>SSNS01000099.1:541856-624730 GCA_006937985.1 Aphyosemion australe
GCTGAAGGATTTCTTTTATCCTGCTGCTCAAAGGGCTGCAATCATTCAAACAATCAATTCTGATGTTTTTCTCTTGAGGATCGTTTCTGTAGAAACCGAAGCAAACGGTTAAAAAGGATCTTCTGCTCTAATATAAGAATTCAGTCTGATCTGATTAGAAACTAAATTTGAGTTGATTAAAAAACAAAACCTTTAGTATTTTCATCAAAGGGTAAATCTTCCTTCTCTCATTGAGCCCTTTTTCTTATTTGTAATTTTCTGTTTCTTAAAGCAACTTAACTTTGACTTATCAGTCCATTGATCACAAAAAATGTGTTTACCAATTTAATAAAAAACACAAAGACAAATATAAATTGTATCTTTAGGCATTTGTTACCTACAGTGACGTCTCCAAACTGCCAGATTAAACATAAAAATAATTAGAAAAAACTTGAGACTTCAGCTGATATGAACTTTCTACTTTCTCTGAGTAAATAAAGTTCTGCAGGTATTAAAGTCTAAATAAACCCGCTTCTATTTCATTCCTGCTTGTTTCTGATTCATAAAACAAAAACAAAAACAGGCAGCTGCTTTTCTCTTCACATCAAGTGCCAAACTTTGATTTAGGAGCAAAAAATGATCGCCCAAAAATGCCTGATAGATGTATTTTGATGGTTTAAGTTAGGGATGTCCAGTTATCGATACCTACACAGATGCTTTGGTTGTGTACTCACAAAAGTACTCGGATACCAAATTCTGTAGTGTGCAGCATTAAGAGACAGCAGCAGCTAACTCTGCAGAAGAGGAAGTTAGGCTAAATAGCCGTTTAGCTGAACCTGTATTCACGTAGTCATTTCAGAGAGAGAGAGAGAGAGAGAGAGAGACACTTGCCAAAGGTTCCCTTCCGTCCTCCGTGCATGATGTGGAACTTCTGTTTAGGTGTGCGATCACTCAATGCTTCACCCTCTGTGGCCAGACTACCGCACTTGCAACTTCAGAGTGGCGGTCTGGTCCCTGTTGGACTTAGTGAAGTGGAGCTGACATGCCTGGTGCTGCAGTCTGCTTCCAGCATGTTTCCTGCATGTTTTAGATCATGAACACAGCTGATTTGTTTGATTTAGTGATGAACCGCTCCTGTAGACACTAATGAAGGCTGAGGAGACATTTCAGCTGTTAGATTAAGGTGTTAGAAAGACCAACGCACAGCGAGGAGATAAGTTTCACTTTTGTTTTTGCTAACGGACACTAGGGGGTGCTAAAAGCAAGCCAAAACTGCCAAGTGTGCCTTTAATGCTGAATGTATTCCACCTCCTAGTCTGAACCATTTCTCAACCTAAAACACCTGTAACAAACAACCGTACACAGACTTAATTTGTATATTAAAAAAAGCCAGTGTGACACCCTAAATTTGATGTTTAGCAACAAAAAGTTCTTTTTCATCATAATGGATTATCAACAGAAGGATGATACATCTCAGTTCCTGTGTAAGAGGGTTCTATTCTAGTTTCCCCTGATTGTGATGTCACAAATGGGGACTTTTTGAAACAGCTCCTTTTAGACACATAATTCCTAAACACTGACAAAGACAGATTTAATTTTATTTCATTTATTATTTATTAGTAGAAGGTGCTGAACACAACCAGTAGGTAACAATAATAAAAAGAGTAAAAAATTAAAAACCAATAAAAAGAGCATAAGAACAAGACAAACAATTAAAATCAAGGCAGTGTTGCAGATGGACACATTTGTGTTTTTCACATTTGGAGTGTTTATAGATGCAGTAGAGATCCACATAGCAGCACAAAATGATGCAAAATGTGACTTTTACATAATACTATATATATGTATATATATATATATATATATATATATATATATATATATATATATATATATATATATATATATATATATCCCCTTAAACCTTTATAAAAAATTACTTCTAGATACTATCCATCTACTGGTGATTGGGTCAGGAACTTTGTGTCAGGATGGGAATGTAGAAAGTTTAACAAAACTAGAAACGGTTAAAAACTTTTGCTCAATGCCGTATAGTTTGAATACATTCAGTTCTTTTTAATGTAGTCAGAGGTAATAATGCATCAAAGATAAAACGGAGTCAAATCTGTCACAGCGTTTCACACTCAGTGATTCCAGCAGGTGAGAACACCACACACTTAGTGGCTTCTGAAGCAAGTCTGTAATCTTTGGTTGTGTTTCATTGTTGGATTGCAGGAGTCTGATAATGTCAAATGTCATGTTAAATGTCAGCAAAGTGGCCTCCAACACAGCAGTGTTGATACGCTGAGAAAAAGTACAAAATGTACCCTCTTCTCCTCACCGAGGAGATGAGGTAAGCTGTAGGTACAGCAGAGAGCTGTAATGGTGCATCGAGCAGACCGAAAACAAGAAAAAAGAGTTTTTGTTGTTTCATTATGAAGGAAAACTATGTTTAATGAAATTAAGCCGGACAGCCGTTCCTCAGTTTGAGTTTGATATTCAGATGACAGGAGACTCGTGGCGGCAGACAGGCGTTTAGAACATGGTCTGTTACATTGGCTGACATTAAAGCGAGACGGCGAGTGAGAAATGATTTCGTCATTAACATTCATGAGCAGGAACATGGGTGGCTTCCAGCGTGCTGCGCCGCTGCCTCAAACAAAACACACACAGCAAAACACTGAAATTACAGCCCTAATTGATTAGTTTGGAGACTGAGAGAACATCATCAGAAATCTAAACGCATCAACGTGAGGGGGAGAGGCGGGGAAAGTCAAGAGGGCTGATTGGGAAAGCAATCACACACACGAAAACATAAAAGTATTGCTTGTTCTGTGTTTATCTCCAGAACTTTGTGAGTTTTCGTGTCCTCCGAGTCTCCTGTGTGAAGCAGTCGTTTTGTTTCCTTGCTTGTCTTTTTTTTATTTTTCTTGGCTTGTGAGGCTGATCAATTTGTTACTAAACAGTTTAATGAGAGCATGTCTGCCCCTGTGGTACAACCCTAAAAAAAGAGTTTGGTGTTAATTATTCTCACAGCACTTGTTGTCAGAGAGTGGCTTTTCGGCTGATTTGAGGAGCGCGACGGGGATTATCGTCTTATGTTTTCACAGCCAACAGAGTGGCACATCAGTTCTCAGGAGGTTCTGAAACAGAGACTTTACTAAATGTTAAATTCCAAAACTCACACAAAAAGGTTTCAGTCGTTTTTGTCAAAACTGATAATTTGTGAAATTAAAACATGAATTTTCAAGTTTTTACTAATGATTTAAAAACCAAACACTGTTATGCTGTTGACTCATTTTTATTCTTGTCTGTGAAACTAATTACTGCATAGATTTTAAGTGTGCAGTAGTAATTTGCCAAAGTCAAAACATTTCTTCTCTAAAAACAGAACTTGTACAGTAAATATTAAAAATTGTCTAACAGCATTTTTGTTAGTGGTTTAACATTTAAAATGTTTTGTATTAATGTTTGTGCAGTTCAGTGATGCTGGTAATGAGTAGTTTAATGTGTTCTGTGCACCTGTTTTTGTCCACTTATCCAGTGGTTGCAGCTCCGCGTCACTAGTTCCAAACCAGTTACAAGATTTAAGTGAATATGTATTCCTATTTCACTAATAATGATTAGTAAAAAAATATATATATATTGTATTGTTGCTTTATTCTCAGTGAGTGAAGTCACATTTTCAGCATGTGGACAGCTCAAGTATACCAAACAGCCAGAAACACAGATGTAAACATTAGTTTATATGTGCTATGTTCATGTCTATTCTTTTTATCATTGTTGTCTGAAATGTCAACTTCACTGAAAACCCATTTTAATTATTATTTCTGATAATAATNTCAAATACCAGCTGTCTAGTTTTTTAAACTGTGTAGTGAGATTTCAGTTTTCTGCTGTTTAGATTTATTTTCTCTTTTCTCCACTTACTTATTTGGCTTTAATACACTTGTTAGTGATTTTTTGCTCCTAAATCTTTCAATCTTTTCAGCTCATTTTTACAATTACGTTAAATTTTCGCAGCAGAAAACTGCTTATTTCAGTTCAGCTACTCAGCTATCAGTTTCAAAATTCAGCATATCCTGCTAACTTCACAATTCAACTAATTGTGAAAATTTAACTACTTATACTCAAATATCAGCTGTTTAAACATTTTAGCTGCTCAGTTTTTTTAACTATGTTTAGAGATTTCAGTTTTCTGCTGTTTAGGATTTTTTTCTCTATTCTACTTTTTGGGCTTTTTAAAACTTTTTAGCAATTTGTGCTCCTAAAACTTCAAATACATTCAGCACATTTTGACAATTAAGCTTAGTTTTAGCTTCAATTCAGCAGTTTCAGCTATCGTATTCAGCAACAAAGCATTCAAACGCATTTCTGCAAGAAATGCAATTTATCTAGTTATTATTATTATTATTATTATTATTATTATATTTATTAGCCGCATTGGCTCCTAGTGGGTGGAAGTGGAGATTAGCTGCGATTGATGTTGATTCTCCGTGTGTTTTTATTTCTGCAGTGAGCCATAAAACTCACCTCACTCCGCCACTGTGATGACGCGTTTTACTGAGCTTCCTCCGCGCGGTATTTTTCATTGCAGGATGCAGTTTCCATCACTTTTAAACAAGTTAATTTAGTTCGGCACACGGGTTTGATTTTTGCCGCTGCACGTCTGCACAGTGAGAGGGGAAGCGGCCGCGGGAGACGCGCTGTTGCACTCAGGGTCTAACGCCCTTTTTATAAGACACACGGTGCCGGTGTCATGATCGTGATGAATTAATGCCGAGCTCCGGACAGGAGCTATAATGAAAATGAAAGTAAACACGGGCATGAGTTTGAAATGATAAACTGGAGCGATGCAGAGCTCCAGGAGCTTCTCTCCGTTAGATCTGCAGCTCAGATCATCTGACAGCTGGGATGGTGGAGGACACACACCTGCTCCTGAAAATAAAAACTTAACGAGCGCGGTTTCGATCGCAATAAAAAGCAAGTTATGTCCAAGATACACGGAAGCGCAGAGACCGCCCCCATACCTCCTTTATGCCGCCATCGCGTAATCTTATATAAAACGGACATGATTGCGCAACATTACCGCCACGGTCTGAGCTCTTATAAACGACCTTAGGCTCCCAGATGCGCATCAGCTTTGTGGCAAATTGGCGGCATTGTTTTATGTGTATTTTTTTTGTGTGTAAACACTGTTCACCGCCATTACGCTTTTTACCTCGCGCACCCCCTAGCGGCAGCTCGCGCACTTTGGGAATCCCTGCTTTAAGGCATCTTGATCTGCAGGGACGTAGTGTCGAGCTCTCCTCCCTCTACTCCCGTTGCCCATGACTGTAAGTAAGTAAGAACATGGATGTTTCTTTTTTCATGAGAAGGAAAACAATTTGGTTCGCCATAATTTTTATTGTGCCGTTCATCTTAATTCAGACTCTTGCCACTAAACAAGAACCACACTGACTAAGGGAGCCCAGACCAGCACCCTGCCTCGGCTGAAGCTCACATTTTCTTTCAGGCAGGTGAGGATCCTATCTCTCCGTCTGGACAAATGAGCTGCTGAGATAGAGTGCCTATAGGGAGCAAACGCTCATCAGTGGTCACCTTTAAAAAAAGGGAAACTACAGAACTGTTGTGCAACCAAAGCTCACAGAGACACGGCTTCAGTCTGGGTCTTTCTATCTGACCATCAGACACCCGGGTATTGGTTCTGGGGAATGGAAGGGGCACCGATGGATGTTAAAGGCAACAATTTGGGCTGTCAGGCTGCTTTTATTTCACTTTTGGAGAAACAAACTGAACAGAATTACAAAAATAAATATAAAAAGGGAATCTGATGGATGATTTACCTCATTTCCCTGTCAGGTTTCACTAAATTAGAGTAGAGACAGCTTATTATTTATCTGTCAGGAAGTTTTTCTGATACGGTGAGGCGTTCGCAATCAAACATTGATTTAGCAAAGCAAAAAAGGTTTTCATTGTGTGTTCTACTCTTAATGTGACCTGAATTATCATTAATTAAATTTTCTGAAATGCTGAAAATGTTTATTGTGACAAAACACTGAAACCAAACAATTACATCATGAAATTAACTATTTTGTTCCAAAACCAAAAAATGAATAAAATTTTTTAAATAAGCTGCAGAATTCTAACGTACATAGTTTAATTTACACGTTAAAACAAAGAAAGTGAACAGTTTTCATCCCGCTGTGCTTCACTTGGATAACAAATGACATGAAAATGGTGCACATCCATTTTCTACCCTGAACAATGGGCCATCAAAGTTAATTATCCAGAAATCCACTGTGGCTTTAATTTTTGTTCCTGAAAAGGTTGAATTTCAGGTCGTCATTAAAAAAATGACAAATTCTGGGGAGAATAACAAAAGGTAGAAGCATAAATTAAAATAAGGGTCAGTTATTCAGCAGACTGCATTATATAAACCAATTTTCCTACTTATGCCCTTTATTATCTGTCATTTATTATTCTTCATAAATGCATAGTCATCATAACATCTTCATCCCAAGGAGGCTCATTTTCTGAGCTACGTTTAGAGGAAAAAGTGGTCTCCTAACAGACCACGCAACATCACGCTCTATCATGTAAAATCATGCATAACTTAATTTTTAATATTTGATCAGAATGTCAATAACAGCATTTGCAATAACAGGATGTCATTAGCAAGTTTAAAAAGTCCCATCTAGGTGGTGACTCAGCAGCTTCTGAGCCAGATCTCAGGTTGGAGGATCAAGGAGAACTTCTCATGGGGGAGGCCCGTTCAGTAGAGACTTTTAACCGTCCCAACCAAGTTAGAACCTTCCTGACTGTTCTGGCTTGAGAGATATTTTTATACCTGCCACAGTAAAATGTCCAGAAGCACTTCCTCCATAATCTGACTCTTATGCCTCGTTTCCACTGAGCGCTACGGTGCACATCGTCTATTTTTACTGTCTCCATTTTCAAAGTGGCCCATAATAATGACATGTATCATCTAGGTCCATAGGACAATGGAACGGTATGGTCAGAGCTGCTAGTGGCGTCACATGAAATAGTCCATCGATTGTGGGATAGAAAAAAACATCAGTGCAGAAGATATAATAAACCCCAGAGTGCTGCTTTGACTCATCTCCTTCCCACAGTCCAAATGGCAGCGTAAACGCTCTCCTGGATACGACAGACAATTAAATACTGTACTCCCCACACGGAGCTTCACCGTTCCTCCCAGTGGAAACGGGGCAATAGATCACCAGATGAAGGTGGAACTGTGAGTTATTGAAGATCTTTGGAGGCTACAGTTCCAGGAGGGAAGCCCAGATATCCCTCTCACTCCCCAACTGCCTCTGGAGATTTCCCTGGTGGCTCCATGCCAAAGGGATATAAAATTTCTCCCAGTGGGACACATCTGGACATCCTAGAGGAAGGTGACACCTCAGCTGACTCCTTTTGAAGCGTAGGAGCAGCAGATCTACTCCAAAAACCTCTTAGGCTGATCCCAGCTCCCCATAGGCGAAAGCTCGTTTCAGTCGCTTGTATCAAGGATCTCTTTCCTTTGGTGATAATCCACATCTCATGGATTTAGATGAGAGTTAGAATGTAGACAGACCAGTAAATGGAGAACTGTGCTTCTCCACTCAGGTGCCTCTTCACCACAACAGACCGGTGCAACACCCCCGTTTGCTGAAGACAAAGCTCTGATCAATTAGTCCATCTCCTGCTCCATCCTACCATCACTAGAGAACAAGACATCACGCTACTTGAACTGATTGGATCAAAGACTCATTTCCAACTCAGAGGTCGGGACCATGTAAACAACAGTGTCATGCAACAGCCGTCAGCTGCAGGTAAACTGACTGCTCATAACCTCACAAACACATTTTACATTTCTTTTTCAGTTTTTTGACAAAAATGTGTATTGTGCAACAAAAATCACAAACTGGTGAATGCAAATACAAATTTCTTAGATGAAATTACGACTTTGGTTCATCTGTGGACAAAATAGCCTCTTTATTTCTCGTCTTTGGCATCAGGATGTTCACTATGAGCATCAGTCAGGTTTCTGGGTGTCTGATGATAGATTGATGACATCGTCATGGACCCTGTGAGACGAGGACACATGTCCTGTAACAGTAGTACCACATGTGGGTGAGAGGAAGCTTTACAGACTGAAACATGTTCCTTCATTCTTAATAAATGCATAAGACTGGTGTAGATTGAGATTCAGTTAGCTCATGATTCTCTACTGCATCCTTCTCATTTGTTTATCTGATCAGAGCTATAAAACCAACTGGTTACAGATTTCAGCATCACACACATCCTCCTGCTGTGTGTTTTATCTGCTTTGATGAAAAAAAAACAAAGAAAAATCTGAAATTGATTTGAAAAGTGACGTTTTTGTCTTGAAAGGAAGCTGAAGAGATTGTTCTGGGTGTCTGGGTCTGAATACAGCTGTCACTTTGTCTCAAAGCTCCCTTTGAGTTTTCTTCAGTTCTGCAAAGTGTTGCTCGCCCAAAGCTGCCAAAACATTTCTGAGCGGTTTAAAACGATGACAGATACAAAATGATCTTTTTGATTACATTTCCATCATCTGTAGTTTTGCACCAGCAGTTTTATGCACCGTGTCGTGGGAGAAATGTAAAGGAAGAAAAAAGGAACATTTTATGGAAACATTTGCAACTGGAGATTGAGTTTTTCTGGAAAAAAGAAAAAACAGACAAAAACGATGCTCAGATTAAGCCATTAAATACCTTTAGACATTAAAGGTGGGGCTGATGTTTTTGGAAGAAACTGTTGAAGCAAGCTACACTTTGAAAAACCACAAGTCAAAGGTCCAACCCCCTTTCGTCAGGGTCCCCCCAGCTAAGCCATGCCTCAAGAACATAGAAGAATGCTGGACACAACGGATACGGTCAAAACAACTTTAAAGACATTGGCTGTTTTTCAATACTCAAGGACGCTAGTACGTTCTTGTGTACTTGACAAGTGTGTTCTTGGCCAAGACACCAGAAAGTCCGTTCTGTCGAGTACGGGAGGACGAGGACGCCATTTGGAACAAGCGTACTCCTTTGCCTCACGGCAACAAGCGCTGCTTGTTGCTACGGTAAAAAAAACGACCTGACATAAAAATAAAAGTCTAGTCTGTTCCTTAAATAACAAAAAAAAACAAAAACATATTATTTGTATTATATTTGGTCCACTTTTGATCAAAACTGATAAAATACCAGCATTTCCCGCTGTTAAATGAAGAAAAAAGTTTATTTTTCATCAAAACAAAGCAATGATGCTTTTATTTTGATAGTGGGTTAGCTAATTAGCATTTTGAGGGATCGTAAACAGTCTGAAAGAAAAAACCAAACACACAGCAAATTTTACAGGTTATACGCATTTAGCCTTTCGCCGGCCCCGCCCCCAGAACGGCTATTGTCCAATCACACATCATAGCAACCGTTACTATCCGACAACTCCAAACAAAATGATGAAGCTAAGCCTAATTTACTACTAAGCATTAGCCTTGATAGTAGTCGTGTCTCCTTCGTTTCCCTTCAGAACCTCCTCATCCAGCTCAACCAGCAACAGCCAGCATGAGTGCTCTCCCGGACCTTCTCCCAAACTCCCAACTCCTTGTTCCCTGCTACGCTTCGCTCAGCAGAGCCGACACTAATGTATCCCTCCACTGCATACTGTAACCCTTTTTGCCTCGATCTGGATGATATTGAGGAGGAATTTCTCCAAAAAATGTCGCTGACACGCATCCGTCTACTTCTTTCCATCACGGAAATCTGCAGAGCTGCAGTATTTGATCCACTTATTGTCGGACTTGGTAACAGTAACTAAGGGGGGCGGGGCTCGGCGAAAGGCTAATTATTTACAATAACAGACAACTTTATATTTATTTATGTGTATTTCTGATATAAAACACAACAGTTATGAGCTTTCTCTACTGCCGTTCGGAATATAATGGTTAGCAGCGCAATGCATTATGGGAAACTTTGCTGTCCCAAGTCCGCAGAAGGACGCATCAGTGCATCCTCGATACAATGGGCGGAGCAAGAACATATCCGGGAACTTTGAGCGAACTTGCCATGATATGTACTTAGGATTGGAACAGTACTTGGACCATCGTTGATGACGTTTCACAAGGACGGGAGTACACAAGTACAGGCAATTACGCATATTGAGAAACGGCCATAATGTTATCTTACCTTTTCTGCCATAATTGCTAACATAACGCACAAACATAACAGCCGTGGAACCTCCAGGCTAACGGACTCCTCATAGTCCGGCACCGGTCAGGAGTTCTCCAGACCCTTTCCCCACTTAATGTTCATGAGAGAGAAGCCACTGGGACCTGGAGATCTGGCTGGGAGGGCTGGGCTTTTTCCACTGGAAACCCCACTGCTGCTCCTGCTCAGACTACCTAACAGTATAACAATTTAGTATGCTAGCTAATGTAGCTAGCTCTGGTTTCACTTCCTGCTCAGCTGCTCTTAGCACACAGTTTGTGCACAAGAAGGGGTATGCAAGGGAGGGAAAGAATGGTCAGAGGACAATTTGATGGATGAATCGGGAGCCAATCACTTAGAACGGGACGTTCACAATGATTGGATGAGGTTTTTCTAGGACTGTACGTTTCAGAGGCGATTACAATCATTCATTTTTTGACAAAACATTTAATTTATTAGTTGCCATCAGTATGTGAAGAACATTTCAGGCAATAAGGTAAAAAAAATGCTCAGAAAATCATCTCCTATTGCACCTTTAAGTCAGTGTTTTAGCATTCTTCCCTCCACAGTCGGTCTGCTTTTCTACCTGATTATGAATCAGCTCATCTTTAATGAGTCTGAGAAGTTGTTCAATCTCAGACAACATAATAAGTGAGTAAAAAAACAGGAGTCTGCTCTCTTCTCCGCCTGCTTTTATTTCAAGGATTGCGTAATGTTGACCCTAACAAATTTAATTAAAATGTCATCTACTCTGCTTCCACACACCGGTGGAATATCCAAACTTGTACCCGACGGCTCTTCTCGGCCGTCGTCCTCTAATGGAAGCTTTCCTCATTTTGGCTCATTGAGTTTACTGGCTGCACGCTGGTGTGTGTGTGCGTGCATGCGCGTGCATGTGTGTGTGTGTGTGTGTGTGTGTGTGTGTGTGTGTGTGTCTTTCAAGGTTGTACGTTTGTATTCATAAGTGAATTCTCTAAAAGGACCCTGTTTTTATACCTTAAAGGGCCTTTTTTTGCTGTTTTCCCTGAATTGGGCTGATTATCGACACACCCTCTCTGCTGAGTCCAGTGTGTGATTATTAAACCAGCATGTTCTAGTAGCCGTTTCAGTATGTGATCATTATTCATTTTCTTCTTATGAGCAAACTATATGCATTGCAGTGTTTCTCAGTGTGAAACATGGTTGTATTTCTGCCAAACGATAAGTCTGAGTGGAGAGTTATTGTTGCTTCGTGTCGTGTCCACCAGCTGTGTGTTGGCTTTAGTTAATCAGCAGTAAGATGCAGAAAAAATAAACACTCAAGTAAAATAAACGGAAGCTAAAATCATGTATAAAGTGTTTGCATTTAACTAAAGAACTTTATCTTTAAATTCTTACAACTTACGAGAAAGTATACGTAATAAATCATCATTTTTATTGTTATTTTTTGGACAGGATTGCATTATATAGAAGTCTAATGTATTTCAGCACCAGATTTATATTAAAGTAGCTGTAGAGACTTGTCTCTGTCTTTCTCTTCTAAAATGTTGGGTTTCTGGGAGTCTGAGGCTTCAAGATGTATGAAAGTTCGTCTGACTCCCTGGATACGATAACACTGTTTAATAATTCATTGTAATTAAACATATTGTGGCTGCATGGTGGAGCTTTTATTAGGACTGTTGCATTGCAGCAAGGAGGTCACAGGTTTGAATCCTAGCTGCAGCCTTTCTTAGTTAGCGTAGTTAGCATGTTCCCTCCATGCATGCATACATTGTCTCTGGTTTCTTCCCACAAACCAAGAACATGCATCTCAGCTTAACTGACTGTTGTAAACTGCATCCTAAACTACAAGTAGGTTTGGATAAAAGCGTCTTCCAAAAAAATCACCTTAAGAAATACACATAAATAAATATAAAGTTGTCTGTTATTGTAAATAATTGCGTATAACCTGTAAAATTTGCTGTGTATTTGTTTTTTATTCTTTCAGACTCTTCACAATCCCTCAAAATGTTAATTAACTAACCCACTATCAAAATAAAAGCATCATTGCTTTGTTTTGATGAAAAATAAACTTTTTTCTTCATTTAACAGCAGTAAATGCTGGTATTTTATCCGTTTTGGTCAAAAGTGGAGCAAATATAATACAAATAATATGTTTTCATTGATTTTTTTTGTTATTTAAGGAACAAACTAGACTTTTATTTTTATGTCAGGTCATTTTTTTGAACCGTAGCAACAAGCAGCGCAAAGGAGTACGCTTCTTCTAAATGCCGTCCTCGTCCTCCTGTACTCGGCAGAACGGACTTTCTGATGTCCTAGCCAAGAACATACTTGTCAAGTAAACAAGAACGTACTACCGTCCTTGAGTATTGAGAAACGGCTCTGGAGAGACCACCCGGGGACCACCCTGGTTGCCATAGTAACCCAAAGCAGCAGAGCGGGGCAACAGTAGCTCAGGAGGTAGAGCAAGTTGTCCTGGCTTCCGCCACCACCTTGTCTGCCGGTGGTGGTCAGAGGGACCGGTGGCGCCAGTGCTCTGCAGCCTCGCCTCTGTCAGCGCACCCCAGGGCAGCTGTAGCTACATTGTAGCTCATCATCACCAGGGTGTGAATGTGTGTGTGCATGGGTGAATTACTGATTGTGTTGTAAAGTGCTTTGGGGGGTTCAAGGAATCTAGAAGGTGCTATATCACACACCATTTACCAACTAATATGACATAAATGTATGATGTGAATAATGTGGGGGTGGGGGCTGTGCACCAGCAGAACTTTATTTCTAGTAACGCCCCTGGGCAGAACATCATCAATCCAGCAGCTCGCTGCGCCACCATGTCAGTGTGAGACTGTGTTTGAGGCTTCTGTTCGACAGGAAGTAATGTTTCATATAGATGCATTAAGTGAAGTGTAGTTATTTATTAGCTGACTGCATTAACGGAACGTTTACATGCAGGAAATATGGGGGCCTCTGGAGTCTAAAGGCTATTATGTGTTTTTATACAGAGTTGAGCTTAAAGCAGCTGGACTCATGAGTCACTCAAACGTCAGACACTACAAGTTTTTACTAAATCATCTAGCAGTTTTATCAAGGAAGGTCAAGTTTTCAGCGACTGAGTCTAATCATCTTTTAATTTACCATCTCTTGTAGAAAAGCCAGCGTCCTTCCATCAATGGCAGCAGAACTTCTCAGCTGCAGCAAAACAAGCTCGATTATCTCCAGATAATGAGGCAATAATCTACTGAGAGTGAGAGAAAACTGCTTCACTGCTGAATGATTTTCAGCCTCCTTGGCTTCTATGTATGTGGCTATTGGCCTGAGCCAACAGAAAAACCATCTCTGTGCTTCATAAGCGGCTAAATTAAACAACAGGCACAGAGTCAGAATACAAATAATAATAACAAGGTCTGAGGACTCTGGGAATAAAGGAAGCAGATTAAAATCTGCCTGGGATGTTATGGTGGATGGCTGGAGGAGCTCTAAATTATTTCATACCAGAGTTTTCAACCAAGTTCACCTTAAAGATAAGAAATGGAGTTGTTGTTTTTGGTCAGAGGCAGACATTACTCCAAGTTTTAGCCTAATCTCTGTGAAAAGGACTGAAGTTTACTCTTTTTTTGTGTTTACTGACATTCTTCCAACAGTTAAGACCTGAACCCAGTCACCTGTCTGAATACTGACATTCTGATTTACATTTAACAGTTTTTTTATTTTTTATAAATGAGGTAGGAAATGAGTAATCCCATCTGTTTTTCTCTGTCGTGACAGCGTTTGCGTTTCTTCTCACTCACGATGCAGCCCTGACCTCAAGCTGCAGACTCACAAATTGTCCTTGTTTTTCAAAACTTTGTATTCAAAGAAATTTTCT
Source organism: Aphyosemion australe (assembly GCA_006937985.1). Classification (NCBI taxonomy): domain Eukaryota; kingdom Metazoa; phylum Chordata; class Actinopteri; order Cyprinodontiformes; family Nothobranchiidae; genus Aphyosemion; species Aphyosemion australe. The sequence goes on from SSNS01000099.1 coordinate 555,894, forward strand.
TTTTTGAAAGAACCAAAGATTGTGATAAGAGCTGTGTGTCGAATAAGTGCCTTTCAGTGTCATCAGTCGGAGACAAGAGCATTTTCTTGGATTTGTTTTGCAGCTCAGCGTGAACTTTTAAAACAAACTCAACCTGGACCCAGGTTAAAGAGCATGAATAAAAGTCACACTGTTTTTTATGAAGTCCAGCTGTTTTCTTCTTCAAGCACTCAGGAGTTTTCTGAACTGGATGACTGGGCATTTAGCAGATTTAATGAATATTTCAAAAAACTAGGGGAGGGGATTTAATGTGTTAATTACGATTAATTAATTAGAAAAAAATAATGTGTTAAAATTTTACCCCTTTGAGCCTGAGCGCCAGTTGGGGTTTAGCATCACAATTTATGCCCTAAATATCAATAAATATCATCAAGCTGCACCTCTAACAAGACTGCAGAGCCTGGGCAACAAGACCATATGAACTTGTTTTATGTGCTCCAAACAAATAAAACTACAATAAAATAAACCATTACAAATCACTCTTCATGAAGAAAAGAAAGAAAGAAAAAACAACGTTTTTACTGTTTTCTAGTTGGTAGAAAGCAGGCAGCAACTTTATCCATCTGAACTTTATTACAGCAGGAGGGACAAGCACACACACAGCATTCGTCTTGTAACCCTCAGCAGAACTTCCCCTGAACTCTACACTACACCTCTACATATATTAGCAGTGCTCTGCTGCCACCTAGTGCTCAGTTCAGTACTCAACATTTACATTGTTCCATGTCCATTTCAAACTTCATTAATAACACATATACTAATATTTATACATCCCAACAAATCCCACAATGGTTCCCTTTATAACGAGACCAAAGTAATCAAATACACCTTGTAGTTACATAAATATACTCATTAAAGTGTGGGTATGTCATCTGTGCCTCATTTACTTTTTTTGTTTTGTTTTGGTCTCTAGTATGAATGAATGCCTAGTGAGTCATTTTCAGTGGAAAACAAAGTCCTGGCACTCCTTTTGTAGGGGGTGAAAGTTTCTCAAAGAAGGGGGGGGGGGGGGGGGGGGGGGGGCAGTGATATTTGGAGTCTTACTTAATATTAGTGATATGCAAGCATCTAGCCTCTGATTGGCTGTGCGACTCTTCCGCTGCCTCCATTCGCTCTTCTTTCTTTGGTAAAAAAAAAAAAGTGCAACATTGATGTTTTATCTCCACAAATAAGACAAGCCTGAATGTGTTCTGTCATGTTTTGGAGTAGCTAATGCTAGTGGCTAGCTTCTACTGGCTGAAAATCAACACCGCCTTCTGCAGTTGCAAGCGAAGGTGGGCGGGGCCATGAATACATATTTTTCCTGTGACGTAAAAGAGACTGGCTTTTTCTGACCCGATCGTTTTCCCGTCTATTTCCTTTCTGCGGCGAATGCAGGAGATGAGGGTGGAAGAAAGGTTTCATGTTTAGTCAGCATGTGAAACTCAGAGGATCGATAGTATTTCAGAAACAACAAGTATTACACGGTTTCTGAATGACCTTTAAACTAAAATAATATTTCATGCTCAAAGTGAGGTTTGGGTTATTAGCATCAAACTGTATTTTCTGCAGTTTTCAACCCAAATTTTTTATTTAAATTTCAAATGCTGTTTGGTCTTGTCACCATTTCATATTCCACTTTAACATTCTGACAGCCTTAAAGGCATCTTGGCCATCTTCAAGTATGCTACTGTGGAAAAAGTTATAAATAAATCCCATCTTAGGGGCCTCAGTTTGGAGAAATAGAGTTTTAATATTAATTTTTTTCTTTTAGTAAGACAAACGTGGTTTTTTCATACCTGCTGACAGTTTCGACTGAGCACTTCAGTCTTCCTCAGAGGGTCATCTGACTTTCTGCCGTCGTGTCATTTATCAGCTGACTGGTCTGGGAGTGCTGTCAAACCGCGCCCCCTGACCAGCCACCCCTTCCTCCCACCGGCTCTGGAGGAGTCCCAGGTGAGGCGAGTGAAGCGCTGAGGAAGACTGAAGTGCTCAGTCAAAACTGTCAGCAGGTATGAAGAAACATCTTTAAAAAAACACAAAAACAAAACAAAATCCCATTTAATATAAACTAGTTTCCATCCAGAAATCTCCAATCTCCTAAATCTTGATTTTAAAGCCACCTTAACTTTTAATTACAGTTTGTTTCTTATGGATAATTAAATACATAAATATGTGTGGCTATGCTCGAACTAGCCGTTAGCCCATCAATCCTGACAAACTGTAGTTCCACAAACCAAGGCCGTTCAGGTAGCTAATTACAAAGAGATCTTTATAATTTATACTTTTACACAAAACACACATTCAAATGGCTAAAATGTTCCTTTAATGTTGGTAAAAGTAACTCTTTCCCAGTTAAAACTCCCATATTCAAACGAATGCTATTATAACACGTACGTGTACAGTTGTTAGCATGATGTGTGCATTTATGTTCTTAGATATCTGATCTTTCGCATTGTTTCTCCTCGTCTCCACTAACCTTTAAATAAAGATGCATTTGCTGCCCTCCTGACAGGCTCGATGCTTCTCCTGCTGTCTGAAAGGTTAATAGATTTCCCGCCTCACTTGTGCAGTGAAGTGCAACAGGATGTTTTATGTGTATCACATTAGTCCATATCAGACACGCAGAGGAAGCAGACTGGCGTGTATTGGACAGAAATTTAATTGAACCCTTTTCTGAGATGGATGTGCAATTTGTTTTTAATCTTCAGAGTGATTTGTGTAAACATTTAGTCAGAATTAGTCAAAATCCAAGTGCAATCTACTGGAAGAGCCTGTAATCACTGCCTGTGAATGTTTGTCGTTACTAAACAGTCTGAGTGAAATATTCCCCCAAGCAGCTTTCAGATATTTTGTCTTTGAGCAGAGCGTTTCATAAAGGATAAACTTCAAACTGAGTTTTGGTTTGTGGGCTGAGTGGTAGCCTCGCTACCCGAGTCACGATGGAGAGCCCCCCCGCCGTTCACAGGCGGGAAACACAGAGAGCACATGCCAAAGACGGAAAAGAACCAGGGCCGTGCTACCAGAAAGGGCAAGGTGAGAACCGATGGAACAAATTGATTTTCTTGAGGGAGACAGCCGTGCCGATGATCACGCTTCTTCATACGTTGGGTTGCATAAGCTTCCCTCTGGAGCTAACGGGAATGACAGAAATAAACAAGGCATAATTGTGATGGGAAGGAATGTGTAGTGACAGGTCGATGATATGAAGCCAGAGCAGACCGGGAGGGAAACGCACCAGGAAACCCAGTTGGTTCTCACATTACAGGAGAAGATTTTCACACTTAAATACATATTTTCTAGGTTTTGTTTTGTTTTCAGGATACAAAATTTCACTTTGAGCTTAAATTTCATCACAAGATGTTGGATCAGTGCTTTTGCAAGAAGACGCAACTGTGGAGCGCAGAATTATGTTAAAATGTAAATAAAGGACAGCAGCATCTGCTTCATAACACCAAACAGTGTGACGGGTCCACAACCAGCACAGCGTGTTTTAGGCGCCGCAGCGACGCAGTTATGTGCTCCGAGAGGACAGGTTGTTAATTGTTGTCGGAGCATGTTAGCTCCATCACGTTACGGATATTAGATCTTTTATTTTTTAAAGTGTGAGGTCAGGCAGGAGGAGGTGGAGAAGGGGAGGGGATCTGCTTCATCATCCGGTTGTAAAAGTGTAAAGCTCTGGTTTGCTGAGGAACTGTGTCATGTTTGTCCTTTTTGAAATATGATCGATCACTCTGAGTAGCACATGCATGCTAAACGTGAAAACTCTCATCAAACCCCATCGCCTGCATTAGCCACGTAAAGGAAGAAGACAGGAAAACGATCGGGTCAGAGGGAAAATTGGTATTCATGGCCCCGCCCAGTTTGCGGTTAAGCTAGTAGCAGCTAACCATGTTCAACTCCACAACAGGGCAGAATATGTTCGCGCTTGTGTTGTGTATGTAGATATAACCACAGACATCATATACGTAGACGCCCCGTGGACTGGTGCTGCCTATTGTAGCTTCCGTAGTGGCTGGCCGCCATATTGGATGGGTCACCATTCACCCTAAGTGCATTTATTTATGCTGAGGAAGGTGCTTAACCAGCTACATTTTATTATACTTTTTCACAAAATCAGACATTTAGTATGGCATGATAATTGAAATATAAACAAAATAAATTAAAATATAAAATCCCAACAGGTAGGCTAGAAAAGTCCAAGAAAAATCCCACGTGATGTTTTTAATAGTACGTCGGTTGTTGCAACCGCAAGCTACACAAAAAACGGGCATAGTTGCTCACTCTGCGTTGACTCCAGTCCAGAGAGTGAGGAGACCCATCCAATATGGCGGTGACACTGTTGCGCTCTCCAGTGCCCAATGGGGCGTCTACGTATTCATGTCTATGGAGATAACAGGAAGCGGAAGAGTTGCATTGCTGTTAGCCACTCAGAGGTGAGACATCATGAATATTAATGAGTAAGACTCATAATCCTGCCGTTTTCTGCTCCCCTCTTCTCCTGCAGACTTCTACTTCCTGTAACAGGAGCGCCAGAGCTTTTCTTTCCACAGAAAATGACTCTCAAGGCATTTATTTATGCTGGAGTCCACAGTAGCTTTATTGAAAAAACAGAACGAGACGTTTAATTGAATTATTATTAATTATTTATTTTTTTCATTTGGGATCGCATTCAACAGGAACCCAAAACAAACAGATGAAATCATTTAATTGGGTATTTTATATGCTAACCTGCATGGAGAGGTCTTGGATTATGTGTAAAAATGGAAGAAATCTCAAAATTCAGCTGCAAAAGCCATGTGAGAGGTTAAGTTGGTGAAAATAAAACCCAAACAAGGGCAAATGCCTTTGAGAACATCATTTAAACAGAACTAATAATAATTTCTGAGAGTGTTTTTCCACACAGCTATTTGCATTCAGCTCCAGTTCAGCTCTGTCGTTGCCTGCGTTCTGATGCATCAGTGGCAGCTTCCACTCTTCATCCCTCTTCTGCTTCAAAATCCCTCTCAACAGCAGTTTTTTGAAAGCTGCCCTTGTTTTACCCCTGAGGATGCTTAAAAATACAGAGCAGCTTAAAAAGAAGTGGTGGATATTTAGCATCGTTAGACCCATTTATCCCATTTTTACAAAGCACAGAAAAGCATTGGAAGCCCACACGCCTCTTCTGAGCTCATGGTAGTTCAGACCTGTAGGTGAGTGGAATATTTTCAGAGAAAACTCTTGATTGCTGGTTCGTACATTTCTTTTATTAAACTCTGACTCATGATGCAGAGCAGCTAAATGAGCTTCAGTTTCTTCCAGCCGAGACTGAGATAGTTTCAGTTTTTAGTCGGCGGGCGACAAAACCGGAAAATCAACCACAGAATCAAAGCTGCTCACTGGGCAGAAAAGGCCTCGATGTACCAGAGTGTGATGCATTCTTCTGCTTATTCTCCTTCTGCATCGTTTAACCTTTAGGAAGCCACATGAACATGGATTATTTTCATTAATTCATGCTGATATTTGCAAATGCGTTCTTAAAAATTGTATTTTCTAATAAAATAATGAAGTCATCCAAACAAATCCTACATCCTATTAAATTTACAGCAGGTAGTCTAATTTCTTCTCTTTGCTTTATTTAAAGGTTGAATATGGAAGAATTTAATAAAAAGCTATATTTCTTTAAAATAATCCCTCCACGGGGCGTTTGGATGTGTGCAGAATGAAGGTACAGTATTTCCTTTAATTAAAAAAGAATCAAATATTTATTTTGATGGGCACAACACTGGGTTTACCAGCCACTAGAGGGCACCGTTGTGGGTTTCCACATACGGTAAGCAGTCCACTCGGCACAGAGAGGCTGGCACTGTGGAAAATGGCGGACTCGGCTTCTGAGCCCAGATGTCGTTATCCTTCTCAGAAGAGAAGCGACCATAAAAGATCTAAAACCAGAGTTTAGGTCGTCACTGGTCCTGGTGCTGGCTGCTCACTTCACGTATCTGCAGCAAACCTGGCATCCCGACGGCTGAAAACCTTCTTCTATTGTTGCAACTACAACCTCCACACACTTGATGTCGCTTTAGTGTCTGTGTTTAATTTTGGAGATGTCATCACTGGCTTCATCACTGACCCATCAGGGCTGCTTCTGGAGGTTTAAACCAAACAAGGGCTGAACAAAATTGATGTGAAGCATCGTTTGTGCGCGTCCCCCAAAATTAACGCGACACGTTCGAACTCTGCAATATACGAGTAACCAGTAGGTGGAGTTGACAAAACAAGTGACACACACTCACCATGGTGACTCCATCTCTGGTTTAGAGGTTTTTCATACTATCTACGATACCGCTGCTGTCTTTTTTCTGACGTGATCTCAGAATTAATCAGTTAGTGATCTCTTCTATTGACACCATGTTTGTTTTGGTTTTACCCACAAACCTGGGACTCTATCTTGTCTGAGTTCTCTACTGTGCCCCCTAGTGGAACACTCTAGTACTGCATGCAGTGCAGCAGCAAGTATGTGAAGAAAGACGCAGCCTTCTGCCTGCGCCAACGCGAGGTTAAACAGCAAGTATATTCTGGCCCTAAGGGGCTCTGAGACTAAGCATGATTTCTACTCCTAAACAGGAAGTGAGGTCACATGACATGAAACACCTTAATCAAAACAGCATTGATGAAACTTGTGTTTTCCTTTCTACCGGTGCCTTATTTTGACTGTACCAGGTGAAGCTTGACATTTACCCCCCATCCCCAAAAGAAGAAGGCTACTTCTGTAGTCTCCTGCCAACAAACAACTCTCCACCGCCAACAGGTCTAAGCGCACTTACAATTACTTCACCTTTTGTCCTTCAGAAACCCATTACAGAGTCCGCCGCCCAACACTTTCATCCAACATGAGAGCGTGTTCTGATGGGCAGGCAGCCAGTCGGCAAGCAAATCTAGGCGCCTGTGAGGCGAACTCCTCCCTGTGCGGTGTCAAAGCTGAAATAATGAGCTGCTTCTGCCCGTGACCCTCAGCTGAAGCCGTCCCCCGTCTCCGGTTCGATGCCTCTCTAACAGGAAACACCGTTTTCACCAACATCCTTAATGCTGTAATTCCTATTTTAAATACAGCAGCTAATGGAGTAACTGTGGTGATTATGAGTTGCTTTGGAAGGCCAGTGAGCCGTTGTATTACTCAGGTTAGAGGGTAATTGCTATCAAGCTGAATTATGACTGAGGACATGCACGGTTTTGTTGGAATCCCATTAAGTCATGCGAGGCAAAAATATATTAGTGCTGACATGGAGACGTCTTCACAGAGGTGAGAGTGAGCTGCACGCACACATGAGCAAATCAAGTCAATTAATAGACCCTTCATTTATTATTTATGTAAAAAAAACGTTTGGATTTGGAAAGTGCTATTCCAGCCCTGTTGAATTAGAACACCTCATTTATTATTATTATTATTATTGTTATTATTATTATCATCAATATTGTTATTATTATTATCGTTATTACTATTATTATTATTATGTTATTATGTTATTATTATTATTATTATTGTTATCATTATTATTATGTTATTATTATTGTTATTATCATTATTATTATTATTGTTATTATTATTATTGTTTATAATAATATTAATAGTAATAATATTTTTGAATTAGCCTTTTTTTTTCGAGGTGACACATTTTCAAGTTTTTATTCCTGCACTGTGTGTCTTTTGCGTTTAAGACCACACAATGCCGATATGAGGTAAATCTTTATTTTCAGCTCTACTGAAGCAGCCATGGAGATGGAGACAAAATTATCCCTGATAAAAGTCTGAGAAAAGGATTTATGTTTCGAAGAGGAAAACAGATGAAGTAAATGAAGCGCCTGAAGATAAAGTCAGTAGTTTGTGTAAATATTCTACCTTAATGAAGGCTCAATTTGAGCTAAACCAGCTGGTTTGCATTTGTTAATCGACTAAAAGGAGTGTAGTTGTAATTTTTGATGGTTGTTATTTCTGATATTGCAGCGAGGGCAGCAGCGTGATGAAGTTGGTGTTTGTGTTGCACGGGAATCATCCACAGCATCAGTGAAGAGGTGGTGGGGTGAGTTCACATCCTCCTCCTGAATGCTGTGGTGAAGCTGCACGTGACCTCTGACCTTTACGAGGCCACCGACACAACCAATAGCATTATAAAGAGTCACCAGCAGGTTTATTGTAAGAGGAGGCTGAAACAAAAACAGTGTTTGGTATGAGCAGCCCCAAAGCCTGGATTATGAGGCTGATGAAGTCGGATCAAAGCAGCCATTTGTGCTGCGCTGTGAAATGTATTTGAGCACAAAAACACTTTTTCTGACACTTAAAACTTTTAAAAACTAAAATAAAAACATCAACTGTAACCAAGTTGGTCTCATTTATATTCTCTGTGCACCACGGGAGATGAGAGATGAGTCGCGTTTTGATTCACCATAAAAAAAAAACACTACATAGAGAATTCAAGCTTCAATTTATTTTATTTGTTTCAAGTCACAAACCACAAAAATCAGCCAGAGTTCTGAGTGAGAACATGAGGACCTTGTTGTTTGATGTCTGCCATCGACATAAAAAGAAATTGACCACGAAACATTAGCGCCATATTGGAGAATAAAACTCAGTAAATCAGTGTTGAGGTTAAAGCCATACTATGCAACTTTTTCATATGTTTAAATCATGTTCTTGAGCCAGTTTGTGCTAAAATGACCCTTTACAGGGTTAATGAAATGTCACTCAGACCCCCACCGCCCTCTGTGGCCAGAATACCACACTTGCAACTTCAGAGTGGCGGTCCGGTCCCTGCTGGACTTAGTAAAGTGGAGCTGACATGCCTGGTGCTGCAGTCTGCTTCCAGCATGTTTCCTGCATGTTTTAGATCATGAACACAGCTGATTTGTTTGATTTAGTGATGAACCGCTCCTGTAGACACTAATGAAGGCTGAGGAGACATTTCAGCTGTTAGATTAAGGTGTTAAAAAGACGAATGCACAGCCAGGAGATAAGTTTACCTTTTGCTTTCGCTAACGAACACTAGGGGGTGCTAAAAGCAAGCCAAAACTGCCAAGTGTCCCTTTAAGGTTGAAATATCAAGGAAAAAAGTCAATTTGCTGAAAAAAGTCATAATGAAATAATAATGAGATATTTAAATGATCAGAGGCACTTTCTTTAAGCTTCTTCTGCAGCAGCACCAAGGAACTCTAAACTTCCTTTAATCCTTCACAATAAGAGTCTCAAACACATATACTTACTTTTAAACCTCTAAATCTCATAAAACACTTTAATATCTGATAAAACTCAGAGAACAGTATTACTAAACTATTTTATAATCTTTAGACGTTGAGGTACGTGTGCATGTTCTGAAACTCTTATTGTGAAGGATTAAAGGAAGTTTTGAATTCTCCCGTGGGCGCTACTGTGAAAGAAGCCAAAAGCTAATCCCTCATATCAATAAAAGTGTTACTATTTATAGTTTGCTCTGTAAAAAACCCACTCAGAACTTTAAAATTCTTTAAAAGCTACAAATCCTTCGTCATAGAAACTAGACACCTGAATGCAACTCAGATGTTACGGACAAGAATGTGAGCTTTCTCTTGTCTACTTTCTAATTTGGTGTTTTTTGTTTTTTTCCCAAAATCTTATTTAAGATGCCTTTAATCGCTGTTCTGACTTCATCACATGATCACTGTCTGAAAATAATTCATCCTTCTCAGCTGCTCTTGGGGGTTTTGCCTCCAATTATTGTCTAATTTGATTGGTAACTTAATTTGCATGATCAGAGATTAGAACGAAACAAGAAACGAGTAAAGATCACCGGTGTATTCCCAACTGTTTTTTTTTGTCCTCAATTAAATGCTTGTGGAGAACATAATTGGAGAAAAATAGCATGTTTTGATCTGAATCCTCGTCTGCAGCATCATGTTGTTTCTCAGCTTTTGTTTTTTCTTTGCAATAAATGTAATTTTCTTCCTGGCCGAAATAAATGACACTGAAATTGACAAAGGCCTATAAAAAGAAGATTTTAGCATTTTATTTTATTTTATTTTATTTTGCTGTGGTTCAAACTCAAATAGGAACTGAACAAAACTCAGACAGCAGCTTAGCTTCCTCAGTTTGGTGTGTGTGTGTGCGTGTGTGCGTGCATGTGTGTGCTTCGTTTGTACTACGTTCTGGGGACAATTTTTCAGGTTTAACCTGCAATGTGGGGACATTTGGCTGGTCACCCACAATGAAAAACCCCCTAAAACTTGGGGTGTTTCTCAATCTCAAGGAACCTCGCCTTGATGCCTTGGTCCCGCCCCGGTTGCCTAGGAGATACGTCATCAGGAACCGCCAAGGCGTGTTCCAATCGGTTCCAATGTTCATGTGCTTCCAAGGCATCTGTCCTCCGTTTGTTAGCCGTTTAGCTAATTTAGCAAGGATACATGAGAGGTGCCTTGGTGCCTTCCCTTGGTCAAGAATTTCCCAGAATGCAGCGCGGTATTTTCAAACAGATGTGATCAGGAGCAGCAGCAGCTACTTCGAGGGCAAATTTCCAGTTTAAATGCAAGTCAGCTAATTGTAGCTATTGGGCTTATATGTAAAATGTTTATTTAAATCCAAAGCAGTTATCTGTGGTTGGTTAGTCGCTTAGTAGTTGCAGCTTCGGTGGCTAGTAGGTACTAACTCACATATTTGATTTAACCAATATATACACAATTAAAAAAGTAAAAGGCTCGATATACATCTATATTTTAACTTAAAATTACTATGATGGGCGGGACGTAAACAGAGCACGTAAGCAGGGGTGGGCTCTGGGCGGCCGTGGTCACGTGGGGCAAGTCTGTTTCATTTAACCGTTTTCTTTGACCAAGGAAGGACAGTGTCCTCGTGAGCAAGGCGTCTGGCTTGGCAAGGCAAGGCGAGGTTCCTTGAGATTGAGAAACACCCTTGGTTTTAGAGGTATGGTGTGAATTAATTTCAGTTAGGGTTAAGGTTAGGAATAGACCAGTATTGGTTAGGGTTAGGGTTAGGCATAATTCAGCCGCTAAAATGAATGGAAGTCAATGACAAGCCCCCACAAGTGTATCAATCCATGGGTGTGTGTGCGTACGTGCCTGTGTGTGTGGGTGTGTGTTTGGGTGTGAGTGTGTGCGTGTGTGCACATGTGCATGGGTGTGCGTTTGTGCACATGTGCATGTGTGTGCGTGCGTGTGTGTGTGCGCGTGTGTTTGTGCATGTGTGTGCTTATGTGTGTGTGTGTTTGTGCATGTGTGTGTGTGTGTTTGTGCGTGTGTGTGTGCGCGTGTGTGCATGTGTTTGTGCATGTGGGTGTGAGTGTGTTTGTGCATGTGTGTGTGCGTTTGTGCATGTGTGTGTGTGTATGTGCGTGTGTATATGTGTGTGTGCGTGCGCCTGCGTCTGTACGACACATTTGGCTGAGCCTAAAGGCGTCTGCTGACTGTTCTGTGCAGACGTTTGTTCTTTCAGTCCCGCTCAAACAGTAAAGCAGAGCCATGATTTTAAAGGAATCCTTTATTTTTTCTCTTCACTCCAGGATCGATGGCACTGTTTGCACAAAGCACACAGGTAAGAAAACACCTTTTATTAACAGATTTAATTTGCAGAGTCCTAATACCAACACATGAAAATGTTCCTGCTGGTTTATTTAATGTCTCTGAACTGAGCTGCTGAAAAGGGAAAAGCCAAAGGGAACTGCAGCAGACTCCGACAGATCTGACACCACAAACCAGCGGCCGGTTCTCCAAAACATCGATGAGTAAAAAGCTGCTAGCCCCAACCCTGACCTTAAAAAACCTTCATCCATCAACGCTAACACACTTTAAATGGGAGTCAGACATCGGAAAGGTCCAGCAAACAGGAAGTAGGGTTATTTTTAAACCACACATCCTTTTTTAAAAGTTTCAGTCAAATAAATAAATATGTGATGAAATTCCTTCCCTGCTCCAGTAGAACAACAAGGACACACTTGTTTAGAGGAGATTCATCAAATTCCTGATGATTTCTATCTTGTTCTTTTCCTTTTATCTTTGACTCAACAGTTTTCAGGCTGGAGGGGGAAATCATAACTCCCCAAATCAAAAGGGACATTTTATCCATTTTCAGGATTCCTACAGATGCTTGAAATCCTTGGAAAAGCTTGAATTTTATTGTGAAATTCCTCAAATCTTTAATCGAAGTGCCTAAATGCTTTAAACAGGAATTAGCTAGAACACAAAAATGTTCACCTTTATGGGACAAAGAAGTACATCCTGAAAAGTAACCTTGAAAGTATTTGAATGCAAATAAAAGTGTTTCCATGTAAAAGATGGAAATAATTTCATACATAGACACCTGAACAGCTTGGAGACACAGAGCTTGTATTCCACAGCTGATGGGTTGTCCGAGTGGAGCCAAGACCAATATTCATTCCTAAAATGGATCTGAGCATCTAAATTTCATATTGGTTCATGCAAACCGTATTTTAAAAACATTGACACCTCTATCAAATTTGCTTGTACGTGCAGATTTATCACCAGCAGCAGCAAAGTTCTAGCCTTGCAAGCCACCCATAGTCTGGCCACGAACCATTGAGGCAGAATCTTTGGTTGTCAAACTGTCTCTGCACACCATCGTTCAGCGCTAGGACCAATCACAGCAACACATACGTACATACTCACCTCCATGGAAGTCAGTCAACAGGGCAGTTTGCCATACACTGCAGAAGAAGAAGCAAGCACAACCTTTCTTGAAATAGATGACTTAAGTACCTCTATCTGCTCATGTCTCAAAGAAAAGCTCAAGTCTAAATCGTACAAAGTTGATGCCAAAGCCGTTTCAAACGAGTGCCGTTCCTGGGCCGACGCAAAAAGTGTTCTGCCCAGTGGTAGATCTGCTGAGGCTACAATAGAGCATGGCTAGACCGAGCTGCAGAGCAGAATCTTGTTGCTGCTGCTACAGTTGGTCTAGATTTCTAAGATAGCAAAGTTCAGCGTTTCTGTAACATTTCAGGAAAATATGATGAATGGAGCTGATTAAGACGTCAGAAATAAACTTTGGTTTTGCTGGTTCACACTAGCTGTTAGCTCGTCGATCCTTTTGGAGGTAAACTCTGTTTCTTTGCACCAAGGCTGTTCAGGAAGCAATCTATTAAGAGATTATGTATTAATTATTTATATTGTTTACACAGAAACCCAAATATCCCCTTTAGTCTTTTGATCCATGATGTTGAGTTCACTAACCAGGATGTTTTGTTAATTGTGGCTTTAATTAAGTTAGTCTTGTTGATTCACAGAGAAAACGACATGATGCATCTTATTTTGTCAAACTGTTTATCACATTCTCATTGAAGCACGTCAGACCAAATCAGATGGATTCTGACGTTTCTAAAGAATAGAAACACTGAAGCAATGGTACTCACTCCTGGTCATGAGGAGCCGGTATCCAGCATGTTTTAGTTTTAACTCTGCTTCAACACACCTGATTTCAATCAGCAGGTGATTAACAGGCTTCTGAAGAGCCTGATGAGCTGCTGCACAGGTGCTTCAACCACTGAATTAGGTGTGTTGGAGTACAGAAACAAGGAAAACATGCTGGATACCGGCTCTCGAGGACCAGGAGTGAGTACCGCTGCACTAAAGCAATAGAAATAAGAAACAGGTGAGAATTTATAAACTATTTGATTAAAACATGTTTTCTCATGGGGTTTGCAACATTTAAGAACACCAAAAAGAAGCCCATTTAAAGATAACAGCAGGATTCATGCAGCATTTCTATCAACGCAGCAGCTACTGGAGGAGCAGCAAGCTGTCTAGACGGGGGCTGACCTTTCTGTTTCCATCGCTGTTCCACCACAGTTTGGACCGTTTCAGAACTTCTGCATAACATAAAGTGACTAGTTACAAACATTGACCTTAAACAACATTATACTCTCTAAATATAGACTCAGGGCAATTATGAAATGTAACCCAGTATGCATATTTTGCCCTATTTTTCTGCACTTCAAAAGAAAACTATGAAAATTTGGTTTAGTCATTTTCAGTAATTATTTATGAGAATATGTAGCGAACAGATCAGTCCCAGTTTGCCAAATAGAAGATTGACATCTCTCCAAAAGCATTTGTGCTTCCTCATTAGCATTCCTCCTATTGAAAACAGCATGACTGGAGAGCTATTCTCCATCAAATAATCTCACTGTCACTGTCGTCGTTGCAGAGAAGCAGCAGAATAACCCACAGCAACCTTTCCAAATGTTACATGACCCCGTTTGTCAAGCGGGATTTTGGAGCGTTTGTTTGTCTTGTGATGTTAATGTCAAACACCTCCGATGTGGCACTCGAAAGGCTCACAGTTGGTCTTTTTTTCACTCCAACTCAAGCACCACCTGCTGAGGTTTCCCAAGGAGATGTGACTTTGGTGTGAAAAACGGAGAGACTTAAAGTAACACTAAATTGTTTTTTAAACTTTAAGCTAGCGCTTTGACATTGATCTAGGTGATTGTTGGGTTAGAAACTTGACCAGTTTCATATTTGACACCACTCTGCAGCCCTCTGCTGACCAGATACTGCAATTAACAGTTTTGTGGAGCGGGTAGGTGTTCTAGGGGGTGCTCTTATACCTGCTTTACGGCTATTAGCTGTAATGCTAGCGGTTAGCATTTTCAGTTTGCCGATCGTCAATAAAAAGTACAAGAAAAAGAAAAAGAAGTTTTTTGTTGGCACTATGGTGAAGCCTGGAAGTAAAAATAACAAAGTAATGTCTTTAGAGGTGAATCAAAGAGCAAAAACCAGAGTGAACATCGGCTCGGCCTACAGTAGTTTGGAGCTAAGCTAGCTATAGCTACAAAATCACAGACTGATGGTGAACTGCATAGCTTTGACGCTACTGGACTTGTAAGTAATAATATTATTGTCCAACAGTGTGGATCTTTTTACTTCGTTGTTTATTTTAGTATTAGTTGGCTCATATTAGTGTTAGCTTGTTGCTAGCGCTAGCTACAGCAGGCTGCAGCAGGGTTGTTTACGGTAGTTTTAATTCCACGTTCACCCTTTAGGGTGGAGGACCAGGCAACTGCTCTGTGTGGCAGCAATAATGGATGTAAAACAAAATGTTTTTGGTAGATTTTTTGATGCCATAATTAAACAGCTTGATATATTTCACATCATTTTCCAGACTTTTCCCATTGTAATGATGTTTTTGACGAATGCAGCAGCTGACCTAAAGTGACAGAATTAAAGATGGAGGCAACTATTTAGAGCAAAAAGTGGGGCCAAAAGGTTTTTAAAATGTCCCGAGGGCCACATTTGGCCAAAATTGCTGACTGTTAAGTAATCACACACCACCAAAATTTCATTTAAAAAATGATGCAATGATTTTGTTCTAATTTTTTTTGCTTCTCAAGGATGTAATTATTTAAATAAAAACAATTTTTTAGAAGGCCTTGTTTGCCAATTTCTCCTAAAAATGCAGAATTCTACATCCTTGATTGACACCCATCAGTCTCCCTCATGCTGATGATCTCTTGTGTTTACCAACTCTGATCCTGGCTCGGATGTATAAATTACTATAAGTATATCACAGAAACACCATTGGTTATTGACTTTATCTTTTACCTCTTTAGAGTGTGTCTCAATTTTGAAGTTGTTCAGTTGGAGCCAACAAAATCATGACTAACTGATAAAAGGAAGCTTGATTCATCTACTTTTACTTTTGTAGCTTCCAGCCTCCACCACAGATTTCAGACCAAAATCCCTTTAAAAACTTCAGATTTGTGTCTGATTTAGGACCTTTGGGAACAAATCTGTTCAGACTGTCAGAAAAATAAATCACATATGGGTCGCATACGGGAAAAAACGTCACGCGATGTGAAGGCAGCCTATGATTCATGGATTTCTGTAAGAGATAAATAAAAAAATAAAATGAATTGGCACTCTGTGCTCTTTATTTCCTGATTTTTTTGCATGAAAGACAAGAAATCTCTGGCCTGATTAATTAGGGAAATACAGAACTGTGTTCAGAGCAAGAGGGAACATTAGACTAGTTGGTGTCTGAACCAGACTGAAACTGGTTTGTGGCACTCGCCTCCTGTTGATGACGTTGCACCCCACCCCCAAATCAACCAAAAACTGTTTAAATCAGGAATTACCTGAGAAGAATTTAAGCTGAGACATGTCATAGGGTCCTAATAGCTCAGCTATAGAGTCTAATCATTAAAACTTTATAGTGTTTATACACATAAGTTGAATTAATCTAATGATCCTAATGAACTCTTCTTCACTCGTCATGTTTTAATGACTTTGCTGCTGCAGAGACGTTTGTCTGAGAAGTGTCGGCTAAAATTAGCCCCTCATCCCCTTTAGAAGTTACGTAATCATATCACAATGGAAGGCAGCGGCGGTATTAGCGGTATTCACGGGGTTATCCGTCGGTTGTTCTCAGAGAGCTTTAGCCTGCAGGAGATTTCTAACAGGATTACTGGAGCAGGGCCCACGCTCAAGCAATTGTTTTAATCTGGGATTCTGTCAACAATTACCAAGACTATTTTTAACACCAAGCCTCGTCGTATAGGTTTAATGGGAGGGAAATGATCACCAGTGCTGTCTCTGATTTTTACGTGCAATAGTGGAAAAACACAAACTACATCTGGTGTAGGAATCTGGTAAATGTGACGGTAGTAGACCAGGTGACATTAATCGTTCTGAATATCAAACAAACCCAATTCATTACAGAAAAGTTACTTGGATCAATTAAAGAGGTCGGACTATTTGCCAGTTGCCGTGGCAACTTGAGCCAGTAGTTAGAAAGGCACTAATTAGAAAGACCCTCAAGTCAAATTATGATTTTTGAGAAATCAAACTGGTCTGGAATCAGCTCAGGGTGATTAGGAGGCAGCTGGACTTCCCTACTTGTTTCGTTAAAAGAGGTTTTTATCTTTTGTATAAGGCTTCTTAAGTGGAATAATTACACTAGAATTACTGTTCAAATCACTCTCAATTATGTTTTTGGTGAAATTTCTTCTTCAAACTTTTATTCAATGACTTTTTTTTGTCCAAATGAAAACAAGATAGCAAGATAGATAGCATTCTGACTAAATCCAGAATCATGGGCTGTGACACATATTGAATAACTGGAGACACATTTTATGTTTGCAATTCTTAAAGTATCCAAAATATGTCACTTTGCTCACAATTTATCTCATTTTTGCACTTTCTGACTCACAGAAACTAAATAAAGAAGAGTTTCAGGCATCTGCGACAACTCTGTGGCAGAGTTGCATGAATTTTTCTATAACGAGGTCCTTCACTGAGAAACCATTTTTTACTTATTGTTTTTGAAAATAATGGGTCACTGAGTTTTTCATGCAGGCTGAACATGAAAACAGTCTCCTCCACCTATCTCCTGCATTAGCGTCAGATAGAAAACAGACTCTAGGTGAAACTCTAGGATTAGAAAATCCTGACAGATCTACGTCACACTGTCACTTAACATTCATGGACTCACCCATCTTGACTCATGACGGCGAAGGCTGTTGTTGGTTTAGCGTCCAGGAAACAGCAGAGAACGTCTGGGCTAGTAGAAGCTAGCCGTTAGCATTAGCAACTCCACCACACAGCAGAACTCCTCCAGGCTTGTGTTATTTGTGGAGATAAAACATCAACGTTGCAGAGCAAACAGAGTCAGTGGTAGAGTCGTGTTGCTGTTAGCCAATCAGAGGAGAGATGTCCACATATCAGGAAGTAAGAGTCCAAATCCTGCCATCTGATGCTCCTCCTTCTCTGGCTGAATTCTCCGTGCTGAAGCAGGCATTCATTCCTACTAGAGACCACTGCAAATGTATTAAATATAAGTGAAGGACCTCCTTAAAAACTCCAGAGAAACACTAAATAAAGCCCTAATATTTATGCAAGGAAACTGGGAAACCCTCACAAATGTTTGAAGACATTTGCCTTTACAAATGCCCCTAAAGAAAATCCCACAAATAACAGAATTTACGTAAAAATGACCACTGGATTCCAAGTCATTAACCTCCCCATCAGGTCTCGGTACGGTTCTTTTGTTCTGCACCCTGGTGAGATTACTGCGTTCTCACCTTCCCTAAGGAACTGCACCAAGGGTGAAATGGGACCAAGGTTTGGTTTTAACAAACTAAACACTGCAGGAGTGAAAGCAGCCTTAGGCCATAAGGGTGGAAGTCACAGGACTGAGTTGGTGATTAAGTGTGAAATGGAGCCTGCAGCTTTCCAGTCTAATTTAATTGGGGTTTCTTATAAGTTATACATTTTAAATAGTTATTTGTTTTAGAGGACATATAGCAAAACTGTCATGTGCTCTCTCTATCGATGTTCCCCGTAAATGATGGTCCGTCGTCTTTATGGTTCAGATAAACCACTAGGTTGTTGTTTAGCTTCTAGAGTTTGACCTTTCGGACCTTTTCTGTATACTACTAACTCGTGCTTTGTTATAAAACATCTCATAAATAAGCATCAGCAACATTCAAAGTGTCATTTTCTTTACATGCTAAATCATCTATTTTCAGAGGGTCGATAGCGGCTGTCAGAGCCTTATCGACACATGACAGAAAGTGGTTTCACCTTGTCTGCATTACAGACCTGGTTATGAAATATTCAGTGTTTAAAATATCGATCTGTGGAGCTCTAAGCTCCCAAATGTTCGTCACACTGTTTCACCAAAAGTTTGCAGCTGCTGTTGTAGTCGTCAGTTTGTAAAACCTGTTGTGTTCTGATGTCAGTCTCTTGTTTGAAGGAGGACAAATCTTCTAGATGAAGCTGTAATGTGATCTGCAGTCGGACAGTCGGCGGAGAGACGGCTCAATATGAAGTTAATCAGATTTATGGCAGAAACACGCCACATCTCATAAGTCAGCGAAGGAACGATACGCCTGCTTGATTTGTTTTGTTGCCTGGATTGGGAATATCACTTCACCCTCTTCTACAATATTATTCTCTAACTAATTCATTCAGTTGGATGAAGATTAAACTTAAATAAGAGTCTGCTCTCTAGGTTGTTGGCTCACAGACTGATCTGTGAGGACATCATTGTGCATCAAGTGTTTATCGATCACAAAAGGAATGCTTCTTACACACCTCTAGTAATAATCCTCCATTACTGATTATTTCTTTGATAAAATTAGAGATAAAATGCAGGATTACATCACTATTAGCTTAATCTGGAGGAATAATAATGACACCAGCTCAGTGATGTTGTGTGTGATTCATGTTCACGCTCGACTAAATCCCACATCCTTCTGGCACCATGAGTGTAAACATTCGACAGCTTGATTCCTGAATCGGCTCCGAGGCCATTATTTACACAGTAACATGTAGGTGGTACTATAATGGTGCAGGAGGAGGTTCTTGTTTGGTTGGAATTATGTATTTTCATCTTTAAAAAGCTTGTTTTATTTTTTACGATTGGTTTCTCTGAGTTTCACATGCAGGCTAAACGTGAAAATATTTTCTGCATTAGCCGCTAATAGGAAATTAACGAGGAAACACTCGGATTAGAAAAGCCTGTGACATTTTCAAGTCGTAATGGCAAATTAGCATTCATGGACTCACCCATCTTGGCTCACGACGGGGAAGGCTGTTGATTTAACATCCAGGAGAGAGCAGAGAATGTCTGGGCTAGTAGAAGCTAACCGTTAGCATTAGCAACTCCACCACACAGCAGAACTCCTCCAGGCTTGTGTTATTTGTGGAGATAAAACATCAACGTTGCAGAGCAAACAGAGTCAGTGGTAGAGTCGCGTTGCTGTTAGCCAATCAGAGGAGAGATGACCACATATCAGGAAATAAGACTCCAGATCCGGCTGTCTGAAGCTCTCCTCTACTGTGGCTCACTTCTAGTTCCTGAAACAGATGCAAGAGAGCTATTTTCCCTCAGAGATTGACTCACAAGGTGTTCATTTATGCTAGAGGCCACTGTGTTGGAAAAAGGCATGAACTTGGTCTTTAAGGCCAGGTTAAGGTTACGTGAATCAGGAAATCTATTGGAGAAGATGACGTTTTGGTCTTTGGTAACTGGTCAAGATAAGCTGATGTCATAGGATACCCACAATGCAACTTCAGCAATATGTGGCAAATTGTGGAATCCATCCGTCCATCCGTCCATCATCTTTCAGTGCAGATGAGCAACAGCTCTACTGTGGAAGGAGATGGTAGCTCAGCTCCTTCTTTACCACAACAAACAGCCCCTAACCATCAGTCTCTTTCTATCCTACCATCACTAAGATACTTGAACTTCTCTACTCATTCCCAACCCAGAGGGACCATTCCATCTTTTTCCAGTTAAGAACCATGGCCTTAGAGGAGCTGACTCTCATTTTAGTCACTTCACACTTGACTTTAACCCAAAAGTATGTTTTCACGTTTATGAGAGAAACGCACACTTCCAACGTGACCTACAGAATTCTGTGGACCAGTCATGTTTGCTAGAAGTGGGAACATAGTTTAAGTTCAGTGTTTATCTTTTTGAATCGTTCTGGTTTCAGTTTGAGGAGAAAATTGCCAAAGTGCAGCCACTGCGGGAACCACATAATGTCACAACGTTGATCGAAAACTGTAACTGGTGGAACTACAACACGATTATCTTCACGTGCGAGCACAGCGGCGAGGGCCGAGAAAGACGGCTGATCGATCCGATGACATCACATTTCACACAGGTGAACTCTGCTGGTGAACATCACTGATGGAAAAACACCAACGGTGGCATATTCAGAGGGAGAAAGATGCTTCGCAGCAACTTTTTCAGCATCAATAATGACAAAAGAATCTATGCATTTAATACTTTTAACATTTTGATAAGAAAATTACAAATTAAAGACAGGCTGCTCATTAAGTGTTGCAGGAGATCAAGCCCAAGCATCACATATATGACATAATCATTTAATTTAGGAGGTTTTATGAACTTAAAATATATAAAGAGAAACAACTGGAAACTTTAAAGCATGTCGTTACTTAAACGTGCTCTAGCTGCACCATCAGACTTGTCTTCGCAATCAGAATAAATAAAAATGCTTTTGTTATGAGTGCTCTGACAAAAATCAACACTTTGCATTTGGCGTTCAGTAAATCTACACGTCTTTTAAATTAGCACATCCTCACATCTACACGATAAATGTTACTTAAAAAGTGTTTATGCAAACTTTCAGTACTTTGGGTGGAAGTGCATCCCTGCAGGACCCCTTTGTTGTTCTTGCATTAAATTAAAATCACATTTTCAAGTACATGTGCAAAGAGAATCAGGAGCCATCAGTCCAAACAAGGCTGCTTCTCCGCATCCCTCCAGGTTCTGTTTCTTAACGAGGGACACGGCCATAAAAGCTTCAGAGCGTAAACAAACAAAAAGGCCTTGGCTTTGGTGCATATTTAGTACGAGCACAGAATAAAACAGATGAATCATCTACCTGCCTTTTTGATTACATGGCTGCCCTGTCTATCCCCTTTCAACTCACGCAGTGTCAGAGAAAATTGTGCCAATTTAGAGGCACTTACAAAAGCCAAATTATGCTATCATGTGGGGTTTTCTATTGGGATCAACAGGGTGGAATTTGCTCAGGTCAGTGCGGTGTGTGTGTGTGTGTGTGTGTGTGTGTGTGTGTGTGTGTGTTTGTCAGCTGTATCTTTAATAACGTGAAAGCATGGATGAGCTCCGTCTGCAGCAGCCTGTTGCTAGGTTTCCCCGCGCTCCACCTGGCAGAAAAGAAACCAGACAGATGCTTTTGTCTCAGGAGGCTTTCAAATCAAACATTAGAAACAAAGATGGAAGGACGTTTTTTATATTTTCTGTTACTCTTCAAAGTGTAATTCTAGTTTCTGTAGCTTTCTACAGCACATTCCAAAATGCAGCACCCATAAAAATGCAGATTTTTACACTTAATTAGATTTTTATCTGATAAAAAAAACATTTTGAACTAAGATTTGTCATTTATTGATGTATGACTTAAGCTCATAAAACAGATTTTCCATAAATAACAGTCATGGGAGTAGTGCAGTTACACGACTGGTACAAAAGGGCAATACAGTTTGGCTGAAAGAGGAATGTGTCTTTTTCCTGGAAGACACTTTGACTTGAAAGAAGCACAGGTGTGTTAACAAGGGCTACAATCCATTTGGAGGATATTCTAAGCATTTCTTACAGAGCACGTGTAGCTGTGGAAGAAGAATTCAGCCCTGATTAATACGACTGCTCTTTCCCTTTTATAAGACAAAATGTCTGCGGTGAAGCCGGACTGTTTGGCACCCTGCAGAACTTGTGGAATGCAAATCCTGCAAAAGTTATTTGGGACATCTTCAGAAACAAACCTGGAAACTTGCATCACTTTCCTGTACTTGATTATTAGTTCAAAGGGGCCATAATTTTCTTAAGCTATAGTTCTATGGTTGATACAAAACATGTTTATCAAGTCCTTGGCACTAAATCCGTCTCACATAAAGTGATTTCAGCAGCTTTATTCATGACCCCTGCAAACATTCAACGTCACATGGACGTGCAGATCATGTCTATATTGAGTCTGTCGTCTAGACCACATCTGTAGGACGTCCTAACTAGGTCTGTGCACAGTGGCACAGATTCAGTACCTTCCAGAATGAGTCGTTTCAGGGTTCTCAAGAGGTTCTGCTAATATGACTCCGACATCCAGGAGGGGCTCAGAGTAGAGCTGCTGCTCCTCTAGCGCCGACAGGTGTGTGTGTGTGTGTGGGGGGGTCTATGCTAATTTCCCTTATTGTGATGTCATGAACAGGGACTTTTGAAACGGCGTGTTTTAGACTTATAATTCCTGAAAACAAACACTGACAGAAGACTGATAAATCTGATTTTCTTTTTGTGGAGTGTTTATAGAGGATGAACCCACCTGGCAACACAAAAGTCATTGGTTGACGTCTGTACAACCAATGACAGGAGGCAAGTGTTACAATGATAAAACCAGCAGAACAGAGATTTGCATGATATGCCCCCTTTAGGTTAGGTCTGCTTGATATGTCGCAAATATATTGGTGCTGCGATATCAGTATTGCAAAGAACTGCTTTCTTCACAGCAATTCAGAGAGTTTTATTTTCTAAGTGAAGTGCATTTGCACGTTGATGTGACGGACAATCGTTCGGTTTAGATGATAGTGGCCAAAACGCTAAAACACACAGAAAATGCTCTAAGTGATGTTATTTTATGTGTTATCATGCAACTCCAGCTTAAATGTTTCTGAATGTTAAGATTACTCAAAGACGTCTCAGACAGAAGGAGTTACGATGCACTCGTATCAGTTTGTTCAAATGAAAGTTCATGACACATCAAACGCTTTCACGCCGCATGAATGTAAATAAACTGATTTTCTGAGTGAGTATGGGTTTTGTTACTGAAACCAGAATTTGATCAGTGTCTGTCAGGATGTTGTTGTTTGCATTTTATTCATGTGACCTTTATTTAACCAGGTGAGTCGATAGAGAACCCATTCTTACTGACGATGACGTGGACACGAGGCAGCAGAAAGACAAACGTGTTACAACAGGATAAAACCACTCATAAAACAGTTCCAGACATAAAGACCAGAGTAATCACGACAGTCTGAAGCACATCGATCAGAAATGACGGATCGTATTGACTTACTGATGGTAGATAACGTGATGTAGGAGGTGAGTTTTACTGATTTTTGCAGCTCTTTCCTGTCACTGGGAGCAGGAACCTGAAATGAGGAACAACCAGAAGTGGTGTGGGCTTTGGGAATAATCATAGGGATTAAGTTACTGGAGCATAAATTACGACCGTTTTCTGATTTGTTGAGTAGTGAGCTGAGGTATGAAGGAGTTTTGCTGATGATTGTTTTATCATGAACTGATGAGCCTTCATGGGCCCTGGTATCTGGAACAGCCTGTTGAGTAAATCTGCTGCTTTTTCAGGATTTATTTCTGTGAGAAAGGTCACAAATCCATTTTCCAAGCATTACATTTTGCTTTTGAAGCCAACACACACTTTTTTATGCCAGTAGTTCCAGATGGTCACAGCCCTTTATGAGCTTTGGTGTTGCTGTGACATCAATTAAACCTAAACTAGGAGATCTTTATTCATTAAAAAGAGCTAAAGAGGTCAGGGTTAAAGAGGTAAAGTTAGTGGAAAAAGGTTGTTTAACTCTTCTTTATGCTGTTTAAGTTAAAGTTGGTCTGTTATAGACGGTGATGTGAATAAATGATTCATCCAATAATCTGCAGGATTTTTGTATTTTAGAAACTCTTTCCAGCAACAAATTTCCAGATGGTTCCACGTAACAAGCCATCTGTGACAAGGTTAAACATCTGTAATAACAGATTCAAGTGTGTGTGTGTGTGTGTGCCACCATTTTTTTAAATTTAACAGTGGGGCTCAAAACCAGATTCCTATTATAAGGAGACTTTCTACTAATGTGGAAACTAAACTTTGGTCTCTGTGGGTGTAAGTTGAATTTTTAAGGACGTGGACCGAAGCCTTTTGCTCCCCTCGCTTTTGCTTTGTTACTCAAACCTCGTGTTTTCACACAGAGGGGGTCGAGGTTGCCCAATCCTTTCTGTTATACAAGAGGAGGGTGGAGGAGTGGAGCGATATGACCTTTCAAGCTGAGGTTTTTCAAGGTTCAAGGCTGCACTAGCAACCATTTTAATAAAACACAAACAGGTGCACTTTATTCCTTCAAAATAAAAAAATAATACATGCAGTAATATTTACTCTGCTCACTGACGGATGACTGAGACACATTTTACATGTAACTTTCTTTGAGCATCTTTAGCTTTTTATTTGTCTCACAGTAATTTAAATAATGTTTAATATCCTTAAATGCAAACAGAGTAAACATGTTTAAGGTTTTCTATAAATTGTTAGTTGTTGTCCAATCTAAAAACAATGGACAGTGTTCGTTTGCTCCTGACCTTTGACCTTCTGTAGAAATCAGATTTGGAGCTTTGGATAGAAAGTCTTGGTGTAGACTGAGTGATGTATTATTGATGTCATTATCTTCAAGAAGCAAATAAAGGCAGCAAATATACTGTCATATGTTTTTTACACAATCCAATATAACCACAACCATTGAAATATCTAGTTACCGTTTGCCAGAAACCTTGATTTAGGGAAATCTGAACATCGGGATAGAAAGGAAAGAAGATTGTGGCATAGTTGTTGATACCAGGTTAACTTTTGACCTGTTGGGATTTGAACCCACAACCATCTCTAGAGTTTACAGAGAATGCTTCAAAAAAGAGTGAGTAGTAGTTATCTGGACGAGAATGAGGTCAGTCTGGTTCTAGATCAGTGGTACTCACTCCTGGTCTTGGAGAGCTGTTATCCAGCATGTTTTCCTTGTTCCTCCACTCCAACACAAAAATAAAAATCTCTTTTCGGTTTTTTTCCTCTTGTGTTGTGTCTGCACTTGTGATGGCTGTTGGTGTGTTGTGACGTCTCCCTCTGGAGAGGTGCTATAATGTTGATTGCTGTGCATCAGAGAATGGAAAAGGTGAGAAAAGAAAAATCAGCGGTGAATCATATGTTTGTGACTAACATCAGAACTTGTTCTGCAGTTGAG
The DNA here is from genome assembly GCA_006937985.1 of Aphyosemion australe. Classification (NCBI taxonomy): domain Eukaryota; kingdom Metazoa; phylum Chordata; class Actinopteri; order Cyprinodontiformes; family Nothobranchiidae; genus Aphyosemion; species Aphyosemion australe. Next base: position 581,436 of record SSNS01000099.1, read on the forward strand.
AGAAGTAGACGTTCCAGGTAGTTGTAAGTCTGGTGGATAACAGCGTCTGCAAACCCCGACTTCATGCTGCGGACTGGATAACAATCATTACCAAAGGGAGGCGATAACGTCTGTTTATTGGAGCTTGTGCATGCACTTCTATTTCCATCCATACACTGGGATCAGGTGCAAGAACATGCATGTCCTCCCACTTACCAGTAAATCACTACACACTTACTTCTGCTCACGTTTTATTGTGAACGTGTCACTTCTGCAGGTCTCACTGTATAAAGATTAATTATGATAGTAATGGTTTGTTTTATTTATAGGCTCTTCAACACATCCATGGCCGCTTTATAATTAGACAAAAGCAAGGTAAAAAAAAATAATATAAAAGTATATTAGCATAATTAAAACCTTAGTAAAATCTGAGTTTTTAAAAGATGGGTGGGATTTGCATGGAAGAGAGTCAGTTATGCATATTTCAGGAGGGATGGAGTTTAAGAGGTGCCTCCGTGGTGGACAGGTGGGTGGACTGAGAACGGGTGCAAATATGCAAAAATTCACTGAAGGACGTAGAAACTGATGTGATGTTTACCTTGGAGCAAGTAAAGCTACTGACAGACGAGTTCTGGACTGACTGAAGGTCGTGCATGGATTTCTGAGGGAGTACATGAAGATGGCTTTGTTTCAAACCTGATGCCTTCAGGAGATGGTAAAGTTTCACACCGGTGATGTGTAATCAAGGGGTTCAGACCCATAAATCAAAATTATGTGCAAAAACACACTGTGATACAACAGTAGGGAAGCCAGGCTCAGCCTTAAATAAGAGGAGGAGCTCTGGTGTACAGGGAGAAGCTCAGAGTTGAGCCCCTGCTCCTCGAGTCAGCTGAGGTGTTTCAGGCATATCACTAGAATGCTTCCTTGTCCTTTTCCTGTGGAGGTTTTCCAGGCCCATCCCGCACACACAAAATCAGGCTTAGGGCCACAAATGGCCCCCGGGCTGGTCTTTGGACTTCCATGACATATCTGAAGTGTCTGTCTTTTCCTCTTCCTCCAAGCAGATGTTGGCAGCGATAGGTGATATTGATTTAAATCTCCTGTTCAAGTTCTCCTGCAGGAACCGCTCATCCTCCTCCTTGTTGGACATTTCTGTGTATCGGTTACCAGCTGGTCAGACGTGTCCATGTCTCATTCAGGCCATGACACGCCATCCAACGGCCGACATCTCACTCAAGACTGAAAAAAATCTGAAATGTCAAAGTAGTTCTCTGCATCTGATGAAACAGGAGTTTCTGTTCTTCTGGTACGATCAGCTGTTATTTTACATGGAAAAGTCTGGAGGACATCATCAAGACCTTCGTTTCACTGAAACGAGCGTTTATGAAGCCATCTGTAAGGTAAGATAGTATTCATTTATAATTCTGACACAGAAACAAGCTAGAACATGTCCAAAAATCCCTTAAAGCAACATTCCGCAACTTTTACACCTTAAAATTATGCTTTTTTGTAAAGTTTTTGCGTCATAGTATCATCTATTATGTTCATTTTCGTACCTGTGATAGTGTTGGGGGGTCCCACGTCTGTTTACTGCACTATACAGTTTTTGAGCTCCGGGTCGCCGCAGGAAGTACTGACTGGGTGTCGTTTTACGGCAGAATATGGCAAGCCAAAGGGATAAAAAAAGCGCGCATTCTAAACGTGCGTTATGTCCGCCAAAATACGTGTCCTGAATGCGCGTTTTGACACCAAAGGGGTCAAAAACTCACGTGTTCTAAAGCGACCATTATGTCCGCCAAAACGCGTGTCTTTAACGAGCGTTTTGGCGGACATAATGCGAGTTTAGAACGCGCAATTTTTTTTATCTCTTTGGCTTGCCATAATTGTATAACGTAGACTCGCTGTAGCAGCGGCAGATTCACCAAAGAAAGCTAGAAATCCCTTATCAGAGGAATATAGGAAAAGAAAAGAACGTGAGTGAACAAGAGCAAAGACCAGAGTTATTATTGGGCCGTCTTTTCCTCGCTGGAGAGCTCTTTTAGAAAGAACAGCATGAACTACGGACTCTAAGCTAGCCGTGCTGCTAATGGCTAGGTAAGTAATAAATGATTTCACCAGGGTTATTGTGTTTGGTCGGGCATAAAGTTGTTATACAGTCCTGATAAAACTATTTATTCAATGTGTGGAGGTGGAAAAGTTTGTTTTCATTGTTTTGTCTGACATTAGGAATGTAAACATGCCTCTTATGCCCAGAGAGAGATTTAATGTTACGACAGTGACGTTACGCAGCAAGCCTCTAGAGGGCGACAGAGAGCTTATAACTGCAAAGTTGCAGAATGCTGCTTTAAACTTCAAAACCTGCAAGTCTTTCTGTCTTTGTTTTAATTTAATTTGATTCCATGTTGAATTACATGTGAGAGGAAGATTTGACCTTTGTGGGTTTTTTAAAGCTTATTATGCTGATGAGACACCTCTCCATTGTTAATAGTACAGTGTTGACCAGAACATAACGATGGGATTTCACTTGGTTCGGTGTTGCTGATGAACTAAACTGTTTGCTGTCTCTTCCTTTATTTGATGCTTTTATTTACAGTGACATGTGTGCTGTTATTGTGTTTCTGACACAAAGGTCTGCATGAATCTCGGGGTAAACAAATCCTGCCATCAGAGATAAAACATTAACATTCATCTTGTGATTCCTACTCATTCATAATATTACCCTTGTGTAACAAGTGCTTAGGAAATCCACTTAACTGTTTGATTTGCTGAGTTTTGAAGACCATAATGATCCGTGCAGCAGAAACATCTCTGCTGTGATGAAATCCAGCTTCTCCACAGTGGCAGACATGTGACCCCGTCTCCGAGGGAACACCCCGACACCTGAGCGCTCGTCAGCTCTTTGTCAGCCATGTTGCATGCACAATGGAGATCTAACAAAGGAATGTGATCTGGTCCTCATCTGCAGGGAGCAGGAACCCACTGTGATGTATTCTCTGCAGAGCTGATGAAGGGATCACTCACCCTGTCAAAATCCTGCAAAAATCAAAAAGGGGGAAGAATCTCAACATTAGTGCACATTATCCTTCTTTAATCAGCAGTTTGTAAATGAGTTTCTGTCTGATATAACAGTATTACAACCAGAACAGCTGTAGGCAGTGATATGTGATGTTTATGTTTATTCATTTTGCAGATGCTTTCATCCAAACTGACTTCCAGTTGTACCCTAACATGCATCTGTGAGATCTGTGAGCGTACCCAGAGAAAATTCTCGTATGCATGGGGGAAGGCAACAGTGCTAACCCCTCATTTACACAGAGCACGGAATGGATCCATTCATCCATTATCATCTGCTTATCCGAGGTAGGATCAGCAGCCTAAGCAAAGAAGCCCAGACTTGCCTCTCCCCAGCCACTTGGGCCAGCTCCTCCGGGGGAATCCCAAGGTGTTCTCTTGCCAGATGAGAGACATAGTCCCTCCAGCGTGTCCTGGGTCTTCCTTTGGGTCTCCTCCCGGTTGGACGTGCCCGGAAAACCTCACCAGGGAGGCGTCCAGGAAGCATCCTAACTAGATGCCCAAGCCCCCTCAACTGGCTCCTCTCAATGTGGAGGAGCAGCAGATCTACTCTGAGCCCCTCCCAGATGATCGAGCTTCTCACCTTATCTGGGAGAGCCCAGACACCATGCGGAGGAAACTCATTTTGGCTGCTTGTCGCTTTCAGGTCTGAGCCTCCTCTGAGCTCCGGTGGTTATTAAACGTCCTTCTGACAGAAACACAGATTTGTCCTCTTTAGCTGTCCTCCACTAACACGACCTTAGGTTCTTTTATCTTTAAATGTAAAACTAATTTAGCTCAATCTTTAGAGTTGTATCATGTGTTTCACTAACTGATATATGGTGGTTTAACAGCAGAGGAAACCCACCCATGATGATGAAAGCTCTTTCATAAAAAGCTCAACATGAAGAGGACTCGGTGCTGCTTTTAGGAGCAGCAGGTAACTCAGAATAATAAGTTTTATTTGCACTGCCACATATTCAAAAAGGGAAAAAGACCTGAGTGCTTCCTATCAGTGTGACCCAAAAGGGGCTTTTGACCTCCAGCAGGAGCATAACCGTCCAGCAGGACCTGACATTAATTCAGCCGTTTATTCTTTTTTCTATTTTAGTCCCTTTCTTGTCCTTCGCGATGTAATAAGGATGGTTTCAGGCTGGTGCAGGTTCCTCTAACCAGCGTTGTTGTCATGGATACTAAAAAAGACTGAGCTGCATGAGATTGCTTTAGGACATTGTCTCCAAAGACTCTGCAAGACAACGCCTTAGCTCGCTCACTGAGCTGCAGAAGGCTGGCGTCTTCTTTAAGACAAAAAAAAAAGATAAATTTGAGTTTTCTTTTCTGAAACACTGTGACGATGCCAAAACTTTTAGTTTTGAGTGAAGCGTGACGTTAAACGAGGCGAGGAGATGGCAGACGATGTCCTAAAGTCGAACAGGTGGAGATTTTCTCATTCCTGCAACAGAGAAGCAGGTTTAAAGAGTAAAAGGTAGCAAAACGAACAGTTCAAATGTTTTTACACACCTGTTAATCTGACTGAAATTAGTGTAGTTGTTAAAATTTGCTTTATTCATGGAATAATTAGAAAAGTCCATAAGAGTTGCAGCAAAATATATTATTTTTAATTATTAGTTGATTTTTTTCCCAACAAATAAAATAAAATGGATCTGATAAAAACAAATTTAGTTCAGATATTTGTTATATTTTCTTAAGACGGCATGTTCAGATTTGATACTTTTTGGGAGAAAAATAAAGATAAAAACATATTTAAGAGTAGACACATTTTCTCTAGAGATTGCATCTTTATGTAAGGCTGATGTGACACATTTAAAGCATATTTTATATGATCTCATTAACCTTTTATTATAACTTTTTGACTCTTAAAGCCAGTCCTGAAGCAAAGAGTAAGGATGAATATTCATATGAATGTAAATAAAACAGAGAATAGCCACATTTATAAGAGTTGCATAAACTCTAAAACAATAACGTGAGTTAAAAATGCTAAAGCTCCTCTACTTTCTGTAAGGTTTATATTAACTCCTTTTGTTCCACCTCTGATATTTAAATGCAGCCATGAAAAACAAACATTTATTTTCCTGTGTGAGTATAAATAGCTGCAGAACATGTGTAGGATGCCAGACGTTTATGTAGAAACACCAAGGGCACACAGTGTCTTCTCCATATTCTTTTAAACCTAACCATGTCTAATCTTAGCACACAGCCATTGTGCTGCACCGCCGGCTGCTGCACCATCATCACCTTGTTTCTCTGCCAGTGAGAGAGTGCTGTTTACTGTCATTAAATCAAACACCACCCTGTTGGTGTTTTCTACCGGCTTCAGTCAAGAAAACACATTCACATCAGTTATTTCTGCACTCCAGCCTGTTACATCATGTCTAGAGTACACACATCCAGTGTTTTATAACTGCTGAGGGAGTCTTACAGCCCAGAATCAAACATCTCTACCGCCCCCTACTGGCGGTCTGAAGGTCAGTGGTGTTGCTATGAGTTTTGCAACAAATCACCAGTGATTGTTGTGAAATGGCTTGAAAATGAGCATGGCCTTCGGAGGTAATAGCTGGGCTTTTAATTTGCACTCAGTCTAATTTGATTTAGGCTAAATATGCTTCTGTTTCTCCAACCACACATCGCTCCTTCATTTGTTTTCTCGCTGATGTTACACATTTTAACAGCTACACATTCCTGGTGTTTGAATAGAATAGACGTTATTGATCCCACAGTGGGGAAATTCACTCAGCACATACACTTAGAGAATAGGGAAAAATAAAACAGGTAAATACATAAAGGCAGTAGACTATAATTGTAACCTTCAGCAATTAAAATAATGAATAAAAATTGAAAAATTGGGTTTCCAAGACGAAACAGCATAAAGGACTAAGACATACACGTGTGCATTCGGGTATTGCACACGTACTGAATATAGCACTGATGTTGGCGTGTAACAGGATAATGCCAGTAACAGTTAAACTGCATGTGGAGTTCTACACTCTTACTGCAGTGGGAATGAATGACCTGCAGTAGCATTCTTTTTTTTTGCATCTTGGATGTCTCAGTCTGCCACTAAAAGAACTGTCCATGGTCTCCACAGTGGAATAGAGAAAATACAGTTATCCTGTTAAGGTAAATTACATATGATCTGAATTTTTACACCGTGATCAGAGTTCAAATTCTTGCTATACACATATATAGAATTGTTTCAAGGTGAAAAAATATTTTTGCCGGAAATAATCACACTTTTCCAGACCTAACGGAAGTGCTTTTATTCTGAAGGTACAACTTCCGGTATTAGCCGTTAGTTAGCTTGACTGCGTCCTGAATGGCTTGAACGAAAAACTTCAATTGATGGACAAACTCAATGGGAAGGTGAAAGCCAAGCATGCCGCTCCGGTGAAAAGTCCTCTAGGATTTGGGGGTGAACCTTCGAGAGTCTACAGGACGCTTTGTTAAACATTTTCCACCAAAAACGGTAAGTTGACCAAAGTTTCTGTCAGTTTTTTGTCAGAATGACTGTTTCTTCGAGGCTTCAGAGGGACTACTAACGAGCGCAGGCTGAAACAGCTTTGTTTTATCTTAAGAGTGAACTTACTGTAGCTTTTCAGTGGCTGGTTTGTCTGTAAGCTAACACATGCACAAAGAGCTTAACTCCTTAACTTGGTAGAAACTTTGAATATTAGCTGCTACCGTGGCGCGTGCAGTAGTTGGGCTAAAATAAGTCCAAACTGCACTTTTAGTCCATTTCTGTCATAGTTTACTGTGTATGGTCAGTGGTTCCCAACCTGGGGTTCGTGAGGGGGTCCCCACACATTAGTCTGTGCTGAGGTTACCAAGATTATATTTGTTTTAATTACATCCATTAGTCTGTCTGAGGAGCTATGTCTGTATAAAGATTAATAACTTGAATGTGGGTAGGAGCTGAGATTGGGGGGTCCTGGCTTGTCTTGGACACAAACAAGGGGGTCCTCATGGAAACAAGATGGGGAACCACTGGTGTAGGTAACAGTTGAGAAGCTCTTCTTATCAATCAGTTCCACCACTATTCAGATAAAATTCTTCATGTCCTCTCAAAAGGAAATTCTTCAAAATCAAAATTGTGGGTGAAAAAAGTGAGTGAAAGTAATTTTTTGGCAGGTTTTCTTTCTTCACTTTAATTTTGTTACAATATATTTCATCTAGTTTTTTTTTACAAATTTAGGCCTTACAGTTCAGAATGTCAGCAACTAGATGAACTTGGCCCCAGAATTAGTTCTGCTGTTCGAGCCGGGAAAACATTTTTTTGTTTTTTTGGAAAGTTTGAATGCAAACTATCTTTTAGAAGATTACATCATCTCCATTCCAAACATCAAGGAGAGATGCACTGATTGTGTTTTCAAGGCCGATACCAGTCTGTGATTTTTGTACAGCTCTGATCTGCCAATACAGATTTTGGATGCGTCTCTTTTACCTAAAAAAAAGTCAGTCAACAAAATGCTTTTATACTTTCTGATTAGGTAGAAAGTTTTGGTTGGAAAAAGGAACATGGGTTTTTTTTTCTTGCATGAATTGGTGTTTAGTTGAGTTCAAGGACTGGAAAAAGTGTCAGATTTTTAAAAAGTGTTTTGTTTGTTGCCAGTAGTGCCTAACCCCTCCCCCCAAATAAGAGTTTTGAGTTTCAGATTGCCCAAAGTGTGATTTGGCAGAATATTGGCCAATCCCAATCACCAACTGATTTTTTTTGGATGCATCTCTAAAATCAACCAAAAAGAGTCTTTACAACATAATTCTTTTACATAACTTTGTAAACAACCAAGAAAAAAGCAATATGTCTGGCTGCAACATTTCAAAAAGCCTAAAAGTTACAGAATACTTGTAACAGACACGAGTGAATATCTCATCCTTTGGATTTCTGTTTCATCAACAACAAAAGTGCAAAAGGCAAAACATTGATTAAATTGATTCATGGTAGAAACAAAAAAAACAACTAAAATGACAAGATATTTGCATCTCAAACCATTAACATGAATTAAAGTCCATTTTGGATTTGAGATTGTGCTGTGACCTTAAGTTTAACAATGTAAAGACAGACCTGATAAAAGCAAAAATATGATTTGAACACATTTGAAACCTTTTATGTAAAAAAACCCCCTCAAATCTACAAAAAAATCTTTATAATGTGTGTTTTTGTCACAGGGATATAAATGAATTTTTTCCTCTTTTTATCATATTGAAACTCTGAAATAATAATATATAAAACTAATTTGTATCACAAATGTGAACTTATTCTGTATTTGTGCCTTTTTTAGAATCACTGCCTGCCAACTTGAACTTCACACTTTTGCTTCACAACTCCTTTAAAAGTCAGAAATAAAAGTCCTGAATTCAGGTTCAGTTTTGGTCCCGTGTCAAGCTTCTTCTAGTATTGGTCTGAGACGTCTGAAGCCTTTATTTGGGAAAATGTCTGTAGTCTACATTAGTTCAAGGAGAAATAAAAAACCCTCTAAAATCTGAGTGACATGCTGGCAGCCCTCAGCGGACCCCTGGGTTCTTGGCTTTCAGGCAAAGAACAGAAAACATAACAAAGGATTTTATTTCCCTTTACGTCAATAACTGTATTTATACCCTCAGAGCTCACAAAATCCATGCTGATGTGCTCTTGCACATGTAAATAATTATTTTAATCCTCTAGAATCAGTCACTTTGCTTACTTAAGCGATAGGCATTTATTAGAAAATGTGTTTATTGCTCCTAGTCTGACTTGGACTGTAGGTTTTTTTAAGTTTCCCATCCTTATCTTTCCTGAAGCCATGCGTCCACAAACTGGACAGTAGCCTTTCTATCTCAAGGACCTTTTTATCCTGACGCTTGCATTCCTTGCATTCTTGGTTCAGTTCTCTAGCTGTGGTGTAATTTGAAAGAAGGGAGGTGTCGCTTTTAGGCCACTTGATATATTGGGATGTTTACATGTCATTTAAATCAAATTAAATCATTAAGTTAATCTAAAACATTTGAATCAAATGAACTTAGCAGCAGGCTTAATGTCATATGCGAGCTGTACGAATTCCTGTCTAAATGGAGCAGTTTGTGTGCAGCGGTGGGACAAAAGTACTGTCATGATTGTGGAGCTGTTGGTGGTGGGATTACAGGAAAATGGCCGTTTCTGGGTAGGAAGAAGTTTCTCTACAACGTACTGGGNAAACACTNAGGCTTAATGTCATATGCGAGCTGTACGAATTCCTGTCTAAATGGAGCAGTTTGTGTGCAGCGGTGGGACAAAAGTACTGTCATGATTGTGGAGCTGTTGGTGGTGGGATTACAGGAAAATGGCCGTTTCTGGGTAGGAAGAAGTTTCTCTACAACGTACTGGGGAAACGCTTCCTGTCAGAGCCGTGTGAAGGTCTTCCGGAGTGTGTGGATGCTTCTGCTGATATCCTGTTTATTATTTCAACTCGTTATTCTGTATGTGTTGAAGTTGTCTATCATCTTGTTGTTTTACTCATGATCTGAGTTTATCCTTAGGGAATTAACTTGGAGATATGACATGAAACTTGAGGCTTCTTTTTTGTTAAACGTTTAGGACCAAAAGCGAAGAAGTCTGCTTTTTCTTGGCTTGCTGGGATCTCGTGCTCATTTCCTCTGGGTTTAGTTTTTTTCCCTCTCTTCCTAATGTGATTTTTGTCTCTGATGTAGTTGGGCCACATGGAAAAACTGCAGTAACTTGGGATCAGTGTTACTGTGCTACCATGTGAGTCTGTGGAAGACAAAGAGTTGTTTGTGCAGCGAATCAGTGTGGCCACCGCTGCTGCAGAAAGAAATAAAGCACTAGTTTAAAGTCTGAGCTGACGTTTGTGTCAAACAATCTGACCTCACAGCAGCTCAGACCTAAAGTCCAGAACATCTGTGCAGGGGGAGAGGGTAAACAAAGGGAGAGTGTTTGACGGGAGCTAGGCCGTTATACTGGGACCAACATTCAGAAGTTCATTTCACGTCATATGAGGAGCTTAAAATAACCACACTGACCATTTCCAGGCACACTTTTAGCACATTTGCTGATATAAACAAACAGAGGTGGATCTATACAGCATCAGTGTTTGCTTTTCTAGAGATGCACAAAATACTGTCTGGTGATTGGAATCGCCAAATACCGGTCATCTTAACCAATGGTTGTCCAAAAGTTAAAAGTAAAATTAAATTTTTAAATATTAGAAGTTTATCTTAAAGATGACCCAAATCTAACCCAACATGTTCCTTGTTGTTGAATAAGACAGCTTGGGTGGTCAACAGTAGCATACCAAAAAGTCAAAGCCGTGTGTGACCTACTTTTTATGTAAATTAGAAAGTTGAAAAAGGCGAGAGAAAAACTTCTGATCTGAGAAAACCTTCCTTAACACGTCATAAGGGGGAGCCACGCCTCCTCAAACCTGCATGTCTCCAGTGTCTGACGCCTTCTGGGGAAACCAACCAATCAGCAAGCAGCTCATTATCATATTTATGTCCTGGCCGAGTGGGAGGGGCAAACAGCTCTTCACAGCAAGGCTGGTTTAGGGGGTTTAGAATGGCCTGTACCAGGGCTCCTGGGACAGATGGAAGCCAAAAGAACATTTCTGGTGCTTTTTAGAGGCTCAAAGCTGTTTTAGATTGTTGATTAACTGCATTTAGGTCCTCTTTAAAGGTGTGGTTCCCTAGTTTAATCAATACATTTGCAGTGGTCTCTGGTAGGAATGAATGCCTTGTAAGTCTTAACCTGGGGGAAAAGCTATGGTGCGCCTGTTTCAGGAACTAGAAGTGAGCCACATCAGCGTTGAGCTTCAGATGGCAGGATTTGGAGTCTTATTTCCTGATATTTGGTGATTTCTAACCAGATTGATAGAGATTGATGATGCCTGCAATCTAATGTTATTCTGCAGAATAGACCCTCAACATAAAATTGATTTTGTTTAAAACTCTTTTCTTTGCAGGCTTGTTAAATGTTTGAACTTTTCTTGATGTGCCCAACTTCTAAAACGCTTAGCTTCATCCCTTTTATAAACAATGATGACATACAGAGAGATGGACAGATAGGTACGACTTTGTGATTTCAACTTTACTAATATCAGGTTTTCTGGTAGATCCCGTCAAACTTTCAAAAGCTGATGACCACAAAATCCTCGAGCCCAAAGCTTTAAGTCATCACATCCACAAATCACATGTTATACATCTGTTTTATGAGCTTTTATAGAGAAGTATAAGCATTGTGTTGAAGGGCAGGGAGCCAAGGTGACCATAGTCTGGTAGTATAATCTAGAATTAAAAACACTTCTAACACTACTCCATGTGACGTGCTGTCTCAGATTTGTAAAACCATGGTTCTTATTGGTAGCCTCCAAATAAATGAGACCAAATCTAAACTCCTGCTGCTGCTTATAATTGCTTTTACTCCATTTTCTACTGCTAGTCAGGTTCTGAAATGCACATCTGCACCACAGCTGGAAGTAGGCTGAAGGAAGAGGCACCGGTGAAGGAGTGAGTCTGTGAGAGAGCGGTGAAGAAACCAGCTCTTCAATGTCTGGTCAAATAATCCCAGCCTGATAGTTTTTCTTCTCTCCGCCCCCCCAACTCATACATTAGTCCATCTGGTTGATGTTAAACCTACAGCTCAGCAAAAGAGAAACCTTAATAGACTCTGATGGCTTTGTGTCTCTGTAAATCAAGCGTTTAGGGGCTCTAAATAAATGGTTTTACTGCTTTAATAACTAGTTTTTTGTATTTTGGAGGTAAAAAGACAAGTCACTTACCTAATACTCAGTTGAACGTGTACACAGGTTTTTTTGCTCTGATATGAACATTTTAGTGCAGAGCTGTTGCACCATCAGGTAAAAGTTGTCAGTTTGTGAGAAAACACTGATGTTTGTTGACTCTTGTGATGTTTTTACTGACAGGCCTGCATTCATGCGGTGATTGTGACCAGGTGTGGTGAACTGAAGCAGAGCTGTCTGTTTTTACTCCTGGAACATTTCATTCTGTCACCTTTTATGCTAAAACAGAATAACTCAGAGTTTCTGTCTAAAAACACTCTGTTAGCTCACTGAAACACCCTGATTCTGCTTTATCAGGTTTTCTCTCCGTCTGATAAATCTGATGTTGTACAGACTTGTTCTGATGGAGTTTAATCTCAGAGAGCATCTGTGTGACAGTCTGGTCTGAACGAGTTTGTTTCTGTAGCCAGAGAAGAATACACTTCTGGTGTGTTTACAGGAGCCGCGTGCTGTATGTGATGGAGTCAAAACAAACCGTGAACAACAATAGAGCTTTATGTCACAGAGGATTAATGGATATTTTAGGCTGTGGCTACACAAACAACAGTCTGCAGGATCACTTCTCCTCTGTTTTCATTTGATTTGTTGGAAGACAATGGAGAATATCTCTGACCTCATCCCTGGAGTACTAAATAAAGCACAAGCTTTTCAGGACAAAACCGTTCTCTGGAGATTTAGTGAAGAGTGGAAGGAAGAAGGTCAAAGGTCAGGGTGGTGGAGGGGGTGTGATGTTGGTACCAGGCACTGATGTGGCGTTTGCAGGACTGTTAACCTCCTCAGGAATGTTTGTAGAGCGTAGGGCTCACTCCTCCTCTCTGTGGGTCACCTAGACTCTCATTCATCATGATTACTCGTTTGTTTGGCTGGAGAGGTGAGCTCTCGTCGGAGGGCTTTTGGGTCAGAAACATCCCCACAACCCTGACCACCAGAGGTCTGAACACAACAGGAACATGTCTCTGTGTTTTATAGATCTGAGGAATAAACGGGCACATTAGTGCCATCATTTAATGTCATTTTTCTCAGGAATTCCCCCATAACCACTCTTAATAAGTTGCATGTGGGTAATTAAGTTGGTATGTTTGTGCAGAGCTGAGGGGGATTTCTTATGACACACACAGAATCCGTTTTGATGTCATTTACTGTCGATTTTTCTGCTTTGCTCCCTGTGTTTATTAAATCAGCTTTCTTCATGGGTTTTTCATGAGGGAGCAGCTGACTAAATACAGTTTTCACCCTGGTGAGAATGAACGATTCCCATCAAATCACGGAAATACTTGTGGAGGTAAAAATGTCGGTAGGACGTGCATCTGTGCTCCTCCTTAAGCTCAAGTCTCCAGCGCGTCTTTAAACTTGAATAGAAAAGCAGGTTGTTTCTGTGAATAAACCGTTTTTCTGTGAGAACAGTTTCCTTTTCTTTGTTTTTTTAATAACAACTCAAAATACTCAAGCCTCCTTGTTTGAACCACAAACCTCGGCTCACATATTGAGGTCATTGGTTTAATTACTCTCTTAATGCTCGGTTTTTACCCCACGGGGCGCGACACGGTGACCCCAGAGAGGGAGGAAATGAAGCAGAGCCTGTGGTCCTTAACCCACACCCCCCCACCTTCCTCACAATGAGACGTTTGAAGCCGAGACTCTGGGCTAGTCGTTCTTGGCCTGTTTACTGTCTCCTTCACATCAGGTCGGGTTAGAAAACAAGTGTAACATGTGATGAGAGCCGAGTGGTCACGGGGACGCCGTTGGTGTTTGTTATGAAAGCCCGAGATGCCGAGCATGCCGGCGCTAGAAGTCCTGAGACCCCTGGGAGAATAGCGCTGTTATTCCCTGATTGGCCTGTGAGCGTCTGTTCCTGGCCTGGCGCTGGAACTGAGGGCTGCTGGGTAAAAAGTTCAGAGGATCACTCAGACTTTTGTCTCTGAGGCGGCGCGGACTGCAGGGTTAATGTGATGCAGCCGTCATCTAGGGAGGAAGAATAAGACCTTGTGCCACGGGGCTGGTGATAATGTTTGATACCCTTTTCTTTTAATGGAAATATGGAACACAACTGACACAAATGGTTATTAAATCAGGAGTTAGGTTTTCTCATGAAGGGTCGTGAGAAAACGCAGGTTTGTAAAGTCTTGTTGCTTCTTCCTGTGCTCGCTGATTGCAGTTGTTCGTTATTCTGCCCACTTGTAGGAAGTGGCTCGTCTTTCCTGTTTTGGATCACACACAACCCCCCCCCACACGCACACACACCCACAGGCACACCTCTTCTCCCACTCTGTACGTCACACGACCAGCTTGCTGTCATCGTTGACGGATCTCTGTGACATCCGAGTTCAGATATTCTGGCTTCTAGATGTCAGGATGTTGTGGGCGGAGCTCTGTAGGAAGTGGGACTGTTGTTGGACTTTCAGGTTTTTAATTAGAAGGGCTGACAAAGCGGCCTCACCATGCTGTCTTTTTTTAAAACTGTTGTTGAGTTTTTAAGTCCTGGTAATTATTCTCTGAGTTATTTAGTGACAGGATATTTCAGGCACTGATGTATTTATTTTTGCTCTTATTTCAGCTTGAAACAATCACAAAAGTTTGTTTAAACTCCAGAAATCTCCACTTCCAGCTGCTTGCTACACTCATCTGGCAAGAAACATCTGTTGCTCTTGTTCCTTTATCCTTTCAAGACTCGTCTCCTTTCCTCTTTCAGATTTATCGAGCAGAAGATGATGTCGGATGCCAGTGAGATGTTGGCAGCAGCCTTGGAGCAAATGGATGGGATCATCGCAGGTAACCACACTGAACACTCGGACTTTAAAGAGCTCTCATTTAGGTGGGCATGGAGAGCTGTGGGGTCTGGTCACATCTGGGAATCATTAAGGAGGAAGCTGAGAAGTGGACTTCAGCACTTCCTCCTTCTCTTTCTCCAACCTGCACTTTGAATAAAGAGAATCCCGCCTCTGGATTACTGGACCTTCCTGCCTCCCGTTCATGAGAGATTACAGAAAGTTTCCACAGTTCCTGCATTGATGGAAACTAATTATTGTTTGAGCTCTGTGAGTTTGGCGTGAAGCTGTTTTTTGGGCCACGCTCTGTGTGATTGTGCTGCTGCAGATGAGCAGACCAGGCTTCAGTTTTGGCGTCCCCACTTTTCCGCTGATGTGTGTAATTATAGCGCTGACCTTTCCAATAGGAGTGAGGCGGCTGATCACATGACTCCCACCCGTTTCTGCAGAAACCACAGCTCCACTCCCTCGCTACTGTGGAGAACCACGGTTGTCTGGATGATTTTTGATCCGTTTGTTTATTGTGTTCCCTCTTTAACGTGGAGCTTCTTCATTATAGCTGACATTTAAGACGGATGGCAGGAGAAGGCTGATGGGAACGTGTAGCTCAGGCAACGTGCTAGCACTTATGGTTCAAGCAGCTTGTGCAGATCTTATATTTGCATCCGTGGGTGTGGAACAAAAGAACACCATAGCCTTTCTTTCTTTGTGCAGAGAAAAAGGTTTTATCTGTACACTAGTGCTTGCTCCCATGTTAGCAAAATGTGTGTGTGCAAAAAAATTAAAACCACTTACTTGTATTATTATTTGTGTATTTTGATATCATGTCTCTTTACTCTTCTCTGTTCCTCCCTAAGGCTCCAAGGCCATTGACTACTCTAATGGGCTGTTTGGCTGCCAGTCACCCACGTCGCCTATTCTCGGTGGCTTTCGGGTTCTGCACCTCCTGGAGGACTTGCGAGCGGCGCTGGAGCTGATGGACAATGAGGAGAGGGACAACCTGCGCTGTCAGATCCCAGATTCTACTGCAGAGGGACTGGCGGAGTGGCTGCACGGGCGGACGGTAGAAAAACAAAACATCTGCTCTGTTTCAAAGGACAAAAGTGACTCAATGTAATAGATTTCATATTCATTTCAGATTTTATTTAATTAATGATTCACTTAAAACGTGTGTGTTTATTTATTTATTGCATTGTGTCACTTTTGGCCTTTTCTAAAGATTTTTGAGCGTGATTGTTCATTTAATTCTGGAAGTTTGAATTTAAAGGGTTCTAGAATTCCATTTACCTTGTTGTTTTTGAAGCTAGGCATCTCGGGCTGCTGTCTCTGATCTGTAGCCCACTCAGACCACCGTACATTTGCATGTCCCAACCCACTTCAACGTCAGCAATATTTAAATCAGGGGTAGGCAGTCCTGGTCCTTGAGTGCTGCTGTCCAGCATGTTTTAGTTGGTTCCCTGTTCCAACACACCTGATATTAATCAGCAGGCTTCTACAGAGCTTTCAAACCTGGTGAACAGGTGATTCAACCATTGAATCAAGTGTGATTTTTCAGATTGCCTACCCCTGATATAAATGTTAGTGGCGCTAATGCTAACCGCAGAACAACCTGAGCTACTGCTAATGTCCTTGTTGGATGAGAGGAAAACGACAAAGAATAATGTCTGCGCACACATGTAACGATACTGGGAATATCCAGACTTTTACCCTAATGGCTCCATGGCAATGCCAAGTAACTCAGTGTGCTGCCATGTTCAGTATCCGGATAAGTCAATAGTCACGCTGTCTATCTGGGATTCAGTCAATCGGCCAATCAGCACTCAGCTTTTTTCATATTCATGTCCTGGTGGAGTGGGCGGGGCAAAGCAGTCTTTCCACCATATGGCCTAATTAAGGGGTTGTGTTTGACCATTTATCAGGGATCGTGGGTCGTTGTGAGCCCCAACGTTTCATATGTTAGAAGCTGAAAGAACAGTTTCTTGTTGTAAAAAGAAAGTTGTTCTAGAAGCTCCTTTAAGGTGTGAAACACTGAAAAAAAAACATTTTTAAATCTTATTTCTGATTATAATCAGTCACTCTGAGTTTAACACGCAGGCTGAACATGAAAATAGTCTCCTCCACCTATCTCCTGCATTAGCTTCTGATAGAAAATAGACTCTAGGTGAAACTCTAGGATTAGAAAATCCTGACAGATCTACGTCACACTGTCACTGAACATTCATGGACTCACCCATCTTGACTCACGACGGGGAAGGCTGTTGTTGGTTTAGCGTCCAGGAAACAGCAGAGAACGTCTGGGCTAGTAGAAGCTAACCGTTAGCATTAGCAACTCCACCACACAGCAGAACTCCTCCAGGCTTGTGTTATTGGTGGAGATAAAACATCAACGTTGCAGAGCAAACAGAGTCAGTGGTAGGGTCACATTGGTTTTTTGTGTAATATAGTGATGTAAGAATTGACGTGCATATTTAAACCACTGGAGTCGCTTCTTTTCTCAGTCTGGCTGAAGCATAAATTACTTCAGCTCCTGTCATCAACCCTGCAGAAACTTCAGATTTATTTACTATAAGGAAAAATAATGAGTTTGTTTCAGGAAGGCGAACCCAACTGCACCGGATCAACATCTGACTAGAGTCACAAGTCTGAACTGCTTCCAGAAGTTAATTAGGTTTCAGTTGGTTTTAATATACTTTTGTTTGCATGTTTTAAAAATCTGATGCATGAAGAGATGCTGACAGGAGCAGCTAAAGTCTGTGAATGATAAAATCACCTCCTTTCAGATTTAAGACAGAACCTGCTATGAATCATCCTCGGTTCTGCTTTTCATCTGTTGATCCGGCTTTGTTTATAACCTGACTTTGTTTATTGTAAAAGTCACAATGTGCTTGATGAAAGATGATGTTTCTGTAGGAGTCCTGCTGCTGATGGTTTCCATCCTTTTGAACTCGCTCGGACTCGGCGAGCTCACGTTTCTCTTTAAATGTGATATCTGAGAGACGGGTTTGCTTTTAAAACTCCACTCACCGGTGTCCGCCTTTCAGAGATTACTCAGTTTGATGAATCTGGGCTGCAGGGTAGGAGGTTTTTGGATCATGACATCATCTCACAATAATCATCAGCTTCAGTTGAAGGTGATTCAAAAATATTTTTGCTTTCAGACTCCGATACTAAAAAGTGGAGTCCTGCATCTGCCTCTTATGCACAGAAATAGAATATTTTGGTGTCCAGGTCAGGTACCCCAACCCTCACCAGGGCTGACTTGATTTTTACTTGAAGGCTAAACTGAAAGCAGCAAATCCAGCCGTGATAAAAACTCCAGAATGTTTAGAATATTCATAACTTGGACTCTTGGGCTCCTTGATTGCTTCATTTCAGACCCATTGTGGTGAAGTGCAGCAGCAAAACTACAAAATGATCCTGTTCTCTTTGTTTATTCATGATCCATTATGTAAAAACCCCAGAAAGACGATTTAAAGCCTCCTTTTTCTTGTCACAGCAGCTTTTTATTCTGACACAAACAATTAGGTACTGTTTCTCTCCCAGGCGAACGTCCACGGCTCCGAGGCGCTTTACCAAGAACGTCTCTCCCGACTGGAGAGTGACAAAGAGTGTCTCATTCTTCAGGTTTGTGAGCAAAACTCAACAATTGTTCTGGGCTGTGAAACGAAGTGCGTTTATATGAAACAGTTGTGTGATCCACTCTGACAGGAACGTTATTTATTCAGTTTTCTGGTTGAAAGGAACAAATTATGAGTTGTCATCCCAGAGTTTAAGACTCACGTAGGTTAGTTAATATTAGGACATGCGTATCAGTGGAAACTTCAACAGTAACACCTAAAGTCTGCTTTTCTTCTCTAGAGTTAGACGCTGGAAACCCGTGGTTGTTAGAGACTGATGGTCAGGGTTAGGACTACGGACAGAAACCGGTGGCTCTGGGCTCGTCTTCGTCCTAAACACCTCATTTTATTTAATTAAAGTTAAAAATGTGTCAGTTAGTGAACTTTAGATGTCCTCACAGGGTCTTAAAGATGAGCCACAGCCTGACTTATTGATATTAACCTGAAGAAAACGCTTTGATTTTTTCAGATATTAAAGTTCATCAGAACACATGAAATGACTCTCTTTAAAATGTGCTCATGAATGTCCCCCCGCTGTTGTGCAGGTGAGCGTGTTAACGGACCAGGTGGAGGTGCAAGGTGAGAAGATTCGTGATTTAGACAAAAGTCTAGAGCATCATCGGGAGAAGCTGAACGCTGCAGAGGAGCTGCTGCAGCAGGTGACCAGAGGACCTGGAGGTGGCTGGAATGATCCGACCTGTTTAGAAAAACTACTCATCGTGTTTGTCACCACTTGTTGCTAGGAGCTGTTAAACCGGACCGCTCTGGAGACCCAGAAGCTGGAGTTGATGACCGAGGTGTCGAGCCTGAAGCTGAAGCTGACTGCTCTGGAGCAGAATCACAGGGGCAACGAGGTAGGACCCCCCAGCCCCCACCCTGGACATGAACTCTAGAGGCTGGTAAATAGAGCAGATAGTTCAGTTCTGGGTTGCACCTGCAGCAGGACTCCTGGCAGCCGTTCACTCATTGTTTTTAGACCCACAGAGGTCGTCTCAGTCGGCTGGAGCACTCAGATCCGTCACGTGGTGCTGAGGGAACTTCTTTAAGGGTTGTGCAAGAGGCCCCCTTTTTGTTCCAGCAGCTGTTTCCTGACAGAATTCCCACACACACACACACACACACACACACACACACACACACACACACAGTGACCCTCCAGAGTGAAGGGTATATTTTCCATACTCTTTACTCTGATGTGGAATTTCCAAACTCTCAGACCATTAGCGGAGTGTACGGATCTTTATTCTTCCTGTCTGTTAAGGCTTTAAATCAGAAATAAATTAATGAAAAACTCTAATATATTTAGAATAAACTTGGACTGTTTCCAGTGGCCAGACTAAAGCTAGATTCATTCAACTCATCACTGAAACCATCGTTTTTAGTTTGAAGATTTTTAAATCAGGTTAAACGTGTAGAAAAACAATCTGATTAGAGCTTGTTTTGTCCGTAGGTATTGGCTAAAACAATCCCACTTTAATTTGCTGAAAAGCTTAGACATTTGTTTTTCATATTCTTTCTCTCAGTTTGGGTCTCTTACACGGTTCTAAACCCAATAATAGTTTATGTGTAAACATCCACGTATGAGTAGGACTGGACAGGTTCTAAAAAATATCGATACTTTTTCAAATTGGACACAAAATGCCAGAAGCTCTCATGGATGTTTCTTTACTCGCTGATGAGTGAATACTGAGACTGCAGACGTGTTTGCCTTAACATGACCCACAGGAGCGTAATCATCTGTGTAGGGGATTTATTTACATCATAACGTTAGCTTAAAACCATACTATGCAACTTTTTTGTACTTTTAAATCATGTTCTTGAGCCAGTTTGTGCTAAAATGACCCTTTACAGGGTTAATGAAATGTCACTCAGACCCCCACCGCCCTCTGTGGCCAGAATACCACACTTGCAACTTCAGAGTGGCGGTCCGGTCCCTGCTGGACTTAGTAAAGTGGAGCTGACATGCCTGGTGCTGCAGTCTGCTTCCAGCATGTTTTAGATCATGAACACAGCTGATTTGTTTGATTTAGTGATGAACCGCTCCTGTAGACACTAATGAAGGCTGAGGAGACCTTCCACACCTTATCGGAAGCCCAAGGTGCTGAACACCATCATAAAAAACACAAGAACAAAATTAAGATAAGATCGTAAAACAAGAGATAAAAAAAATTATAAAAGACAAAGTAATAAAAGATGGGGCTTGTCTATTAAAACAAAAATAAGAACAAATTAAAAACATTAAAAACCACAGATTAAGGTGTTAAACAGACGAACGCACAGCCAGGAGACAAGTTTCACTTTTGGTTTCACTATCGGACACTAGGGGGAGCTAAAAGCAAGCCAAAACTGCCAGTGTGCCTTTAACATAATATGTTTTTTTAACCTTTGTCTCTGAGTTAAACGCTGTTTTTCTACCATCCTCAGGGTTTGTATCAGGAAGTAACAGACCTGCGGTTCAGGATGAGCGACATCGAGAATGAAAGGCTTCTGTGTGAGAAGAAACTCAAAGTCACCAAAGTGAGTGTGTTGTTAAAACTCATGTAAACATTACCTGATGAATCCTTTTCTCATCTCATCCCTGCTCTTTCTTTCCTCTGCGACGACTTTTCTGTCTTTTCTGTGATTAAAAAAATGTCTTTGTGCAACGCTCTCACCTGTCGAAGCGTCCAACGTGGATCTCAGAACGCTTGACTGGAGATGAGGTGAAGGTTTGAGCTTCTTCTTCCTCCTTCACTGCTGCTCACTGCTTCCCTGACTTTCACCACTCTTCCTGTAAGTGCTCCTGCTGCTGGGTTTGTGTCACACGTGTGAAATAACTCACCTTTCATTTGAGTCCAGTAGAATATTGAAGTTGTGTGATGGCTGTGTTTTAATGCATGTTAATTATTGAGGTGTTTAATCATCTGCTGAGTCACTTATTAGATCTTAATGTTTTGTTCATTGATTCTTTGTAATCAGCTTGTGAAAATGTCTGAGGCTTCTCACCTTCTGATTGATTCTAATCGATACTTCAGCACACACCACTTGTTAGAACTGACAACTTTATTAGATGATATAAAAAATGCTGACAGTGAATTAGTCTTAAATGTTACTCCTGAGATTTGTTTGGTCGATGGCATAAAACAGTTCAGTAATCAGACGAGCAAGTCCATTTCTACGTAGAGGTTTTATTTCTCTAAGCATCACAGAGATTATACAGAGAGTACTGATGTTTTAAGGGTTAAATATCCAACATGAAACCATCAGATGTTGCACTGGAGCGTTGGTTCCTCAGTTCTTCTCTTTGTTTGCAGGTTTTTATCTTAAATAACTAATAAAATCCATGTTGTAACGCTCAGCTAATACGGTGTTAAATCTAAAGCTAAATTTTTGTTGCAAAGGTCCGTTCATGTCTGTGGTCGTCTTGAATCTATTTCAATTCAGTTTATTTATAAAGCACCAAATCATGACAAGAGTCGTCTCAAGGCACTTCACAAAGTTAAGTTCAGTTCATTATGCCAATTAGTTAAAAGTTTCCTATACAAGGAAAACCAGCAGATTGCATCGAGTCACTGACTTGTGTCAGACTTTAATCCCCAAACTAAGCAAGCATGTGGCGACAGTGGAGAGGAAAACTCCCCTTTAACAGGAAGAAACCTCCAACAGAACCTGGCTCAGTAAGAGCAGCCGTCTGTCACGACTCACTGGGGGTTTAAACACACACACACACACACACACACACACACACACACACACAACTATTAGAGATTCTATTTCTTAACTAAATGAATGGAGAGCCGCTATCCAGCACATTTTAGAGGTTTCCCTGCTTCAACACACCTGATTTTAATCAGCAGGTGATCAACAGGCTTCTGCAGAGCCTGATGAGCTGCTGCACAGGTGAATCAACTGTGTTGAAGCAAGGAAACCTCTAAAATGTGCTGGATAGCGGCTCTCCAGGACCAGGGTTCCCTACCTCTGTGTTAAAGAAAGTAAAATGTAAATATCAGGAGAAGGAGAATGTCTAGTGGTTGGCAGCCGATGGCCCCCTCCATGAGGCCACCACAGCTCAGCAGAACACCAGTGTAGCTTCTTCTGGGGAGAAAAACACTTAGAGAAAACATTAAGTTAACAGCTGAAATACTGGGAAATAATTGACTCTGAACTTATGAAATTACTTCATTCGTGACTCCCCAAGAGTTTTAATCAAATCCATCCAGCGGTTTGTGAGAAATGTTACTAACAGGAGGCAAAAACACAGATAATTAACATCTACATTTTTGACAGCTGTTAAAAATAACGCAGCATCTCATCCTGAAGCTGTGACTGAGTTAGGAGGAGCGATGCATTTGTTGTTCTGGGTGAAGTATGTGGATAGGAGATCAGGAGACGTGGTCATGCGGGATTTAACATCTTCACTTGGACTTGAACGTTTTCTGGTTCTGAACATCTCTGATGTTAACCCGAGTCTTTTCATTTTGCCATTTAAAATTTTGGATCCCTAATGTTTTCCAGGAGGAGCTGCAGATTCTGCAGAGGCAGCTGGAGGAGCGAGAGGAGGAGCTGAGGAGGCTGAGGGACGACAGCAGACTGATGGTGGCGCTCCATGACCGACATGGGGAGGAGGAGCGAGGTGGGGGCTGTCTCTGACTGGGCTGACTGTGGTTTAATTTTATTGGGTTTATGAGGATTAGACGAAGACATTTTACCTTCCAACATCACCCTAGATTCATTATCTTCTCCCAATCTTCCGTTTCTCAGACCAAATAAACCAGCTGCAGGTTTTTGTTGTGATTAGTTCTAATCTGACTCCTCCCACTCGCTGCTGTCCTTATCTCATCCCTGCTGCTGCTGCAGGAATGTCCTTTATCAGTTATGATTCACTGGCTGCACATGGGAGGAAAACTTAACACAAGAGTAAATCAGGGTCGGAGCTTGGGAGGTTTTCAGTTTAAAAAACGGGTTAAAGAGGTTTCTCACATGACCCCCCCGCTCCCGTAATTAAGAGCTTGTGAGATCCTCATTTAGTTACCAAGTGAAGTTGTAAGTAAGGCGCTTTGTAGAACACAATCCCAGAGTGTTTTGATTTGAGCTATAAATCAGGAGCTCTCTGAGCTGTTTACAGTTGAAGCTCCACAAGTAAAAAGCATCTTTTTCCCTATTTTCAGACACTGAAGTGGTGAAGATGAAGAGCGTGTTGGAGGTACTGACGTCAGAGAACGATGAGAAGGTACAGAGCAGCGTGTCAGCGGCTCAGCAGCTGCTCCGACCCGCCGAATGCATCACGACTTGTGTGTTTATCTGCAGGAGAGGAGGATTAAAGAGCTGGAGGAGTCACTTACAAAGTGCAGGAGAGTGCAGGAGTTGGTCAGAGGTGAGAGGATTATTCTGGGTTTAAATGACTCACATCTATCCACCCTGATGCAGCCAGTAAAACTGCTTTCTCAAGATCAATCAGTTAAAGAAATATTTAAGTAACTTGTCACTAAAGTAACTTTTTTTTGGTATCAGAAATCTTAGTGGTGACTGTGTGATCTGTCGTCTCTCAGACAAGCTAAAAGAAGACGACTATGCTGATATCCTGGATGATCCCTCGGTTCCTGTGTCCATAGAGGTGGATCAGATCACCCTGGAGCTGGAGGGGGAGGCAGGAAGGAGCTCCAGTGAGGTAAACACAACCTTTGTCCAAACAGCTGACACAGGATGAACCCCAGACTCTTCCCAGACTTCCTTTCTAAAAACTCCATCTCTGCCTCCCACTCACAAACCCTTTCTCCCACAAGTTCAGAGCCTGTTTGGGTTTTATGTGTCGGGCTGAGTGAATCCTCTGCTGTGTCTCTGTTCTTTAGTCTACTCCATGTATAGCTGTGCTCTCTGAGATGAGGGAACTGGACAGAGAACGGCAGCTCCAGGCAGCCCAGAGGTACAGAAAAACACCATCATGGGTTCTTAGTAAGGAACCTTTGTTCCTGTTTTAAGTCTCAATGTGAAACATAATGTTATTTTATTCAGTCAACATTTTATTTAAATGGACAACAGAAACCAGAACTGACTATAACATGTTTTAGTTTTGTTAGGCGAGACTTGGCTCCAAAATGACCTGAAAATGAACATTTTCCTACATTTAAAGCAGGTTTCTGTAAAAGCAGCAGCAGCTGCACACGGCAGACCGCTCTGACTGAGAAGCTCCTGCGCCACTAGAGCCTCTAGTTTTATGAATAAACTCACATCTTACACTTTGAACACTATTAATGTAAATATTGACACATATTTAGTCTATTCTGTCTTTGATTGGACCTCCAGGTGCAGAAATGGCTCTGTCATCAGTTCTGATTAAATCACTGTGGTTGAGTTATGATTGTCTTTCAGCTCCTTGGATTGGTCACTAAACAGCTCAGCTGTAACCAGCAACACTGACCCGGTAAGACCCCCCTGTTAGCATATAAAACACATTATGACCCATAAATATGAATTTATTTGAGTTTGATCACTTTTGGTGAAGATGTTTAGCAGCTTTTTCCATATGAAGAATCCTGTACTGACACCTGGTGGTTAAACGCTGCTACTTCATCTATCTTTTTGCATATTTCCTGACTTGTTTGGTTTATTTCTTTCAGACTAAAACCAAAGCCAGGGCTGGTCCCTCTTCTCCTGCTAAAGGAAACACGAGCGATGGGAGTTTTGGTACCAAGAAGGCCCGCTCTTCGTTCGGCCGTGGCTTCTTTAAGCTGCGTGGAGGCAAGCAGGCAGCCAGCTCCCCGAACCTCGGTGAGCCCAATTAGGATACTCTATAATGTTCATGTTGTTGTTTATTTAGGACGTAACCCTGCCTTTTTACCTTTAGCTGTAGCAGTCTGGTGTTTTTAGCAGAACATCTGTGGGTGATTCGTGTGTCGATACTTACAGCTGAGACGGAACGTAAAGGCACAGAACACCTGGACCTGGCCGGCGTTCCCTCTAAGAAATCCCGCGACGCCGCTCTTCCTGCGTCCTCGCCAGAGGCCAAGAAGAAGCCAAAAGGGTTGAGGAAGTTTTTCGGCAGGTAACGAAGCTTCTTTCTGCCGTTCTTGAGTCATCATGAGGTCGTTTATTGGTTTTAATATCGTGGCGCTTCTTCAGGCTGACGAGGAGTCACTCTACCTCCTTTAACCTGGACGACTCGGACATGGAGTTTAGGAGGGGCGGAGTCAGAGCCACCGCTGGCCCGCGACTCGGCTGGTCACGTGACTCAAAACACAAGTAGGTGTTTGAAATGAGATCCAACTTAAAAAGCTAAGTGTCGAGGAGTCGTTGCTGGGTTTTATAACAGACACCAACTTGTTTAAAACATTTAGTCGTTTGGTTTCTAACCTCAACGTTTGCGTCATCCGTGTAAACTTGGATGATTTCAGTAGCGTTTGTGTTTTGCTGTGAGATGAAGCCCGTCTCTGTCCAGGGCCGTGGACGAACCTTTCTCCCAGTGGCATAAAGACGAGGTTTCCTCCTGGCTCCATGATCAGGGCCTGGGCGTGTACGCCGCTCAGGGCCAGAGCTGGCTCAAATCATGGCAAACGCTGCTTCAGGCGTCACAACATGACCTGGAGAAGGTGGGAGGAATACTGACTACGATCTGATTTAATAAGTTAATGGAGTTTACGTCATTTAAATTAGAATCAGAGGATTTCTACAATAAAACACCAGATGAGGCTGGATTGAATAAACTTTATTATGTTCGTCTGAGGACAGCCTTGTTTCTGTCTCCAGGAGCTGGGCATGAAGCAGCCTCTCCACAGGAAGAAGCTGCAGCTCGCCCTCCAGGCTCTTGGGACCGAGGACCTTCAGGGCAAACTGGACCATAACTGGGTGACCAGTGAGTGACCAGTCTCAGCGCCGACTCGGCACCCGTTATGTTTGCACACCTCTGACTGTCGCTGTTTCCAGGGTGGCTGGACGACATCGGCCTCCCGCAGTATAAAAGTCACTTTGATGAAGCTCGAGTGGACGGACGCATGCTGCACTACATGACCGTGGTGAGCTGACAGGACTCATTAAAACCTAAAGATCAGATATTTAGTGTCCGAACATTCATAACAAGGTCTCATCAATCCTCCCCTGGGTGACCTGGACTCGTTACCGCTGCTGCTTGATCCTGCTCTCTAGGAAGACCTGCTGTCTCTGAAGGTTGGGAGTGTCCTTCATCACCTGAGCATCAAAAGAGCCGTTCAGGTCCTGCGTTTAAACTCGTATGCACCCAACTGTCTGAGGCGACGGCCGTCTGATGAGGTATCACAGCTACGTGTCACCTTTCATTATAAAACCTGAGCTGTTTTACTTTAATCTGCTGTGGTTGAGCAGAAAAACCTGACGCCAGCTGAGATCTCCCAGTGGACCAACCACAGAGTGATGGAGTGGCTGCGCTCCGTTGATCTGGCTGAATACGCCCCTAACCTGAGAGGAAGCGGCGTTCACGGAGGGCTGATGGTGAGGAATCGGTTTCTTGCACGTTAATTAGAGCAGATCACGTGTACGTCTCAGACCTGACCACGCCTGTGCTCTATGAAGGTGTTGGAGCCTCGTTTCAACGTGGAAGCTCTCGCCCTGCTGCTGAACATTCCTCCCAGTAAAACCCTGCTCAGGCGCCACCTGGCCACACACTTCCACCTGCTGGTGGGTTCTGAGGCGCAGCGGCAAAAGCAGGAATGTCTGGAGAACCCGGACTACTCCGTCCTCACAGCCACCGCCAGAGTGAAGGTCTGTCTGCTCTGCACTTCTCAAACATCCAGTCACTATGGCAACAAGTTGAGCTTTGGTTTTGCCTGCTGCTCCTTGAAGGACCCCAGGATAAGCCAGCAGCAGTCTGAGGGGTTACAGTAACATTTACATGAACAGGAGTCAGTTTTGGACCTAGCCTTGCTGCGACTGTTAGCATGTCTGCTTTAAACCGTTTCTGATAACGCTTTAGTGTTGCTATAAAAGCAGCAGAGGAACCCAAACACTTTCTAAAAGTCATTGTCGTTTTTTACGCTGCAGCCCAGACGTTCGTCGTTTGGTGGTTTTGGCTCGTTGAGGAGGAAACGTGATGATGGTGAGGACTACGTTTGTCCTTTGAACATAGAGATGCCAAAGAACAGCAGCTTCCAGAGGATCTATGAGGATAATCTGGACCCGCTGGAGCAGGTAAATGTTTTTATCGCCATGACGACCACCTTGCCTGTAACAGAGTGAGATGAGTCTGAACTGCTCGTTGTAGATGGAGGACTCTGAAGGAACCGTCAGACAGATCGGAGCGTTTTCCGAGGGAATCAACAACCTGACGGTGAGAAACGGACCTGCTCTTGTCTGACGTGGGTGGAGAAGATGTGGTGACACTAGCCTGCTTGTGTTTCAGAGCATGCTAAAGGAGGAAGAGCTGTTCCGGGAGATCTCAGTTTTCCCTTCGGAGGACATCAAAACCGAAGCAGAAGTCTGAGCTCCAGCCTCCTCCATCATGTATTTATTTAACGATATTACTGCATGACCTGAAAATGTATTTTTACTGCATTTATAGTGAGAACTTGTCGTCTTAATGTGACGTTTCACCCGTATGACGCTAAAATTAACCAGATTCAGTCTAACGGGAGCACATTTTTATCCATGTTCTGCTCAGTAGCAGAATTTGTCATTTTTACTCCTCATCCGTAATACAGCCTGCTAGCATAGTGTGCTGTGAATAGTTTCCCTGACCTGTTGTAGATAACTCTGAGTTCTACCTGGACAGAAGAACTAACGGCTAATTCTGGCTATCTTAAATATCCATATTGTAAAATAGAACATGTTCAGAGTAACTCTCCCTCCAAGCAGAAGTAATCTACAACAGGTGAGATACTTACTGCTCACCACCGTACCAGAGGTCCTTCAACACGCTCTGGTGGGTTTCAGCTGCTCGACTCTAAACCAAAGACCTGTTTGTAAAAGCTGCATCATTTTCATGTATATTATTTGTTTTTGGTAATAAAAGTGAATAAAGTCTTGACAACAATGTTTCTTTTGGCCCATGAAGAGTAGAAACCTGTAGACTGAAGCTATATTTCAGAGTTTCTCAATCCTGCATGTTTTAGTTGTTTCCCTGCTCCAACACTTGATTCAGTGGTTGAATCACCTGCTGATTAAAATCAGGTGAGCTGAAGCAGAGAAGCCACTAAAATGTGTAGATGGAGAAACAAACATCTAGTCAGTGAAAAATCCCGAGAATCTGCACCAACAAAACAATGACAGCATGAATAATTCAGTAGAACATGTTTATGCTGCACATTAAACACAACCTGACATCTTTGGTAATGCCAACAGTGAAGCAAGCGATGGGAACAGATATTAGAAAAGCTTTTTTGGTGCAAAGGCACTGAAGAACGGACATTAACCTCAAATCCTGACCTGAAACCACAGCAGGTTGGGTTTCTATCGTTATCACACTGAACACGTAAACAATTCCATTCCAAGTTGGTCCTTGCTGTGATTGTGTCACATGATTAACATACGATGTGCAATACTTGCTGCTTTAGTGCTTTAGTCACGGCAGAAACAAGAACCGGAGTCCCGTACAATATCCAAACCTCGTTTCTTCCTGCTGGACGGACCTCTAGAAGGTGAACCTGCGGCTTGAGGAGTGTCCGACTTTGTCCAGGTTGGGGTTGCAGGCGAACTGGATCATGGGTGGAGGTCCACACATCAGGATGAGGGTGTCGTCGCTGGGAGGGGGCAGACGGTCCCTTACCATGTCCTCGCTGATGAAGCCCTGGCTGTACTCCCAGTCTGAAACACAATAACCAGTCTGAAACAGCGACACCTGCTGATGACAAGGTGGAACAGCAGCCTCCACACGGCATCAAGTTTAGTCTGAAAAATGAATTCAGCTGATTTTAATAGTTAAAGCTCCTAACAAATGCTTTGATTAAATCCTGCATAAGATATTTAAAAAGAAAACAACCATTATAAATTATTAAACACCAGCACTGATTTACCAGAAGGAAGAACAGTACTGTACGTCACTTTTACTGTTGCATTTGCTGAAAAATGCATCAACGTTTCTCTAGATTAAAGAATATGGCAGCAAACATGAATTGTTTTAGTCTGCAGTTTGCATTCCCGTCTTTTATACTGATGAATGATCTGGATTTCATGACGGGTCCGATTACAGAACTCACTCTCAGGTGCTCGGTCCACGGTGAACCACAGCTTGAAGCGGTCTGGATGGTTGACTTGGATCTCCTCCAGCTCATCTCGCAGCAGGATGTCCTTCTCCGTCTGTGGACGTGACAGTTCATTATATATTTATTTACATCAACTGGACCCGTTTAAGTGATGCCACATCACTGGTTGTGTTTCTCGAGCTCACCTGGTTAGCAAACAGCAGGTGACACACCGTTGGGTCCTGAGGATCCTTCATCACAGCTGTGATGAGCTGCAGCATGGGGGTGATCCCTGAGAAAACAAAAGTCAGCTCTGGTTATATTTTTTATTTGACTCAATTCTGCAGAAGCAGCATTTTATCTGGAGGAGCCAGCTGATGGATCCGTTTGGACCGTGTGGGCGTCGCCCTAATCAGATATGAACAACTGGAGCCGTCTCATGACAGAACCCAGGGTTCATCACCGTCTAACAGCTCGATGCTGCAGCCACAGCTGCAGCTCACCGCTCCACACGGGGACGGGTCAAATGCAGAGATATAATTTCACCAGTGTGTGATGATGACGTATGGGACATTAACTCGACTTCTTTTGCGCATGGAAATGTGTTTCTTCTAACGCCTCATTTACTTTAGCCTTCCCGCGTTCCTAATGAGGTCAGATGGACCCCAGATTGTTCTTTTTAAAATTATTTTTCATGACTTTTTCCCGGTTTCACTAATCCAGATGTGGCGAGTCCTCTTGTGAGCATTTCCAGAGTTTTGGTCCAGATTTGGCCCCTTGCAGTCCTGATGGGGTCCAGTGGACACCGTGTGCGCTGTTTCGAGTTTCGCTCGCCTTTCTTTCTCTTGACTAATCCTGCTGCATCGAGCCCTCTGTTCTGAGTTTTGGCTGAAATGTAGTGTTTGTTGTTTATCTTCTTTAACTATTTACCAAACTAAGTGTCAAAGGTCCAATATTTAAATAATAACAAAATAAGAATCCCATAAAATCCTTTTGTTCAAAGCTTTTTTTTCGAGAATTAACCTTTTTAGATCATAAAATATGGAGTTTGGAGGAAAACTACTTTAAAAAAGGGGACCTAAAAGTCTCAAATAGACCAGTAATTGCTTTTATAGTGTTTTTTTTAGGTGGCTGCTTCAAATAAGCCTGTTTGGCTTTTTGCCTAATCCTGCCTTATTTCTTTTAAATCTGTTTTTGTTTTAATTGTGAAAATAAATGAAAATGAAATGTTCCTCACTGACGTTATAATGTTATCATCTTATTTTCGGTAGACCCGTGCTAGCATCAGTGCAGCTTTAGTGCCAGGGTTCCTCTCACCTGTTCCTCCAGCGATCATGCCCACATGTTTGGCTGTTTTGGTCACAGCTGGAGACTTTTTCTCAGGCTGAATATCAAAAACACCTAAAGAGGAAAAGCGACAGTTTGAATCTTTACTTTCCTTCTGCAGGACTGAGCTTTAATCTAATCCTGGTTCCTGTGAGGACGCGCCCCGTCTCAGTGCCACAGCCACGCCTCTCACCTCTTCCTTTGTAAACAAGAAGGCCGCTGGGCCCTCGGAAGTCGACCGTGTCGTTGATCTTCAGGCTCTCCAGGTGCTGACTCATCTTCCCTCCTTCTGGGAACTTAGGGTTGACGCCTTTAAAGTAAACCTGCGAGCAGAGGACAAGTGAGATGTAAACACATAAAACAGGAAAAGCCCAGAAATAAAAGGGTTCTGCTCTCACCTTCACCACCAGGTCCACGAAGCCTTTGTCATCGTCGCTGGACACTGGCGTGTACGGGCGGACGACAAGCTGCCCGTTTATTTTTGCAGACAGATAAATGTGCTGCCCTGGAACAAAAATAAACAAACAGGTGGTTCACATTAGTGGCCTCGGTTTATTTTTACTATCATTAGTTTTTACACCAAACACAGAGAATCATGGCGGTCAGGATGTTTGTTGCAGCAAAGATAAACCGGGGGGCGAGCTAATCCCATAAACCAGACTCACCAACAATGCTGGCTCAATTTCCCTTAACTGGGTTCCACAAACAAGGCTCACCTCAAGCCCCGCCCATTCATTATGGTGACATGCTTGTGGACAAACCTGCTCCGTGACAGGCTGATTTAGGCTTGGTGACCATGATTGCATGAGGCATGTGATGTCACATATTTCTTCTTCTGTGATGTATGTCGGCGTGGTGCATTAACCCCACCACTGGCCCACGGCGGTTGCAGCAGCTGCAGCTTTATTTATAGTGGCTAATTAATAATTAATAAATTACTGATTTAATCGTCTAAAATCGAGTTCTAATTGGATTTACGTCTCATCGTTCTGAAGAATATTTTTCTATTTAATCTTCATTTTCTGTCAGGAGCGTTTCCTTCCACTGATGTAGATGATGTCAGCATCATTAAGTATAATTACTATATATCAGCTGTTGTCTGGAATAATCAACATGCTGTCTTCTTTATGAACATGTTAAAATAGCTTTAAAGTACCGTACAACTTCTAACACACAGGTAAAAGGAAAAACTTTAC
Organism: Aphyosemion australe; assembly: GCA_006937985.1. Classification (NCBI taxonomy): domain Eukaryota; kingdom Metazoa; phylum Chordata; class Actinopteri; order Cyprinodontiformes; family Nothobranchiidae; genus Aphyosemion; species Aphyosemion australe. Next base: position 613,279 of record SSNS01000099.1, read on the forward strand.
TGATGTGACTATAAATGTTAACAGCTCGTGCTCGGCTGCTGACCAAGTCCTCCAAACACACCCACGTCACCCCGCTCCTCCTCCAGCTTCACTGGCTGCCGGTTAACCTCATTGTTCATTTCAAGATCCTGGTTCTGGTTTCTAGGGCCTTACATGGACAAGCACCATCATCCATATGGTTAGGAGCAATGAAATAAAGAACATCAATCATTTCAAAACAGATGGCAAGAAGTTATTTGTTCCTGGGAAGTTCTGCCTATCTAAAATTTAAATTGTACTAGTATAAATGTATGATCAGATATCCAAATTCCAATTACAGACAGCATGAATAGTGTTTTCATTGTACCTATCTGAAATAACAGTTGCTTTATAGCCATCTGCAGTCTTCACATACTGCACTTCCTCATAGTACCTCAGCAGCGTCTTGTCTCCAGTTTACAGATCACTGAAGCAGAACCCCAAACACAAAATATGCATGGCATCCAAAACACAGCCAACGCCTACAAAGACCCAACACACCACCTCTTTGAGCTGCCGCCATCATGCTGATGCGGTTCGTAACCACACAACCAGGCTGAGGGGCGGCTTCAGTCACAGAGCTGCACCAAACTGATCCTACATACTCCTGCCACCATGTCCATGAAGACCTGATGCTGCCACGTGTATACCTCTACTATGCATATTGCATACAAATACATGCAACCATAAACACAAAGTGCATTGATTGATTCATTCATTGTGATGAAGTAGTTGCAAAAACTACCTTTGCAGAAATTTTGGCTTTTCACTTTAGTTACATTTTGGATTTCTCATGCATCAACATTGAGCTGCACACTAATCCTGTTTGACATGACAAACTATTATTGTGTCTGAGTATTTGAACATGATGGGAGTTTGGAGATGAGTGACAACCACATACTGACCGATGGGCAGGCCGAGGACGTGTTGAGGAGAAGGCAGAGCGAAGCGGAACTTCCTTGTGTCATGACTTACAATCTAAACAAGCAAAAAAACAAAAAACAACAGAGCCAAGTTAGACCTCTTTAGTACGTGAACGCATCTGCTGCATTCACAGACAGGAGCACGTCATTGCGTTCATGCTTCTCACCTGTTTGTCAATCAGCCGCAGAGCGTATTTGATGTTTGGGTCCTCCAAGGTGATTGCAGGTCTCCTCTTGGAGAAGAGAAGTCTGAAGATGAGGTTCACGATGCTGTCAAATCCACCTCGAATCAGCTGCGAAGCGAAGGTCAAAATCAGGAGAATGACTCAGACCACCAGCTAGCATTAGCTGCCCACTGTTTGAGACCTCCGCAGGGCGTTGTCGAGCTAAATGTCATTTATAAAAAATCCCTAACTGGAGAAAATGAGTCACGCAAATTCCTGCGCAGGCCCGACTTCACTTAGTTTGGAAAAGTACACATTAGCTCGAGTTAGCTTTGAGTAGTACTAACAAATTAGCTGAAGGAAGGATAGTGTGAGGAAGCTGCATTGATGCATACTCACGCCAATGATGTAGGACAACATTTTGAGTCTGTTTAGATAACGGAGAGGTTGTTTGTCGGAGCAGAAAGCAGCTGCAGTGGAGATCGCTGCCAGCCAAACACTGACGGAGAGCCAAGCTCACATGGAAGACGTCAGGTTAGCAAGTACAGAGAACAACATCCGGTCGAGGCTCTTAAAAATAAAAGCCCTTTTGAAAAAAAAATTAAAACTCCGTTCAAAAAGACGTTTTAAAACAAAAAATATATTGAATTGTAGTAGCGATGTGTTTTCTATTGCTTTCAGAAAAGGTAGAAAAAACACAAACTCTACAAAAAAGGTCTGTTTTGGAAACTTCCGTTTCTTTTACTATAGTGTTCGCTAACTTCCAACGTGACGTCACTTCCTTATATTAGGACTGGCTTTTCAAAATCAAATAGGATACGCTTAAAAATAAAGGATAAACGCAATAAACAATAATGACTGTAAAAATAGTAGTCATGCATCTACTTCTCGAGTGTGAGAAACTTTCATTGAAAACTTATATGAAAATTTTCATTGCTTTTCAAGTTAAATAAAATTAAAATGAACACCGCAGATTTTTACATAATGAAATGGTACACCAGAAATACACTCTGACCCACACTGTATTTTTTTCATCATGCATGCACAGATTAGGGCTCCTCTATTTTTAGTTGTCATGCTTCACGAGTTCTGGCCTGATTTTTATCAGTCATTTCCTCCTGCAGCTCACAAGCTCTGTTTCTTATTACATGTTTCTGTGAGCTGAACATGCACATGAAAAACAAATAATCATGCAATCAAGTGACCAAAAATTATGACAATGTAGTGTTACATGAATTGATTCATTAGATTTTATTTAAATAGCAGCAAAACCTACTTTGTGTATTGATGGAGACTTAAAATGACTTTCATAAACAAAAAAGCAACATTTTACAGTTGTTTACTTTTTAGTAAAGCACTGTATAGCCGGTTTTCCTGTAGTACAAGTTTGATTTGGGGAAGGAGATCATATAGAACATCTCAAGCTAACAACAAACGTAAGGAACTGAAATTTCATGAGCTTGAATAGGTAACGTGGTCAGATTTGTTTTTAAGGACATGATGTGACTTCAGACTCAGGCTGGACAGTAATTCAACAACAACATATATTGATAGATGTGCTGTGAGTGCGATTAAATAAAGGATCCATAAAACAGTTTCAGCAACTAGCGTTACAAACTCCGTTTTTATTGCCTTAATATGAATGTGGAGGGGAACTGATGCCCTCCAGTGGCACCAAGCTGGAACTACACCTTGGTTCTGTTAATTCATTTAAATAAGAATATTTTAGTCTCCTTATCTAAGCTGGAAAAAATCCCCACTTTAGCTGTTTTTTTTATTTAGCTTAAAACAGCTGTGGCTACAATGTAGCTCATCACATCAGTGTGTGAATGGGTAAATCACTGACTGAGTTGTAAAGCGCCTTGGGGGGTTGTAGAACTCTAGAAGAGCGCTCTAAAGGCCATTTAGAGCAAATTACACTGAGAACATGGGGAACGCCACAGGTTGGTTTTAGCGCCTGAACCAGAACGACCTGCTAGAGCAGCAGGATGTAAAACTTTACAACGCCAGGTAACAGCAAGAGCAAAGGACCCCCACCCCCCCCACCCCTTACACACACGCCTTATGATGAAATACCTGAAATTGAATTATTTGAGCATAGATGGTTTATTTAATTGCTTTTATATTTATTTCTTTGAAAGCTGCTTAAATATTCACTAAGGATATTAACATTTGTTTTTATTCGTTATAATTCTATTTTACTGCTTAACTATATTTAAAACAAGCAAAAAGGTTAATTAATTTGACATAAACAGAATATTTCCATTTTCATTCTGTTCTCCCATACTGCTTGAAGGCTTTAGTTAAATAAACCTTTGTTAATCTAAAACGCTTGAATAATGAGCGATGACATCTTCAGCTCTTGAAAATACATTTTAAATAAAAAAAAACCTGATATCTTCAAATCTCATTCCAAATACCAGAAAACATTAAATATTGACATACCTCAATACTGACTGATGTGAAAAAACATTATTGTGATACGATCTTTTCCATATCATCCAGCCCAACTTCAGACATACATTTAGGATGAGCCCTAAAAGCCATGTAGCATCTCAGCTGCATTAAAAGCATGGAACAGATTCATCATCCTGAGCTTCGTTGTAAAGTAACGCCACGTTTTCAGAATGACAAATGTCTCGAGCGCACGTTATTAAATATTCACTAATAGAAATTGATCTGTGCTCAGGGCGAAAGTTTATAGACCAGCTTTTCTGTGGTGAAACTGCTTTATTCATCCGTTGTCCTGTAGATGGCAGCGTTTACCTTTTTAAGACCCTGTAGTGGATGACTGTAAAAACATTAAGAGAAAATAAGCAGCGAACGTGGAATTAGAGCTGCAGACGTCAGAGATCCTCTGCTTCTTCAGTGAGCTCAACAGTAGACAAAAAACAACACCGTGAGCTGTATCAACAGGAAATAAAACATTTTTATTGATCATTTGTGTATATGAAGTTATATAACAACAGTCAGAAAACTCCACAGAGTGAATCACTACACAAAGTGAACGAAACTGTAAAACACCTCATCAAAAATGAAGGTATACACAGCAAAGATAACTGTCAGCGGCCCGCTGTGGCGGCGGGCGATATGGCAGGAAAAAACACCCCAAACAGTTCTACGAGATTACAGAGAAAACTTCCACACACAAAATACTCAAGCAGGCAGTTGATATACACAAAGGCAACTAGGATCTTTCTACAGCATCAGATTCTAATACTTTACACAGCTTTGCTTTTTGAAAGGTCAAAGTGGCTTTTTGTTGGAGAGGATCTTGTCACACGGAGAGCTTGATCGGTTTGTTTACAAGAGGACCGGGAGGTTCTGATTATGCATGCATACTTTGGTAGGAAACCGTGATATAGCAGGAGCGTGGCGTTGCAGTGAAAGTAATGGCTTTTATTTTGTAGTTTTCCATCCCCGTGGTCTGATGGGCTCTGCAACGCTGCCCGTTACTGAATTCCCTGAAACGCTCTGGTGTATTTCTGTTTGAACGGAGAGGAAGTTCCTTCTTTTGATCCGTCGTTTAAATCTGAAGCTGTTCTGGATTTGACGCGTGTGAAATGTGCGGATTAAAACGTCCTCTCGGGTGGAGGACGGATGCAGCTCGTGTGGAAGTTGGTGCGATGACTTAGGAATCGAACAGAGGGCTGTGAATGAATCGTTGGAAAAACATGAACAAAATTACCATTTATAGTTCTTTTTTTCAAAATCTTTACAACAAAAAGTGCAAAGTACATCTAATAATCTCACGGTTAAAGAAATGACACCGACACAGCTCGTACTGTACATTCAGAGTTTTACCTCAAATATAAAAGGGTTTTTGAATCAAAACAAACACAAAAAGATGATGATTTCATTTGTGGATGAAGGATATTTACTGATTAGTTCTATCACTAGATTTATTCTTGATATACATTTCTGACACGGTGTGGATATTTACACTTTTGCGGGGACTTTTCTCCTGTTTGGTATTGAACGACGACTCCCTGAAACTTCTGATGCTGGAACTGTGTGCAAGAGGAGAAAACGAAAAGGGAGGGCACCCGAAACCGAGGTGAACAAGCTCCAACCTAAGTAAGCCGAGTCTTCGGTGTGCTGTGTCCTAACATCACCCTCTGGTCTCTTCCCGGGCCACGCCGCCCACGTTAACACTATGGGGATGAACATACAAGTATTGCACAGTGCTCAACAAAAGTCTGTGTGAAGCGACCCGCTCGGATTAAAAAAACGCGTCACGTCAAGCGACGGCGCGCTCTTCCTCTCTCTCTCTCTTGCTGCGTGTAGAAGGAGGGGGGAGGGGGATGGCATTAAACGCTACGACATCACTACAGAACAAACTCGCTACCTACTGATAAATCTACGTCTCTAAGCACACACGGCAGTCACAGTGATACACAAAGCAGTCCTCGGACTCCTATGGAATGACACGTAGCTTTTTCATAATAGTGCTATCAACTACACAATAACATTGAAAACATTTAGAAAGTCCTCCTGAAGTATAAGCATCGAGTATATGCAAGAGGTTCCTCCAAGGTACGAGACTTGATGGATTGTATGGATTATTCCACTCCTGATTGGACCCGTAGTAAAGGACACGATGGACTGCGCAGACCATTAACTTTTACGGTTATTTCCTGCTCTCCAGGTGGAGTCACGCGCCAACAAGGAAACGGAACGGATTCTGTTGGCCTGAAACATATGGAGCCAAGAAAGGACCAGATGTAGGGATAAAACTACACGCTGATGGAAATCTGTCTCTTCAGGTTAGTGACTCGTGCACGTGGATTTGCAACCCGCTCTTTTGGTTTGGGAAACCATGTGGACAGATTTGGAGAAGCAACATCAGTGTTTGGAAAGCTGGGCTAGTTTTCCGTCCCATTATGAGTTTTTAGTCACCTCAAGTAGGGCTGGGGGACATGGCCTAAAATCAATATCACGATATATTGATTGTCCACTATGGGGCTGTCACAGGAATTACGTTGAGTCACGTTGTCATGTGACTCGAGGTGGTACAGCTTCTTAAAGGGACATGAACGTCACCAACCTACACACACTTTTTCATTTTTTTATTACCGAATTTATCGACATGGGAAAAATATCGGTTAGAGTCAGAAATTTCGATAATGATAAATTTTCGTTTTAGCACCCAGCCCTATCCCTAAAGCGTTGATCATGGATGTAAAGAAAGACATAACAAGTGTCTTCACCACTTAGGATGCGAGTCCCGCCGACTCACCGGCACACAATCACGGTGCTTTTCTTAAGCATTAACCAACTAATTACGATTAAATGTATTAGGAATAACTAATATCTGAATTTGCAGCAGGAAGTTAGAAATAGAAATCCATGGATCAGCAAGAGTCACCAACTGGGAAAATAATGAGAAGCAGTTTTATTTTTAAACCAGGAAAATGTCCTATTTACATGGAAGGGGCGGAGCTTAAAGCTTGTACTGCAGCCAGCCACTAGGTGGCGTTTGTTTTTTTGGCTTCAACTTTCATGTTATGTCCATGATTAGTAACTTTAGGTATCAACTGTGAGGCAAACGCGTAGGGACCGTCAACAGAGTACAAAAAACTGGGATCAAATTTATCCCAAAAATAAAGAACTGAAATTTTTCTTCATTTCACTTTTTAATTTATATGAATAAATAAATATCTAATAGAAAAATCACTAAACAAAATACTATTCATGTTACTGGATATTACATCATAATGTTGAACTTTGTAGACGGTCTCCAGCCCTCGTTTCACGTTTGGTGTTGTGTTGACTTTTGTTTCCCCGTTAAATCTACCCATCAGGCAAATGCACGTGTTACGGTGCACTGAACCGAGGGAACGGACTTTCCTGACTTTTATTTCTACACCCAATACTTTCTGTGCTCCATGAAAATTTTGTCATCGTTGAGGATCTCTGGCCCCCCCTGCAGGTGTCCTGACACAAAGCAACGGTTTCCTAAAGAAGTCGACGAGCGCGTTTAAAGACATCCAGTGCAAAAACAGCAGCCACATAAAGGTTCAAATTGGCAGTAAAACATGGCTAGCTCTATTGTCACTGTGAGAAGGCAACGTAAAGCAAAGACTGCGATTCAGGGCACCGCTGCAGCCGAAGACATTGTTCCCAATAAACCGAAGCTACGACCACTAACCAGTGGGAGTGTGCATGAAGGGAGGGTCTCTACACAAGTCACCTCCCTGAAAATGGCAGTGTTTAGAAACTCGCCTCGACTCCGTCAACATTACGTCGACCCACAAATGTTTAAACTCTTCTTCTGATTGAAGGCAAGGGGCTCTCATCAGAAGAGCTCCCCCTGGTGTCGGAAGATCTCACCTGACAGCTTGAAGTTCTTTAAAAAAATCATGCAATTTACTAAAAATAGTCAAGACGCTGACTTCCTTTTCCTAAAAAATACTCCTCCAAAGTCACCACTTCGTTCTTCCTCTCTTGATATTATTTTCTTTAAAACTCCCTTTCAAAGGTCGGACCTGAACGCGACACTTCCGACGACGACGACGACGACGACAAGGCTGCTTAAACAAAATATTGTCAAACAAGTTTAAGGGCACAATGGCTGACAGCTCGGGGCTATTCTTGATTACAACTCGAGTTCTGGAAAACAAAAGAAACCCTTTTCTGCCAAATATGACAAAACCAAACCTAGAGGTCTATCGTTTGAAGCCAAACTCATACTGCAGATCTTCTGTTAAGAGAAATAAGTACAAAACATTAGAAATCATGTGCTTGTATAATTTCCAGCAGCATAATTTTCCCCACAGAACCATAGCAGTTAATGGCCTTGTATCTCTTTGTGTTTGGGGGAGTTTTGTGTGAATAGATTCGTCTGTGTCTCTGGTCCATGATGCTGAACTTAAAGCCAGACGTCGTCCTTTACGGTGTGAACGTATTCCCACTGGCAGGTTGGAAATAACCATTTATCTGGAATGCAATAAGGTAATTAAGGTAGAATTTTTTAAATCCTGGGATATATAATATTGGCTTTCCTCTATATCTGAATTTACATAATTTAAAATAGAACATCTTATTAAAAACATCAAGATATACACAGATTAGGAAACGGGTAACAACATACAAACACATAAACTAGAAATCAGTTTTGTCTGCATACTTATATATACAACTGTGGTACAATAAATTCTTTCAGTCATGCGCTATCTATACAGATCATATTGCTTAAAAGAAGGGAGGGGGGGGCTTGTGGTCGTGGAGGTGAAGGGCTCGGGGACGGAAATCAACAACCGCTAAATCAAATTTAAATAAAAACAACTGATCGATAGAAGCAAAAAGCAGGATGTCGCTGGATGTTGGAACAAACACCGGAGTGAAATCAGGAGGCTTAAAGGTGTGGATGGGGGGTGTAAAGGGCGGGGTTACATGGATGGACCCATTTATCACTGAGGTATTTACACATACTGGCTAAAGAGTACTACAAGGCAGGAGCTGAAAGGGGCCCTGTCTATTTCTTGGTGGCGAGCTGAGCGTCCACCTCCTCCTCGGGTTTCAGCACGTGCCACTGGGCGATGGGTCTCCTGGGGTTGGCCAGCATGTCGGACCAGTGGCGCAGCTCCGTGCCCGAGCTGTTCAGGCCCACAAAGACCTTGCCGATGGCATCGTTCTTGCCGATCTTGTCATAGTCCAGAACAGTTATAACAACTTGCACTTTCTGCAGAGGGGAAGGAGGGGAGGTGGGAGACAGCAAATGCAGCTTGTTTAGAAAACAAACGTCTGCTTTCTGTTTCAGGGATTTCACCAGAGCCCACGGCTTCAAATTCAGTCTTTTTATCTAGTTACTTTGAGTTTGATCAGAATTTAATAATTAAGTGAATTTTCCTCTTAAAGAAAAAAACCCAGCTTTTCCTTAGAGTAAACCATTTTATGATTTGTATTTGTTTTTATGGCTTCATTTGTGAGTCTTTAAAAACAATAAATGAAAGAGCACATATCAAAGTGCCTGATTTAGTTTTATGGCTAAAAGAAAAACAAATAAAATAGAAATTCCCAACCTTAAAGAGACGATGTGTAGTTTTTACCGTTAATCTCTGGAAATATTCTGTTGTTGAAAATGAATTAAATGATGTCCGGTTGTTGAAAAATATTGGCGGCTTCGTAACATACAACCATAAAAATCAGGTCTAAAATACATGGGAGCAGGTCTAAACATAGACATGAATATGCAGACGCTCCATTGAGAGCTGGAGACCATAACAGCATCGCCGCCATATTGGATGGGTCCCTCACTCACCAAACCCAACTGGAGTCAACGCAGAGTGAGCAACTATGCCCGTTTTGTCTACAGTCAACGGTTGCAACAACCGGCGTACTTTTAGCCTATCTGTTGGGCTTTTATATATATATAATTTATTTTATTTAATTTAATTATATTTATATTTTAATTATCATGCCATACCACATGTCTGATTTTATGAAAAAGCATAATAAAATGTGTTTTTTAGCTGGGTAAGTACCTTCCTCAGTAGAAATAAATACACCAGGGGTGAATGGAGACCCAACCCAAGATGGTGAACGGCCACTATGGCAGCTCCAATAGGCAGCTGCAGTCCACGGGGCGTCTATGTATATGATGTCTGTAGGTCTAAGTCTCTGTATTAGATGCCATGCTTCCTTCTACGGGAGCCCGTGAGGACAAAATGCATTTACAGATTTGCAACAAGCAATTACAAAACTTTCGCCATTCATTGTTGTTTTAAACATTTACCTCTTCACTTCACTACCTCATCACTGCTGGCAGTGATGAAAGGAAGTCATTTTGCTGGAGGTTGCACTCCCAGGGATTTTTGACCCTAATGGCCATCCGTTGGTAAGGTCTTACTTGAACACAAAAATACTGCTTGCTTGCAAAGATTTAGGTATGTACTGCCCCCTATCGCCAGGGAAAATACACACAGTCACTTTAAGACCTGAATCAAACCTCAGGAAGTCTTATTGGAAGATAACCAGAAGTTTAGCATTAGCTTAGTCAGACGATGGTGGATGGAACAGAGCTACGTGATTTTAACATTTAAAAGAGATCATGTTCAGATTTGACACAAATGTGCACCATTTTCATTTTCATTAACTTTCAGCTAATTTTAAAGGCCCTATCAGTGATATTCATAGAAATCATGGTAAAAACTGCGACTCTTTAGCGCCATGCAGTTTCGAGTAAGTATTGCAGCTACGGTGGCCCACTCAAAAAGGCAACAACTCCAGCGTTCACTCCAGCTATCTGGTTCGTTTTTTTATAAAAAGCATGAGATTGATTTATTTCCAGTCTCTGTAGCCTAACCCACACAAAGCATATAACTACTCAAGCAGGTAAAAAACATTTTTTAATGAGTGTTCAGTCTTAATGCATAATGCCACACGTAGCCCCCCCTCCCCATCCCCCGACAAGACGATGCGCCCCCCCCCGCGGAGACGATGCGCGCGCACCCCCTCCCGAGGCTGGTGTCTAGCTGTTGCGGGCGGGGTTCTCATCATATGCGGCTGCTGAGTGTTGGAAATCAATAAGACCTGACATATTTGATGTGTCTTTTGATTTCATTGTTTGTTATTCAAACTAACAAAGTCCAGCAACAGTGTAACAGCTAGTCTCGTCTCTTCTTAGTTGAATTGTCAGACGCCATGCTTCCACGGCGCACTGCTGCCCTCTGCTGTTTCTTTCAGGTTACAGTCATAGTGCAAACGCGTAACTCAGAGCTCACATGTCCCTAAATAGCTACCGTATTTCAAGATGGAGGATGACCATGGAGCGTCGACCACAATTTATGTATTAAAAATGTAAAATTTGAAGCTGAGAGGAATATTTAGAATTGATGTTGGTGAGAAATATTAATGAAAAAGGACAAGTTTGTGCACTGGATACACAGAATTTGGTAGTAAACAGGTAAAAATATTACACATTGTGGCTTTAAGAAATTTAATTACACTTCCTGTATTCTGTCTGCATTAAATCTGAGTTAAATGTTTGATTTAAATCAGGTGCTGCTTCTGCTCCTGGTATTTTTTTTAAAAAGCTATTTTTGTTTTGACAAACTTTCATAAAAACTGAACTAAATTCACCTCCCTGTATTTAGTAGTTTTTAGGTCTAAGCTGGATTCAGTCATTCATCCAAACAACAAGCCACCACCACTCCAGCTGATTTCTGTGGAGGATAATCTCCCCCGTCACCTGTCTGATTAACAAGCTCATCTTCCTTCACTTAAACCACAAAAATCAGCTGATTTTTTTTTATTGATTTTCACTCGCCGCCAAGTGGTTTAGATGGTATATTTAAATTTATCAGATGAAGATGGATTATTCCGTGTTTGAGGCCAGGCTGCTTC
>SSNS01000099.1:630170-845170 GCA_006937985.1 Aphyosemion australe
GCATAACAGTTTAAGCCCATCTAAATGTTTATGAGCATCACTGTTGATGTTCTAGAGCAGAACTGGGTTATTTATATTACTTCTGTGGGTTCATGAAAACTCACAACACTGCAGGTTTATGGAAAAACATTACTGCATTTAAGCAGGTGGACTTTGCCAGAATATACATTTAGAGACTCTAAGTTGGTGGGCTGATGAATCAAATAATAAATTAAACAAACAATATTTTTATTTCTATTTAAATATTGTATAGAATATGTATGCTCCCTAAGAGTCCATTCTGTTAAGGAAATCATAAATTTCTTTTGTGAAAATCTATCGACTGATGCACTGATCTGCTAGCCTGGCAAGCCATCCTATATATGTGAATATATAGTCTGGCCACGAACCATTGACGGCTCTCAGTCGTGAGGCGGGATCTACGGTTGTCTTTCAAAATGTCAGCACGCAATTGGATAGCGCTAGGACCAATCAGAGTGACGAACAACGTGACGTAATCACAGCGATGGAAAAGCGGGACCCACTAATGGCGTCAATGATTTCTGTCGTTTTTGTATAAAAACATGTGAATATCAGTAGGGATGGGACGATACACTTAAACTAACGATACGATGCACCTCGATATGTCATAGTCACGAAACGATATGTCACGATACGATATCAAAAAAGAAAAAAAAAGGAAAAAATATGACTGTATAATAACAACTTGTTTATTTTTGTTTCCACACAAGGCCTAACAGGCCAAACACAAACAAGAACACTCCCTTAGTGCTGCTCTAACCCTAGGTTAAGTTATCTCAGGACTGGTTCTTTTTCAAAAAACTAACATATCATCATGTTCTGGTGTAATCAGTGATCTTTGAGCAGAAACAATGTCTCCTGCCTGCTGTGTTGTTGCAACAGGCGCTGTGACTTGACGTGATGACGTCACGACGCACTGCACCGTTCCCCGGATTTTATTTTTTTTTTAGTTTTACCCTGCTTAATCAGCAGATAGTGCTGTCAGCCTGCCACCATAAGCCCTTTTTATAAGACACACCATGCTGGCAAATCAGCGTAATATTACCAAATTTTGCGGCATTCGTGCCGCCACACTTGATAGTAATATTGCTGTAATAGTGCGGCTTCACCGGTCTTATAAACGCACATTAACTTAACAGAGGGAGGTGTCAAATTAATGCCGAGCTCCGGCCGGGAACTATAAAATGAAAATGAAACTAAACACGGCCACAAGTTTCGTTTTCGAACCAGCTGAGATGATAAACTGGAGCGATGCGGAGCTCTGGGAGCGTCTCTCCGTTAGATCTGCAGCTCAGATCATCTGACTGTTCACAGTGATGGTGGAGGACACACACCTGTAGAGAAATGTGGAAAAAAACTTAACGAGCGCGGCTTTGATCGCAATAAAAAGCAAGTTATGTCCAAGATAAACGGAAGTCCGTGAAAGCGCGGAGACCGCCCCCATACCTCCTTTATGCCACCGTCGCGTAATCTTTTATAAAACGGACATGATTGCGCAACATTACCGCCACGGTCTGAGCTCTTATAAACGACCTAACGCTCCCAGATGCCTCATAGGCGTTGCGCAAATTAGCGGCATTGTTTTATAAAAAAGGCTTTAGACTGTATGTCCGCCATACACAAATCATGCAGCAGTGCCATCTAGTCTTTATTTCGCGATCCATTTTTTTTTGACTCGATGCATTTTGTCACGTTTTATATCGCGAAATTTTGCCAAACGATATTTCGTCCCATCCCTAAATATCAGGTGTACTGGGACATTCCACTACTTTGTTTGATAAAAATAAGAAGCTGCTAAGTATATCAGACAGACTTACGCACGTTGGAGTCTAAATAATCCAATGTTGATGACAAAGCCATTTCAAAAGAACGTGGCTCCGGCGCTGCCGCCATGTTGCTTGGGTTCGCGGCCGCAGCGCTGACGTCATCGGCTACTCCCGCTCTGTGATTGGCCCACAATATAGAGCGCTGTGATTGGCCCAACCAAAACTATAGCGAGTTGTGATTGGATAGACACAGCAGTGGTTTGGGCTGCGAGGGTTCCAATGAAGCGTGCCTAGACCAAACTCTGCAAAGCAAGAATTTGGTCTAGTTCACTAGGCTACTGATCTGCATCAATAAATTATATATAGTATAGTGATTATCAATAAAGTAAAAAAAATGATACCAATCTGGGGATTATTGATTTACTGAACAAAATCTGGGGCAGCTAAGATTGTGTCTTATCTCCTATGATGTTGGTATGAAAGTTTTACATTATTGATCACTCCAGTAGCTCAGAGTACGTCTCACGTATAAAATCATTTGTTAAAGACTAATACTGTTTAATTTTTTGTAAACCTAAAACCAAAAATCTTCGTCGACTAAAACTAAAATGTATTTTCGTCACGACGACTAAGACTAAAACTAAGATGCTCGCCAAAAACAACACTGAGTCCTACAGCCCTCTGGTTGCTGGACATAACGCTCTACCTCCTGAGATGTATGGCAGACTGCCCTGTTGACTGACATCCGTAAAGGTGAGTACGCGTTGTTTGTTGTCCAATATCATGTGGACGACTAAGCTCTGTCTATGGGTCATGGCCAGACTACATATTCACATATATAGGACGGCCTGCCAGGCTAGTAAACAGGTGTTTATAAGGCGTTTATGTTCTTACAAACAAAAAGTAAACAATTTTTCATGAAAATATAAAACATTTAATGATAAATTTTAGTCCAAACATCCTAACTAAACTAAATCAGGCTCTGAAAAATGAATCACGAATAAATCTTAAATGTTTTTTTCGCTTAAATATATTTAAGCTGCTCTCTGTTTTAATTCAACCAGGTGTTTTTTTGAGTGTAGATCATCAGATCCAGCAGAGGTGAAGGTCAGAAGTCATCAGCTTCTCCTGTGTTTACATCAGTTAACCTTCTCCTCTCAAGAGGCCCTTTGTCGTTCGTCCAAACGCCACCTCGAGTGGTCCGCTTGGCTCCGTCCTCATCCACTCTATAGCAATCACACAGAGGGTGCTTCTGAAAACCACCTACTGCTTTCATTTATCCTCCCAGTTTGTTTATGTGCTCTGAATTGTAACCAAAATTAAACTGAAGAGGAAGAATCAGCGTCTCAGATTGGATTCCTCAAGAAGAGCATCTCATCTTTTAAAATTATGGAGTAAATAGCAGCTTTTTTGGTTTTAATTGACCTTTTGGGAGATGACCATATGTGAGTCTAATGAGACCAATATGAGCTGGAGAGGTCCGGTCTGTTTAAACTAAAAGGAAACGGATCAAAAGGATGAAAAAATATTTAATAAAGAGTCAAATGTGTGATTTTAAATTCCAGTGCTGCTGGTATCTGAGCTCAAAATGTAAAAATAAAGATTATCAGACATGTTTTAGTCCCACGCCATCTATATGGTGTCTGATTAAAAGCATCAACTGTTTCCAATAAGCGAATTTAACATCAAATCAATATTTTACCTAAATTACAGGAAAATGTTTACGTTTGATGATGCTATGATTATCATTTTTGATCATTTAAATCATAAAGTCACATTTGAGGAATAATTATTCTACTAATAATTAAAAAACAATCAAGATAAAAACAGATGAGGTCATTTTTATTTTCAGCCCGCCTGATGAAGGTCAGTGTAAATACCAAATCAAACATTTATATCAGATAACTTCAAATAATAAATCATCAATGCTTTAAAATGAGAGAAAATGCCAAAATAACTATTTAAAAAATTCAATTGAAACAGAAATGATGCTTGAAATATTTTATCCTTGCATTTATTTTTGTGACCATTTAACTTTTATTTGATATGCAGACTGTAGATTTATTAAATGTACTCTAATTTAAAAATGCGTTTCTTTTCATTGTTATAAATCCTCAATCATTTTTCTGTTTGCTGTCATTTATTTTATAAAGTTAGAATAAAAAGCTAAAACAATTAACTGTTGAATATATAGAGAGAAACAGAAATAAATGCACTTAGTTATAAAATGTAAGGAGAGAATAATGCAAAGAATTTTTAAAAATCATAAATTAAAACACCTTCCCATGGGCCCACCACCCGTGGGAGGGGCCAAAGGGGTCGGGTGCAATGTGGAAAGGGCGGTAGCCGAAGGCGGGGACCTTGGCGGTCTGATCCTCGGCTACAGAAGCTAGCTCTTGGTACGTGGAATGTCACCTCTCTGGTGGGGAAAGAGCCGGAGTTGGTGTGTGAGGTTGAGAGGTTCCGACTAGATATAGTTGGACTCACCTCAACGCATGGCTCTGGCTCTGGAACCAGTTTCCTCGAGAGGGGTTGGACTCTCTACCACTCTGGAGTTGCTCCCACTGAGAGGTGTCGAGCAGGGGTGGGCATACTTCTTGCCCCCCATCTTGGTGCCTGTACGTTGGGGTTTACCCCGGTGAACGAGAGGGTAGCCTCCCTCCGTCTTCGGGTGGGGGGACGGGTCCTGACTGTGGTTTGTGCTTATGCACCAAACTGCAGCTCAGACTACCCACCCTTTTTGGAGTCCCTGGAGGGGGTACTGGAAAGCGCTCCTTCGGTGACTCCCTCATTCTGCTGGGGGACTTCAATGCTCACGTGGGCAACGACAGTGAGACCTGGAGAGGTGTGGTTGGGAGGAACGGCCCCCCTGATCTGAACCCGAGTGGTGTTCTGTTATTGGACTTCTGTGCTCGTCATGGATTGTCCATAACAAACACCATGTTCAAGCATAAAGGTGTCCATATGTGCTCTTGGCACCAGGATACCTTAGGCCGCAGGTCGATGATCGATTTTGTTGTCGTTTCATCTGATCTGCGGCCGCATGTCTTGGACACTCGGGTGAAGAGAGGGGCGGAGCTGTCAACTGACCACTACCTGGTGGTGAGTTGGCTTCGATGGTGGGGGAAGATGCCGGTCAGACCTGGCAGACCCAAACGTGTTGTGAGGGTCTGCTGGGAACGTCTGGCAGAGTCTCCCATCAGAAGGAGCTTCAATTCCCACCTACGACAGAACTTCGAACACGTCCCGGGGGAGGCGGGGGACATTGAGTCCGAATGGGCCATGTTCCGTGACTCCATTGTCGAGGCGGCTGACCGTAGCTGTGGCCGCAGGGTGGCCGGTGCCTGTCGTGGCGGCAACCCCCGAACCCGCTGGTGGACACCGGCGGTTAGGGATGCTGTCAAGCTGAAGAAAGAGTCCTATCGGGTCCTTTTGGCCTGTGGGACTCCGGAGGCAGCTGATGGGTACCGGCAGTCCAAGCGGAATGCGGCTCGGGTGGTCGCGGAGGCAAAAACCCGGGCGTGGGAGGAGTTCGGTGAGACCATGGAACAAGACTTCCGTACGGCTTCGAGGAGATTCTGGTCCACCATCCGGCGCCTCAGGAGGGGAAAGCAGTGCACTACCAACACTGTTTACAGTGGGGAGGGTGTGCTGCTGACCTCGACTCGGGACGTTGTGAATCGGTGGGCCGAGTACTTCGAAGACCTCCTCAATCCCACCGGCACGTCTTCCAGGATGGAAGCAGAGTCTGGGGGTTTTGGGTTGGGCTCTCCAATCTCTGGAGCAGAGGTCACTGNAATAAAGGTGACTCTTGTTGTCTACTTCAGGAGAAAATGCACGTCTGGACAATTCTTCCGCATCCACTATTCACTGACTTTGATTGAGCTGTTGTCATGGTTACCTGGATGCTTAATAGATGCTGGTCCTGAACCAGAGAGAGCCCCCCTCCCTACGCCGCAACATCTCCCAGAGCTATAATTAAACACAATTTACAGTGCACAGCATTAATCTTTTCTCCTGGTGCTGCATCATTGTGGAGAGTCTGGGTTCATCAACCTCTCAGTTTGGATTGGAGATGAGTGATATGATAACTACCACTCAGCGTGCCGTCTTTTTGCATCGTTTGATGTGTTAAACAGGTACGATAAACCCCCATAGGCTTAGTAACTTTAAATAAGGATGCACATGTTTTAGAAAGTAAATGTGTTGTTCTGCTAAGTTGGATAAAATAAAAGGACTTGTGGTTGTTCTTTTGTTCAGCGCTGCCGTCTGCTCTCTCCTTGAATGGCTGTAAACGGACCTCATGAGAAATGAGCAGACAAGACAGGAACACGTAATCCTCAGAAAAGTCACCGGGTCTCTTTGACTTTATTAGAATCCTGAGATGCATTTGACAGAAACCACCCCCAAACAAACAGTCCGAGAGCTTCGTATCGAGCTACTTGCACTTCTTTGTCAATCTACACTGACAACCCTCGACAAACACGAGACGACCCGTTCTTAAACCCTCGCCCACTCAGAGAGGAAACGGTGAATGGAGCTCCTTTTGAAGGATGTCTTTTTCATCTCCAGCTCTGTCTTGTGTTCCTCTGAGGTTATTAAGGGGTGATACAAGACCACAACAGTGGCAGGGGGGTATTGAGGAAAGCCAAGGCTAAGATGCGCCATGATGGTTGCATAAGAGCGGATAGGTGTTGTGTTACGTCATTGTGCACACACCTGCTGTGGTGACTGCATATGCTGTAAAAGGCACCTTTTCATTCAGAAACACAAATAGATCTAAACTAGGTTTACTAAAGCTGTTCTTCAGTTTAATTCAGCAGATTTATTCAGATACAAAGAGAGGTCATCTTGGGTCACTTTATGGAGAGACTAAACAAACCCAACTCATAAATCTCAGTAAACGCCAGCTGCATAGTTTGGAACTTCTGTCTCTGGACCCCTATGAGAAGACGATGATCATGGATCTGGGTGTTCAGCTGGACTGTTCTAGTAAAAACTGTCGTCCAATCATGCTTTTTTCCAGCTGTGGCATTTAATCAAGATCAACCTGACCCTTTCAAAAACGTCCCTTATGCAGATTTAAGCCAGTTTTCTCTCAAGACTGCAAATTGTACAAAATGCCACCTCTTGGTTCATCTGCGAAGCCATAAAATGGGAACACGTTGCATCACTCCTGGATGCTTGGATTGGCCATCAGTGCAACATCACATTTATACCAAGATCTTAGTTTTTGTCTTTCAGTCTCTGTCAGGATCGGCGTCACCATATTTAGCTTAAATGCCTCCAAGATTGCGCCGGGTTTGATTTTTGCCGCTGCACGTCTGCACAGTGAGAGGGGAAGCGGCCGCGGGAGACGCGCTGTTGCACTCAGGGTCTAACGCCTTTTTTTATAAGACACACGGTGCCGGTGTCATGATCGTGATGAATTAATGCCGAGCTCCGGACAGGAGCTATAATGAAAATGAAAGTAAACACGGGCATGAGTTTGAAATGATAAACTGGAGCGATGCAGAGCTCCAGGAGCTTCTCTCCGTTAGCTCTGCAGCTCAGATCATCTGACAGCTGGGATGGTGGAGGACACACACCTGCTCCTGAAAATAAAAACTTAACGAGCGCGGTTTCGATCGCAATAAAAAGCAAGTTATGTCCAAGATACACGGAAGCGCAGAGACCGCCCCCATACCTCCTTTATGCCGCCATCGCGTAATCTTATATAAAACGGACATGATTGCGCAACATTACCGCCACGGTCTGAGCTCTTATAAACGACCTTAGGCTCCCAGATGCGCATCAGCTTTGTGGCAAATTGGCGGCATTGTTTTATGTGTATTTTTTTTGTGTGTAAACACTGTTCACCGCCATTACGCTTTTTACCTCGCGCACCCCCTAGCGGCAGCTCGCGCACTTTGGGAATCCCTGCTTTAAGGCATCTTGATCTGCAGGGACGTAGTGTCGAGCTCTCCTCCCTCTACTCCCGTTGCCCATGACTGTAAGTAAGTAAGAACATGGATGTTTCTTTTTTCATGAGAAGGAAAACAATTTGGTTCGCCATAATTTTTATTGTGCCGTTCATCTTAATTCAGACTCTTGCCACTAAACAAGAACCACACTGACTAAGGGAGCCCAGACCAGCACCCTGCCTCGGCTGAAGCTCACATTTTCTTTCAGGCAGGTGAGGATCCTATCTCTCCGTCTGGACAAATGAGCTGCTGAGATAGAGTGCCTATAGGGAGCAAACGCTCATCAGTGGTCACCTTTAAAAAAAGGGAAACTACAGAACTGTTGTGCAACCAAAGCTCACAGAGACACGGCTTCAGTCTGGGTCTTTCTATCTGACCATCAGACACCCGGGTATTGGTTCTGGGGAATGGAAGGGGCACCGATGGATGTTAAAGGCAACAATTTGGGCTGTCAGGCTGCTTTTATTTCACTTTTGGAGAAACAAACTGAACAGAATTACAAAAATAAATATAAAAAGGGAATCTGATGGATGATTTACCTCATTTCCCTGTCAGGTTTCACTAAATTAGAGTAGAGACAGCTTATTATTTATCTGTCAGGAAGTTTTTCTGATACGGTGAGGCGTTCNGGTGTGGTTGGGAGGAACGGCCCCCCTGATCTGAACCCGAGTGGTGTTCTGTTATTGGACTTCTGTGCTCGTCATGGATTGTCCATAACAAACACCATGTTCAAGCATAAAGGTGTCCATATGTGCTCTTGGCACCAGGATACCTTAGGCCGCAGGTCGATGATCGATTTTGTTGTCGTTTCATCTGATCTGCGGCCGCATGTCTTGGACACTCGGGTGAAGAGAGGGGCGGAGCTGTCAACTGACCACTACCTGGTGGTGAGTTGGCTTCGATGGTGGGGGAAGATGCCGGTCAGACCTGGCAGACCCAAACGTGTTGTGAGGGTCTGCTGGGAACGTCTGGCAGAGTCTCCTGTCAGAAGGAGCTTCAATTCCCACCTCCGACAGAACTTCGAACACGTCCCGGGGGAGGCGGGGGACATTGAGTCCGAATGGGCCATGTTCCGTGACTCCATTGTCGAGGCGGCTGACCGTAGCTGTGGCCGCAGGGTGGCCGGTGCCTGTCGTGGCGGCAACCCCCGAACCCGCTGGTGGACACCGGCGGTTAGGGATGCTGTCAAGCTGAAGAAAGAGTCCTATCGGGTCCTTTTGGCCCGTGGGACTCCGGAGGCAGCTGATGGGTACCGGCAGTCCAAGCGGAATGCGGCTCGGGTGGTCGCGGAGGCAAAAACCCGGGCGTGGGAGGAGTTCGGTGAGACCATGGAACAAGACTTCCGTACGGCTTCGAGGAGATTCTGGTCCACCATCCGGCGCCTCAGGAGGGGAAAGCAGTGCACTACCAACACTGTTTACAGTGGGGAGGGTGTGCTGCTGACCTCGACTCGGGACGTTGTGAATCGGTGGGCCGAGTACTTCGAAGACCTCCTCAATCCCACCGGCACGTCTTCCAGGATGGAAGCAGAGTCTGGGGGTTTTGGGTTGGGCTCTCCAATCTCTGGAGCAGAGGTCACTGAGGTGGTCAAAAAACTCCTCGGTGGCAAGGCTCCGGGGGTGGATGAGATCCGCCCGGATTTCCTTAAGGCTCTGGATGTTGTGGGGCTGTGTTGGTTGACGCGGCTCTGCAATATCGCGTGGACATCGGGGGCAGTTCCACTGGATTGGCAGACCGGGGTGGTGGTCCCCCTATTTAAAAAGGGGGACCGCA
This sequence comes from Aphyosemion australe, assembly GCA_006937985.1. NCBI lineage: Eukaryota > Metazoa > Chordata > Actinopteri > Cyprinodontiformes > Nothobranchiidae > Aphyosemion > Aphyosemion australe. The sequence continues at coordinate 639,694 of SSNS01000099.1, forward strand.
GGGTGTGTTCCAACTACAGGGGGATCACACTCCTGAGCCACCCTGGTAAGGTCTATTCAGGGGTTCTGGAGAGGAGGGTCCGTCGGATAGTCGAACCTCGGATTCAGGAGGAGCAATGTGGTTTTCGTCCTGGCCGTGGAACACTGGACCAGCTCTATACCCTTGGGGCGTCCTGGAGGGTGCGTGGGAGTTCGCCCAACCAATCTACATGTGTTTTGTGGATTTGGAGAAGGCGTTCGACCGCGTCCCTCGGGGGGCCCTGTGGGGGGTACTCTGGGAGTATGGGGTACCAGGCCCCTTGATACGGGCTGTTAGGTCCCTGTACAACCAGTGTCAGAGCTTGGTCCGCATTGCCGGCAGTAAGTCGGGCTCGTTTCCGGTGAGAGTTGGACTCCGCCAAGGCTGCCCTTTGTCACCGATTCTGTTCATAACTTTTATGGACAGAATTTCTAGGTGCAGCCAAGGTGGTGAGGGGATCCGTTTTGGTGGCCTATGGATCAAGTCTCTGCTTTTTGCAGATGATGTGGTCCTGTTGGCTTCGTCAGAACGTGATCTCCGGCTTTCGCTGGAGCAGTTCGCAGCCGGGTGTGAAGCAGCTGGGATGAAAATCAGCTCCTCTAAATCCGAGACCATGGTCTTGAGTCGGAAAAGGGTAGAATGCCTTCTCCAGGTCAGGGACGAGGTCCTGCCCCAAGTGGAGGAGTTCAAGTATCTCGGGGTCATGTTCACGAGTGAGGGAAGGGTGGAGCGTGAGATCGACAGGCGGATTGGCGCTGCGTCTGCAGTGATGCGGGCGTTGTGACGGTCTGTTGTGGTGAAGAGGGAGCTGAGCCGAAAGGCGAAGCTCTCAATTTACCGGTCGATCTACGTTCCTACCCTCACCTATGGTCACGAGCTTTGGGTAGTGACCGAAAGAATGAGATCGCGAATACAAGCGGCCGAAATGAGTTTTCTTCGCAGGGTGGCTGGGCTCTCCCTTAGAGATAGGGTGAGAAGCTCGGTCATCCGGGAGGGGCTCAGAGTAGACCCGCTGCTCCTCCACATCGAGAGGAGCCAGTTGAGGTGGCTCGGGCATCTGATTAGGATGCCTCCTGGACGCCTCCCTGGTGAGGTTTTCCGGGCACGTCCAACCGTGAGGAGACCCAAAGGAAGACCCAGGACACGCTGGAGAGATTATATCTCTCGGCTGGCCTGGGAACGCCTTGGGATTCCCCCGGAGGAGCTGGCCCAAGTGGCTGGGGAGAGGGAGGTCTGGGCTTCCCTCCTTAGGCTGCTGCCCCCGCGACCCGACTCCGGATAAGCGGAAGACAATGGATGGATGGATGGAAATTAAAACACACGATTTTTGTAAATAACAGAAAATACAAAGAAACAAAAAAATATATATATTTTACTAAATAAAAATGTAAAAAAAAAAACACCAGCACCACTCTAAAAAATAATAAATAGCCAATAAAACTTGTAATAAGTGCATAAAGTGTAATCCTAAAGAAAAATCTGGGCGATAAATTCAAAGAAGACAGCCGTTACCACGGTAACAGACTGTCACTCGTTTATTTGGTTTTCTTCAATGAATCCAGAGTTCCATTTCAACTCCGTCCCACCTGCTGGGTTAGAAGCAGCCGTCTGACTCATCCAGTCAGAATCAAAGCACGTATCAGGAGGTAGTTCTCCGTTCAGACACATCAAAAGTCCCAAAAGACGGAACAAGCTGTCATCAGCACCAGCAGAAAGGCAGATTTGTCCTCGGCTCAGAGTCTAATTAGTACTTTTACATTTACAGGATGGATGGAGGTGATTCAATAGAAACTCTCTCACTTTAAGCTCATAAGAACACAAAGATGATTTTTCAATGTTTTTTACAGAAAAATGAGCTAATTTAATCTGAGCTGTGATATTTAGGGATGTGAGACCGTATTTCCAAAGGATTTTAAGGAGAAAGCAACAACATTAACCCCCCCCCATGTCCATCTGATGCTTGATTTGTGGGGGTGCACGCTTCCGTTAGGGCCGCTTTATGTTTGACAGAATAAATAAGAGGTAATTTTAGATGTGACCAATAAGGTGTCTGCATTACAGCAGGGCCCCAGTTAAACTCACTGATATGCTGTAATAAACAAACATGTTTATGTTTAGGTTTGCTGTTTGTTTCCTTTTTAACGTCTTATGTTTGGATTTATGACATTTACAAACTTCAGAGAAGGAAAAAAGACCAAAACCACTTCAGAAAGAAAACACAATAATCTGAGTGATGCTGATGAGACTAAGACTGATGATCTCCTACATCTGATCCCAGAGCTGAGCGTGAATAAGTACGAAGACTCAGCTCTCATAACTGGTTGATGAAGCACCGCTCACTCAGATTATCTGGAATAATCCATAAATCCCATATGCACAAAGTCTGCTTGGGCAGATTTTTATTAGAAGATTGTTCGATTTCTAGCACAAGCAAACACTGAACAAGCTTAGCTCCTTTAATCTTTCATCCAATTTAGCGGGATGAGGACCCGACTGCAGACTGTCGGACTTGAACGAGTCAGCTGACATGAAAATAGAGAGAAAGCATCGTAAACAGAGTCGGAGGGAGAAGAGCAGCGGAATGAATAGATGACAGCGTGAAAAGGTAACAGGCTCCTAATGGAGAGGGTGTCCATTATTACTCTCCTGCTGAGAGCAGCCGGAGCGCTGGGAAGAGGAAAAATAGTGAAGGGGGGTCGTGTGCACGAGTGTGGAAATGGCTGTCGGTGTCACAGGAAATGAGTGCATCAGTGAGGAGCTTCTCCAGCGTCAGTGGGAACTCTTTTGTTGTTCCCAGAGTCCAAATCCAGTGCGTTTGACAGGAAAACCATGTTACATGCAGCTGTTGCAACAAGAGCAGGAAGTAGAAACATCAGATGATCGCCACTAATAAAATCAAAGTTAAAAGCTGCTCTAATGACGAATGAGAGACCAAACCAGGTGCCTCGTATTCTACTATTCCGTAGATTTTGAAACAAGTTGTTCATTTTAAGCAGCGTCAGAGTTTTAAACCTCTTGTTTTGAGGTTCAGAAGCTGAAAGGATCGTAAACTACATCAGTATTTAAATAAAATCTGGAGAAAAAACCCAGAAAAGAGCCGTAAGATGTTCCTGTTGATCACTGTAACTAAAAATACAAGATAAACATGTACTCAAATATGGCTGACTCACACAAACATGCTGCAAAAAATATTATTACATCTATGGAGGAAGAAGAACAAGAAGTGGAAGCAGCAGAAGAAGAGGAGGAAGAAGAACAAGAAGATGCAGAAGAAAAAGAAGAAGAAGAAGAACAAGAAGCAGAAGAAGAAGAACAAGAACAAGAAGAACAAGAAGCAGAAGAAGAACAAGAAGATGCAGAAGAACAAGAAGAAGTAGAAGAACAGGAAGAAGCAGAAGAAGAGAGCTTCTTTAATTTGACCAATTCAACAATAAGAAGCTTTTAATGACAGGAGCCAAAAAACCCACATCTCCTAAAAAGCTACATGGAAATATTAAAACTAGACCAATAACCGTCTCTATTTTGGGTGGACTAACATCCACAGAGATTCTGGCTCAAACTGTTTTTAATTAAAAATGTAAAACTAGTAACATGAAAAATTAAATACGTGTAGCATTATTGCTCTTCATATTAGGAGTTTCTGGTTTCAGAAAAACCATAAAAAGTCAAAAGTGAGAAAAATGAATTCAACCAAAAGAATTAAAGCTCATTGTGAACACATTCTACCAACAGATAAATGGAACTAGCCAATAATCAGTGCTGGTATCTATTTATTCCATGAAAACAAAGCTTCTATTGATCTTTTATTACCGACCGTGCCTGAAAAACACAATTCAGCAGCTGAATGGGCCTACACCTGATAACCTCCTCTTGGTGAAAAACGGAAACACCTGCAATGCCACGTCAGCACCATCCAGCTGCTCTTATCTTCCCAGCCAGCAGATGAGAGTTTGGCATTATTGAGCTCCGGTAGGCACGTCGTTCCTCATATCCGGCCCATGTTTTCCACCCCATCCCAGACGGATGTAATCTCTCCCATTTTATGGATGAATGGCAGCTCTTGTGATGCAAGAGCACCTCTTCACATTTGTGTACAGCACAGAGGCTTGCCTCTGCTATCTGGAGGGTTACTCATCTGCGTCCTGGATCTGGGCTTCAGTTTTATGATGGGATGCACCATCAGTGGTCCATATTTCCCTCAGGAAGCTCGACGCGTGGTTCTGGATAAGCAATGAGCTCTGAATCAAATCCATGTCGGGTTGAGGATGAAAAGCTGTGAATAACTGACTCTTTTTTTCCTCCTAAGAGTGGAGATGCCTAAAATTGATTCAACAGCCACAAGTTTTGCTCTTAGACACAAAAACCCTAAAACTGTAGATATTTCATGGAGTGTGGCCACCGTGGGCTTTTGCAGACTTCTGCCAAATGAACAGCGATGCAGCGGGGTTAAATATAACCCGGCTGTCATCTTAGCTTTCCTCCCATCATTTAGGATTTGCCACGGTACGCGCACCCGGGGGAGAGTGTCGCTTTAGTTTTACACACTCAGCTCAGAGGTGATTCATACACAATCCACACAAAAACAAACTGTGAATTTCTCATCCGAAGTCAGGCAGCCTCCTGAAAGTCTTTGGGGTTTGATTGTCGTTGGACAATGAGAATTTCAGCTCTAATGTTGAAACAATAATTCTCACACCAAATGTAATATGTCTGCCCAAATGCACAGCGTTATTCAGCTCTAGGGTTACTAGAGGCAGCACATTTTAGGATTTATCCTAAGTAGTAAAAATAGTTGGACAGCAAGGGTAGCGTGAAGAATATTTTTCATTTAATGTCGTGTTCATGCTGTTTAGACAGTGACAGGTGATCATTACTGATCATTTATGGGTGATTTAAGTTTAGATTTGCAGCCTAAACCTTAAAATTTTTAAAGAAGTAAATAAAAACAGGAAAAATCACAAAAACGAAATTAAAATTATGTTAAAGAACCCTAATACCTGTATTTATTCAGGTGTTTCATTGTGTTAATTTTGTTTTTACATTATTTTACTTTTTATTATGGTGAAAATATATAAACAAAACAGAAAATATAAACAAACAAAAGTATAAACAAAATGAAAATAATTATAAAAACAAAAATGTTAGAAAAAAAGTTTTAAAAAGTGGGAAAAAGGCAAAAACCAAAAATTATACAAACTAATTAAAATGACAAAAACTAAAACAACGATTAAGTATACTTTTTAATGAAATATAAATAATAATACCAAAAAAAACTAAAATATTATAGGAAAAAAGATAAAACAAATGGTACCCAAACATCATCCCAGAGGAACTCCTCCCACCGTTCAAGAATAATTTGGTGATGTTCAACGTAATTTCCAGCAGAATAGAGTACACCGTGCCATCCGGCTAAAGTAGGAACTTAAAGTGAAGCAGGTACTAACAACAGGTCGGGTTACGGCTCCAGACCTTAACTCGTAGAGAACTTGTGATCAATCCCCGGGAGGCAGGTAGAAACACAAAACCAGTAAAATCTGATAAACCTCAAGCACAGATGATGTAATAACAGGCTGCCATCAGTCAGGTTTTGGACCAGGAATTGTGAACTGTGTTCAAATAGTGACTCTTTTTATAACTGTAATGTATTAGTCAATAAAAGCATCAGTAACCATAGAAACATCTGACAAAAACATCTAAAAACACTCAAGCACTTTATGAAACTATGTGTCACTCTCAAAACTTTTAGCAACGTATAATCAGATTTGAGCATGAAACTTCTTCTGTTACCATTCCTGCTTTCTTCTTTCTCCACGCTGACACCTACTGCTTCGGAGGGGAACTGCAGCGACTGCAGCACATTTCTCATGCCGTGATCAATGCATGAATATTAGCTGTCCTTAAAGCTCTTAGCTTGATTCACAAAGTAGAAAAATAAGTTTCTATCTAACTCAAGAAGAACCCGTACCACCATAGCATCACGTTTAAAAACCATGATATTAAATTATTTCTGCATTCATCTGCTTTTAAGTCGATTTCAAAGCAAATTTTACTTAAACCTTACAATAGGAGACACAAGGGTTAAATATTCAGGGCTGCATTCCACTTCTACCAGAACAAAGTCATTAAAAATCTAAAACAAGATTCAAAATCTTTTTAAAAGCCTTTTATCACATCTTAATGGCGCTATTTGCTCCCTGGCTTATAGTGACTTCTAGAACCAACCAGAGGAAGAAGACAAATAAACCCTCCAGATGAGAGGTTTGATACTGAGATATAGCCTCGGGTCGGGGCAGTGCAGCTTCATTACCGTCAACACAGCACCTGTGTGCTTTGATAACCTCCCGTTCTGTAGGCCATTACGTGGTTATGTGCTGCCTCACAGCTCCCAGAGCCGCCTTAGAGAGTGGAGCAAAACACTTTCTGCCTCTTTAAGTCTTTATGCCCTCATTCTGCGTTAGTCCCAGACAGTTGGCCTTAGTGCTCACCAGACCTTTGAGTCATCTCTGATGAGCTTAATGAGTGAGATAAAAGAGCATTAGCTTGAAATACTGTAAAAGGCTCCAATTTGTGCAGAGAATGAGATCGTTTTCCATCTTCCGACGGCACAAACACGTGGGAGGTGGAACGAGTTTCTGACTCAGGGTTAACGACTCGCTCGTTCACCTGTTCAGCAAAGAAAAACCCTCGAGTTTATCACATCAGTCAGATTTGACTGCCTGCAAGTTGACGAGGTGCCCGTGTGTCGTAACGATAAACTGTAGCTGGCAAAAGTGGAGAGGGGTAACTCGTCTGTAATGAGGCTGGGATTATTTTAAGACGACAGCTAAAGAACATGGTGCTTCCAGCCCCACGACAGTTAAAACGCAGCGATCCAGTCGCTGTTGTTTTATAACTACTGCTTCAAAAAGTTTAGTTTATTTATTAAAAAAGTAGCAAACAGCACGAGGGTAGGTTTGGGGGCTGTCTCGCGAGGAGCAAATCAAAAGAATTATTTCTGATTATACATTGGTTAATGCTAATTCCCACATCTTCCTCTGTGAGCCATAATTAGGCACGGTAAACAGGATGACAAATAGGAGAAGGCTGATCCCAGGCCATCAATTACATGTCCTCCTCCTTAAGCTCTGGCTGTGCATGGAGGCTAATTATTGTTATTACAGACCTGCCCAGCATTTCGCCCATCTGCTGCACATTTAAGGCCACTTTTATAAAAGAAAACTAAGCACAACTTAGAAAAATAAAGTGCGTTTTAGAGATATTGAAACTTGATGTGGTTTTACTTTAATCTCATTATCCATGCGGCTGCACGCTGATGAGTCGAAACACAATCAAACATGACAGACTGCTGCTGTGACAGAAATCTGGCCTTCAAAGCCACTAAATTCACACGTTTTGAATTTGCTTGCTGATGTGGCTGACAGCTTAAAATGTTGACAGCCTCACGATGGAAACGGGCACAGGTGAGAGCTGATGCCAGCATCATGACATGGCAGCGTGGGAGGGGATATTTTTATTTTGGTTGCAGCCAAACGGCTTCTCGCATTGGTCTCTTAGATGAAAGGGAGCCGCGAGCTTTTAATGTGAAACTGTACAGCGTGTTGTTTAGAGACCGGCCTGTCAAGCAGACAGCGAGTGGACACAGGTGTGTGGTAATTATGGAGTCGAAAGAGTCGAGGCGAGAGGGAGGTGCACGCTTTAAAATAAACTCGTGGAGGGAAAGTCAAAGGAGAAGCAGCTTATTGTGAGTCTGAGCTTTTCAAAGAGGAGGGGAGGAATGAAAAGATCAAAAACTAGATACCGACCATATTTGGTAACAATGATGCAACTCCTAAAAACGAACAACGGTCAAACCCTGGAATTTGTGGTGACTGTTAGCTAACATATCATGTTGCAGGTTAAAGCTGCAATAGTAAATCTGGAAAACAAGCTAGTTTAAAAACATGTTTTTTCATGCCTCCTAACAACGTTCTATAGCTATAAATATATTGTGGAGATTTAAAAAAATGAAGGAAAAAAAGTGGTTCTCTCGCATTTGTCTGAACACCTCTGGCGATAAAACGGTTCAGACCAAAAGCAACTATTGGACCTTCTGGTTGTCGGTCTCACTGAACCGCCGCACTTCTCTGGGTCCTCCACTCATCACACACTCATGTATTCAGCAACAGAACACCACTGGTGTGAGAGGTTCTCTGCTCAATAATATCAGAGAAGGAGCAACAGCCAGCTTTTTATCAGAAAACATAACTTTGGACCACTCAGCAGCAGTCCAGTCCTTTTTGTCTTTAGCCCAGGTGAGATGCTTCTGACGCTGTCTCTTGTTCAAGAGTGGCTTGACACAAGGAATGTGACAGCTGAAACCATGTCATGCATACGTCTGTGAGTGGTGATTCTTGAAGCACCGACTCTAGCTGCAGTCCACTCTTTGTGAATCTCCTCCACATTTTTGAATGGGTTTTGTTTCACAATCCTCTCCAGGGTGCGGTTATCTCTATCTCTTGGAGTTTCCTTGACAGGCTAGTTTCTCTGTAAGCCATCAACAACATGTGGCGGTGGCTCAGGGGTTAGAAGGTCACCCTGTAACCAATGAGATGCTGGTTCAAAGCCAGACTGTCCGTGTCAGTCGTCGTGTTCTTGGGTAAGACACTTCACCCTCCTTGCAGGCTGGTGGGGGTCGGAGGGACTGGTGGCGCATGTGTCAGTGTGGCCCAGGTTAGCTGTGGCTACACTGTAGCTCATCACCATGAGCGTGTGATGGGAGAATGACCTTAACTTTGTAAAGAGCTTTGGAATCCTCTGACTTGTGATACAAGTGCAGGTCATTTATCATCAGTGACACAAACAAAACACAACAATGGAGGTCATGGTGGTGATGCTGAACATTCTGCTCAGTCTCTGTTTTTTTTAATCAGACTCTGAAAAGAAGAGATGAAGAAAAGGCTGGGGGCTGCGAGGTGAATCACTCAACCAGTCCAACCAGTGACTCCTCCCCTTAGCCAACCAGTGACTCACAGTCTGACCAATGTTGCATCATCGCCCCGACTCGGCTTGGAACCACATCAAGGCAGGTACTAACTAGCAGGTACCTGATCCTGTGCAGCTCTCATTCAATGTTGTTTCAAACAATGTTAATAAAACAGTCTGCTGACATTAAGACAGCTGTTTATAGGATCTGTGTAGCTAAACTGTCTCCCTAGACTGTGATCCTCTGGAAAAAACCCACATGCATAGATTTTAAAGGGGTCATCACCTGAAATCTTCACTTTTCCACTTAAAAAAAGTCTATAATGGCTTCCTAATGATTTTTCACTGGCTGAGAAGCCGATATTTAACATTGACGCGTTTGTTTAATCTTGCCTTCTTCAACCAGCTCACATGCACCCCACGAGCACGCGCATTCCAACACGAGAACTTGAGTTCTGGCCTATATGTCGACACAAAGGTCGAATATAAACAAATATGAAGCAGCAGAGAACAAACCAGCACAACAAAGCTCATTTCATAACGTGAAACGCATAAATGATGTCTTACCGTTGACGACTCGTGTTATAATCCGTGATATGGGAGACAAAACTCCGATCGGTTTGTGTATTCCAGCTTCACAACAGCATAAGAGCCGATGCCTGGATGAGCTTGCTTCTCTCCCAACTCAACAACAAAGGAGGACGCCATTACACACGAGGCGAGGCCTGGGCTCGTACATACACGGTTAGATCCCGTAGGTCACTGCCAGGTCGGGTTCAGTTATAACTTTTGTTGTTTTGGAGCAAGATGCTGAAGCTGCTTCCTGCTTCCTTCCACCAATCAACACGCTCCTCAGTCCCGCGCGCGTCCGAGACAGCCGAAATATCGCGTGTGATCTCGCGAGAAAATATGCCCTTCACAATAAAGGATTAAACAATCACATTTTTAATTTACTTTTCCAATACAATTTATTTTAATGGTCTAAAAGACTATAATAGGATGTAGATATCCACGGTATTATAGGTGCTGACCCCTTTAAAGTGTTTATAGTGTGTAAGTCTGCAGGTGAGATCTAGTCTAACATATCAAACACTAGTAAGAAGGACGTTTTTCAACTTCCTAATCTAAAACTATGTTGTGTCTGGGTTTTTAGTCTCTGGTCGTTGAAAGTAGATTTTACATCACCAAGACAAAAGGTACACATGTAACAGAAGACCTCCTTGGTCACATATTATGACTGATACTTTTCACTCTTTTCTCAGTGCAATTGCTGCAAGCTAAACGTGTCTTTTACTCATAATTCTGCTCAACGTGATGCATGTTTTGAAGGAAATTTTCAATTAATCCCATTGAAAGCAGCATTGTAGGAGAAGGTAAAGCAAATGCTGCGGCTCATGTATAATTACAGACAAAGACCCGTCAGACGGGAAGTCAGAGGGCACACATTAACACCGTTTCAGCTCACCTGACAAGCCGCCTACGTCCATTTTCTTCAGGTTTTTGGCCTCGAGAACGACCACGGTCAGCTTGCCAGCAGTGGGAACGTATCGCAGAGAGAAGCAGATATCACCCAGCTTCTCTTGCTGTTGAAGAGGCAGACACATCGCAGAAGGTGAGAAGAGATTTTAACGGCAGGAACAAAATCTAAATGCGTGATTTCACAGGATTACAGCAGATTCAATCACACGACTCAGCGCAGAGCTGCTGCTCTTCATGAGCAGAGAACGGTCTGTATTCTAGGTTATTAATTTATATTTATACTGAACACTTTTTGGAGAAAATATTGAGTTGATTTTCTTTTCCTTTTTCAAATAAAAACTTGAGATGGATGGGTTTTTAGTCTTCACTAGAACTGAGCAGAACATCTGGACACGGGTGAGTCAGGTTTAACTAAAACTGCAGCATCAGACGCTACTCAGCAGGAAAATCTCAAACTCAGTTGCTGTTTTTGCAGAAATTTTAGGTTGTTGCAACTCTGCCATGGAGACAAATCAAGAACTGCCGTCACCAGAAGGTCTCCAAAATGTCTTGAAACGATTGAGATGCGTCTCAATTTCATTGAATTTGTGCTTCTTGAACTTGTTCTTTCAAAATAGCAAAAATAGCAAAAGAAAATGAGCTTTTGTGCTGTTTGGTTGCAACAATACCACGTCCTAAGTGATCCATTAGTGCCATTTCAGTGCAACTCCAACTGAAGTAATTCACTTTCTCACAATTTTGTCACTAAATAGTCACCAACAGTGGGATACTTGCTCAATACAGAATAGTTTTACATCGATTTAATTTAAATAAAACAATCAGTGTGAGAAAACTGAACTCAAGCTGCTGACCTGTGCATCAAATCCAAAAAACATCCGTCTAACCCTAACCCCCTTAAACATTAAAACACAAAAAGCATGCTCATGACTTCTCTAAACCCTCAAGCTCTGCCTTTTTGGTTCTGCAGAAACCAGACCTCAAAGGTCTCTGCAAATTTTCACGAGCAAACGCGCCTTAAATAAGTAGCGTTGTGCCCAAAAGCTAAAAAACACACCACCAACCATTCTGCAGCATTATAATTAACCTTCAAATCGGCTCACTGTAATGCTAAAAATAAGGTTGCAACATGTGCTATATGCCATGACATTTACCATGAAAATGGATTCTCCTGAGCTGGTGGCTGGAAACTCACACTCCTATTAATTGAACGGGAAGTGTGGACATGTGATTAGGTGGCATTTCCAGGAGAGATGGATTACATCAGCTGTGTTTGTGCTACAAGCTGCAGCAAAGTAATGATCCTAATATCACTTATGCAGTAAAAACAACGTCTACAAGATCAAACCTGCGTGTTGGCTGTGAATAATGGAATCTAAGCTGCAGTATTTATGTCTACCTGAAAGGAATGAAGAGTCTTACCTCCTCCTTCTCGGCACTCTGCAGATCCCTCCACTCCTCTGTTATGTGGCTGAAGTCCACCTTGTTCATGGGCACCTTGATGTCGCCGATGGCGTCATGTTTGGAGAAGCGGTCAAAGTCGTACACTGTCATGACCAGAGTCTTCCCACCAAGCTCTACGTAGGGCACCTGAGAAGGAAGCAGTGTGATTTAAAGTAACACTAACTAGTTTTTAAACTTTAAGCTAGAGCTTTAACGTTGATCTCAGTGGGTTAGAAACTTGACCGGTTTCATATTTGACCTCTGCCCTCTGCTGGCCAGAGACTGCAATTAACAGTTTTGAGGAGCGGGTAGGTGTTCTAGGGGGCGCTCTTATACCTGCATTACGGCTGTTAGCTATTTTCTGTGCAGTTAGCTTTTTCAGTTTGCTGATCGTCAATAAAAAGCACAAGAAGAAGAAGAAGTTTGCTTTTCTGTTGGCATCATGGCGGAGCCTGGAAGTAAAAGTAAGAGAGTAATGTCTTTGGAGGTGAAGCAAAGAGCTAAAACTGGAGTGACCATTGGCGTGGCCTACGCTAGTTTGGTGGAGCGAAAGGAGGCTACGAAATCACAGGTTGATTGTGACCTGGCTTTGTTGCTACTGGACTGGACTGTTAATATTGTTTGTCCAACAGTGTGCATCTTTTTGATTTGTGGTTTATTTAGTAAATCTTGGCTCATGTTAGCTCATTGTTAGCGCTAGCTACAGCAGAGTGCTGCAGGATTGTTTACAGTAGTTGTAATTCCACTTTCAACCAGTAGGGCAGAGGAGCAGAAAACGGCTCTGTGTTACTTTAAGGAGGCTCCTGTGCATCAAATTCCTTAACTTCTCTTTTTATTCTGCCAGGAGACACGTCTAAAACAACAAATGTCTGGAATTGTGACTGACTTTATATCCGGTTGAGTCGAGCTGCCAGGATTATTTTTATACACGTGCAAAAGGATAAATCTACAGCGTGAAAATAATCACAGCAGCTGTGATGTTCCGACATTACCACCTCTCAGGGTCTTTTTTTAAATCGTGGAGAGGATGATGGAGATGGAGGTTCCTCTTTATGTTTGAGTGGCTTATTTTTGCACCATATTTGTGCAGAAACACCTGCTGGTTCAGGTTTCTGGTTGTGAGGAAGGCTTTTTGGTTCTTTTTTTTGTTTAAAATTCTAAGTTAGTAAGAATCTAAATGACATCAACACAGTCTCAATAAATGAAAAGACGGTACTCTTCTAAGTTTCTTTGCTTAATTTCTTTGATCGGCTGAATTTCAAGAAGAAAATGATTTTTCACACAAAACCAATTTATGTTCATGGATGTTTTCTACTGATAAAAATGTAAAGAAATAAAACAAAACAAGAAAAAACACATGCATAAACCAGTTGCTTATGCAATGTGACACCATCTGTGACTGAAACACTTTATAAATGACATCTACATTTGATTATGTTGGTCTGATTGAAAACAGCTCTCAATTTCTTACGTTTTGCAGTTGTATTGGTTTGTTTTTAGAGTATTTGTGTAGTGTTTGGTTTCCATATCAGTCACCCCTACCTCTTCTTTCACAAACATGTTTCCCTGTTTAGCTACAATCTCGCAATAAAAACATAATAAAGAGAAGAGCTTTGCTCGGAATGAATGAAAATGAGCTAAAACTGCTTTGTCCTCGACGCCGTCTCAGAAACATCACTCCTTCTGCCTGTTATTTCCCACGATGCACGGCAGGAACAAGTATTTAAGAAAATCAGACGATAAATCACGAAGTGAGACGGATATCACATCAGATTCAAACACCTGCGCTCTCCAGCGTCGGGCGAATAACAAAACTTTCCCCACTACTGAGCAACAGTCATGCATCCATTAAAGCTGAGGCGAGGCCAGGGTGTAGCTGTGCATCTGCCTGTGTTAATCCCAATCACTCCGAGTCTGACTCTGTGTGTGTGTGTGTGTGTGTGTGTGTGTGTGTGTGTGTGTGTGTGTGTGTGTGTGTGTGTGTGTGTGTGTGTGTGTGAGATATTCTGTCAGGAGCTTGTTAATGCACCAGCTGGTCGCTGTCTCCACACCTTCCCAGATTTCTGGGCTGCATGCAAATCAGATTGTCAACAGAAGTCGAAGATTTCCAGATACAAAACTGTGCAAATGTGTCTGAGCTGCACCGTCAGCGTGAGGCCTACCTTGAAGGTGAACTGCTCGTTGAAGACGGGGTTGAGGGTCTTCCTGTGGACCTTGGTCTCAAACTTCTTCTTCTTGTCGGGCAGAAGGTAGACCTTCACGTAAGGGTCGGACGTGCCTCCCATGTCCATAGCAGGCAGCTCGGCGGCCTGAATGATCCCCACTATGAGCTAAAACCAAAAAAAGAAAAGTTTTTAATGAAACTATCAATCATCGACTCATAATGGCTCCTTAAAGATAACTCAGTGTCACTTTAAGTGGCTCCAGTATTAGAAGGTTATGGAGACGGAACATGACAGCCGCCGAAGAGTCCGTAAAGGTCAAGACGTGTCACATCAGGGCCGAGAGGACTGTGATAACCACAGCAGGGGGTCTGGGTGGATGATTGACCTGTCAGACAGAGCCTTTACTCAGAGGCCTTTCAGGAGGTCCAGCTAGTCAGTCAATCAACTTCCTATCAGGCAGCCATCACGTCGCAATCTGGAGGCTGACCAGGGCACGGAGCCACGGAGCTCCACAGCTGTCAGGAGGCGGCATCGCTTTTACTCCGAGAGCAAACACGGACTCAATAAAAGGAAAATAAACACTAATATGAATATAGAAACATAAAAACAAGTCTGTGGTGTGTTTTCAGAGTAAAAGCCTTTAAACCTGCCTCTGAAAACTAAAACTCCTCTAGAGCAAAGATTTCAACACTCACAAAAATAAAGAAATCAAACCCAAAGAGACATGAAGGAAGCTATAAAAGGCTGTTCTTTACTTTGAAAACAGAGTTATGGAGTGGGAGTTTTTAAAAGATCTAATTATTTTACCACAATAGTTTTTCCCTATTGGGCTCAGTTTTAATCTCTCTGAAGTTGCAGCAGCTCCGGATAATTAATAAACACAAAATATCCCGTTTTTGAAAGTAATCTGCTTCGAGCTCGTAAAGCAAACCTTTTCATGGGCCGTGCTTTTTGAAATGTTGTTATTGAGCTGTTTAAAGACCAGTTTAAGGCCAAAATCAGCTCCGGTTTGTAAAGGCTGTGTGCAGCTGTGGAGCGGCCTTCAGTTATTCTTCACAGCGTTATTTGTGAGGCGTGGCTTTCAGCTCCTTCCAGAAAGGGAGACGGAATATAAATCTGTTTCAAATTTCAAAATCCTCTCCTCTCCTTGATGACGTTACACTACGGACTACACCTTTAGTGGTGAGAAGCACCGATGCTCAAGGAAATGATAATGTGGATTTCCAGTTTGATGCTTCTGCTAATTGCTTTTTATTGTGCTGCACGTCTGAAATGCAAACTCTAAAATTTGTTCTGAACTTCTATAAAACTCTCCCGCTCATGAGTTACAGTGAAAGGAGACATCACTGGGGTTCTTTTCATAACTATTAACCCTCTTCATGTTTAACCTTCTGTATCCTTTATGTCCCTCACACATGATCCTTCTATGCTGCCTCGTTTCTGTTCCTTTCCTCTCTGGTTTTACATAACCCCTAGTTCGTGCTCGCTCCATCCCGTCAGAGTTAGCCTTCATTTCTGTCTGTCCTGGTTTGTTTTTAGCTTTTGTCCCCAGCTAACGTGTATTCTGATGTCACTTTTGAAACATCTGCTTCAGCAACACATTAACTTTGCTTTTAGCCTCAATAAATCAGCTTATTTCCCTCGCTCTTCCTCCTGAGTCAAGTCTACATTTGATTTATTCCTCAACCCCATACTTATCTAGATAAAACCAGTGCTGGGAAAGAAGTAATATCAGATGAAATGTGGCTGCAAGCAGAAGAAATCATGTCAACTTCCACAGACCCTTTCTCTGGGAGGCTTTTTTAAACCAGAAACATCTTAATTAGATCTTTATTAGACCTCCCCAGATATTTAAACCATGCAGATTTTGTTCTTCCTGCTGGAGGGAGCTTGAATCTGTTTTGAAAGATTATTAACACATTTGAAATCTGATTTCTTTCCTTCACCCTGAACGGTCTCACTTAAGAGAATCACACTCCTCCCAATATTAGGCTTTTTGTTAAGCTAATTAACACCATTTATTCACCCAGTGGAGGACATGAATAAAAAGGATTGTTTAATTGGTTTTGATTTTATATAAATCAAACAGAATGCAATTCTTTTGTTTTCTTTCAGGTTGATTGCTTTGTTCTGAAGAGAAAACCTCTAAATAATATTTCCATTCAAAAGGTCTCTGCATTTCAAATCAGAGCAGGGTTTTCTGTTTAGCTAAGGATTCGAGCCAAGAGCTGCTGGTATTAACCCCTGTTTGTTTGGGAGTTAAACTTCAGTCCAGCGAGCGGAACCCTGAGTCACTGGGATCTCACCCCCAGATGCATCATGGCTGTGCAGCTCCACACCAGTGCACACGCCTCTAAAGACTAAAACTCGGCTGCCTAGAATAATATTTACTGCACAAATCAAAAGGGGGGAAAAACAACAGAGTGGTTTAGGATTTATCTCTTCTAAATATGAACTAGTCAGATTCTGATTGGACCCAAAGCGGCCCGCCTGCTCTTGACCTGCGAGGAGAGCGATGAATATGGTAATGATGTTCAAAGTGGGAATGACACCGTAATTCTCCTCCTGCTGCGCCCTGATGCCTCTTTGTGGTTCATTTGCTGTGTACCTGCGCCACGTCGCCGCTCCCAGAACGATTCAGGTCTTTTTCAGAACCTTTAGCCTCGTTAGTGTATGAAGCCAGTGTCATCAACACTGAGGGCAGCAGGCATTTGTGGCGGTTAACCAAGAGAAACAACGCGGGCCTGACATTCATCTGCAAGAGTTTTCACCCTCAGCTCCGTGACTTAGTCTTTGCTCACGGACACACGAGGCTTTTCCTCAGAAGGGTTTGACATTCACTGAGTTTAGGACCTTCATGAGACACGAGTCACTTCTGAAGCCATGACAGGTAATTAGTTAGCAGCTCTCATAGCTTTTATTGCTCCTTTGACACAAACACACGAGCAATGAAAACATCCTGATCAATGACACAGTTCATATCTGAGTAGGTACTTAATGAATGGTACTTTCCAACTTTCCATCAAAGCTTTTCCAAACTCTTTAATGTTCTGGATCCTTAGTGTGGTAAGATGACTTGATTGATTTGACATTTCATTTCTTTCTATTTTACCTTTATTTTAATTCTTTATGTGATCTAAAATATTTTGCTGCTGGAATGCTGAAATTTACCAGATGTGGGAGTTTTCTACTCTACTGTACTCTACTAATCTACTCTACTCCTCTACTGTACTCCACTACTCTACTCTACCGTATTCTACTACTCTACTGTACTCTGCTAATCTACTCTACTGTACTCTACTACTCTACTCCTCTGCTGTATTCCAGTAATCTCCCGTAATCTACTACTCTACTCCACTGTACTCTACTAATCTACTCTACTGTGCTCTACTAATCTACTCTACTGTACTCTGCTAATCTACTCTACTGTACTCTACTACTCTACTGTACTCCACTACTCTACTCTACCGTATTCTACTACTCTACTGTACTCTGCTAATCTACTCTACTGTACTCTACTACTCTACTCCTCTGCTGTATTCCAGTAATCTCCCGTAATCTACTACTCTACTCCACTGTACTCTACTAATCTACTCTACTGTGCTCTACTAATCTACTCTACTGTACTCTGCTAATCTACTCTACTGTACTCTACTACTCTACTGTACTCCACTACTCTACTCTACCGTATTCTACTACTCTACTGTACTCTGCTAATCTACTCTACTGTACTCTACTACTCTACTCCTCTGCTGTATTCCAGTAATCTCCCGTAATCTACTACTCTACTCCACTGTACTCTACTAATCTACTCTACTGTGCTCTACTAATCTACTCTACTGTACTCTGCTAATCTACTCTACTGTACTCTACTACTCTACTGTACTCCACTACTCTACTCTACCGTATTCTACTACTCTACTGTACTCTGCTAATCTACTCTACTGTACTCTACTACTCTACTCCTCTGCTGTATTCCAGTAATCTCCCGTAATCTACTACTCTACTCCACTGTACTCTACTAATCTACTCTACTGTGCTCTACTACTCTACTCTACTCTACTCCACTGTACTCTACTAATCTACTCTACTGTGCTCTACTACTCTACTAATCTACTCTACTGTACAGCAGGGAAACACTGGTGTTTGAAAGGGCAACATGGAAAACATGCAGGACAGTGTGCCCTGAGGACCAGGGTTGGGAAACACTGCTCTACTGTACTCTACTACTCTACTGTACTCTACTACTCTGTACTCCACCACTCTACTGTACCGTATTCTACTACTCTACTCTACTGTACTATTCTACTCTGTACTTCACTACTCTACTGTACCGTATTCTACTACTCTACTCTACTGTACTATTCTACTCTTCTGTACTCTACTACTTGACGCGACTGGACTCAGAATCTTAGGCTCTAAAAAATATATTTTGGGACAAAAATGTTTGGTTGCTGGATGTTTATAAAGTATTTGGATTATTTATAGTAATAATTTGTATAAAATAATGTCTGCTGCCTTAATTTCTAAAACCTGTCATTAGCATTATTAGTCTGCCGTTCGGCTTCTGTGACATTTTTTAAACCTCTTCATGAATGGAAATTAGATGCAGAACACCTGAATAAATGTAGATGCTTTGATTTGAAAATATAAAACTGAATAAGAAACACTTAGTGTAAAAATAAAATGATCAAAATTCAGTTTCATTAATATTTACAAATCACCCAAATGGTTTAATTGCATATAAAAGATAGTTGAAACTCCTCGGTCTGTTTCCAATAAACCTTGAAGACAGTAGCTGACACTCATCAAACCACTTCTAGCCTTAAATTAAAACTCAAAATTACTTTAAAGCATCCAGATGGAGCATCAGGATTAGTGCCTTCATCATAATCCTGCCATTTCCTGTCTTATACATGTCTACCGCCCTCTAGTGGAGCATCAACAGGTGGAGTTTTGTGTTTTTTAAAGATAATTTTGTTCCTATTTAAAGAAAAACAAATACAAAGCGATGTAGAGCTGCCACCCATACAAGATGAAATTAGAGCGATATCACGTTGTGTACTTTTTTGTTCTTACAATATACATCACATTTATATAATATTATTAAATTTTACAATATGGCTCATACGTGATACATAAGCACATGGTTGGAACATATTATATTGTTCAACATCCATCCATCCATTCTCTTCCGTTTATCCGGTGTCGGGTCGCGTGGGCAGCAGCCTAAGGAGAGAGGCCCAGACGTCCCTCTCTCCAGCCACTTGGGCCAGCTCCTCTGGGGAATTCCAAGGCGTTCCCTGGCCAGCTGAGAGACATAGTCCCTCCAACGTGACCTGGGTCTTCCTTTGGGTCTCCTCCCGGTTGGACGTGCCCGGAAAACCTCACCAGGGAGGCGTCCAGGAGGAATCCTAACCAGAAGCCCGAGCCACCTCAACTGGCTCCTCTCGATGTGGAGGAGCAGCAGATCTACTCCGAGCCCCTCCCAGATGACCGAGCTTCTCACCCTATCTCTAAGGGAGAGCCCAGACACCCTACGCAGAAAACTAATTTCAGCCGCTTGTATCCGTGATCTCGTTCTTTTGGTCACTACCCAAAGCTCGTGACCATAGGTGAGGGTAGGAACGTAGAGCGACTGGTAAATCGAGAGCTTTGCCTTCCGGCTCAGATCTCTCAGACCGGTACAAGGCCCGCACCACTGCAGATGCAGCACCAATCCACCTAACGATCTACCGCTCCGTCTTTCCCTCACTCGTGAACAAAACCCAGAGATACTTAAACTCCTCCTTGTTCAACAATCTTGTACATTGTTCAGAACGATAAAATTATCAGGTTACAACGGGATATCACTCTAATTTCATTTTGCATGGGTGGAACAGGAAGACAGGAAGACTAATAATAACCAGCTTGGAATTTTCAAATGGATCAAGAATTTCAAAATGAGCTGTTGGCATTAAAGGCAGGGTCCGTAAGTTGATGTTATCAGAGCAAGGACAGGGAGATTTTAAAATTCGAAAGGCTGTTACTCTATCCCCGGCCTTCCTGAATGAGCCAAAAGCCACGCCTCCTAACGTGCACATGCAGGGAAAGCCGAGTCAAGAGAGAGAACATCGGAAATGCAGCGCTATTGGTCAACGTGGTAGGCTTGCAGAAATGATTAGTTTAGCTGTAAAGCCAGGGGAGGGACTTAGGAGAAAAATAAAATATGAAAGATGACTTACTTTTTCTCATAGAACAGGGTCAGATGATCACATTTAAGCATTTTTAAAGTTATTTTAACAATTCCAACTTACGTACCCTGCCTTTAATATGTTTGGTCAGCCTCTTTGCATGATGGCTTATGTGATGGTGCAGCTTTTGCACCAAATGGCATGTCTCCCATGCAAGTAGCGGCATAAATTACAGAAACATGACAGCAGAGACTTCAAACAACATAAACTACTGTTTGACTCTATAAAATGCACCAAAAAGGTGGATTTGAAGATTTGAGTATCAGAAGTGACACCACAAAGTTTGTCTCATGCAGTAAATGCAGGAAGACGGCATGTTGAAGTGGTTTCTAATTGTTTTCTGAGCCTTTTCACCTTTTTTTTAAAGCCACCTTTGTGACTCTGCTCCTTTGTATAAATGATCAGGAATAATTTTGGAAAAACAATCAGAACAAGCCTTCTACGTCAGGTGAGTTAATTTGTTTAGTCTGTAATTTTGATGTCTAAAGATGCTGAGCTCGTTCACCTAAATGAGTTTTTTTAATTAAAGACATGAGCTGATAATTCACTTCTTCTCCATTATTTACTAAAAACTGCACTTCAGCCATTTATTCTTTACTTCTATGCCAGCGTGTGTTGATCATCTTGATCTCAAGTCCACACAGGGCGACACATTTAGAGGAAAAATCCCTAAAGCTGAACGCCAGCCTCTCCGAGTCCTCACATCTACATCTCCTTTAACTCCTGAAGCCGCCGTCGAGCCCAACCTGCAGCTTCTTTGAGGTCAGTGTCACAAAATGTGAAAACTGTCATCCATTCATTACACTTTAGCGCCACGGAGGAGCTCATTACCAGAGTAATCAGGAACCTCAGAGAGCTGTCACCGCCTCCCACGACATGACAGATCAGCACTGTGAAATGTAATATTGTCCATAAAATATCCCTTTTATGAAAGGTCTTCTCGTCTGAAAGGAATGCGGGTCTGGCTGACTGATCGTCGTCGGTGTAATTTCATTAGAAGAAATATTTCACAGGTGAAGCAGGAAAATTATAGATTATCGTCCAGCGAAAGGGACGTAACTTGTTAGAAGGTATGTTTGCATTATTGGATTATTTTGAGGAGATTTGTGTAGTCTGCAGTGGTACCGTCTAATCTCAGGCTGCCAGTTTTGTTTATGATGGGAGTTAGCTGCCCCGGTAGGGACAGAGTGTTCCTGCACCACATCTATTATCCTTCACACAACATCTGGCTCAAGGAAGTTGATGAACTCCCCCATTCTGCTGCTTAAAGCTCAGTCGCTGGAAAGAAAAGAGGCTGCAGCAGACGGATGTCAGCAGAAGCTGCATTTGCTCAAGTGGAAAAGAAACAAAAACAGAGATGAACTCAACCCAGCCAGTGGTGTCTTTTCCAAGCCTCTGTGGTTGAAAAACACAATCTATCTTTTAAATTCTGCTCTAATATCGCAGAAATTTTAAAGATATTCAAATATTTACTTAACAAATATCTGACCAAAAGAGGTGTTGCAGGTTTCTGGAACGCTTCTGAGTCTAGTCAGGTGCAAAGGTAGGAGAGATTTCCCTGATCAGCCACATGAAGAAAATACAGATAGTTGCTATAGGAGGATCTTTGTTGACATCTTTTTCATCGTTGTGAGCGAGAGGCTGTGTGGCAGAAAGACAAACAATATGGCCTGCTATCAATACGCGACGTACACTTTCACATGAGTTAACGGGTGAAATCCCCAACATATGAACACTTTAACGTCTAAAGACAAGAGGAGGTTTAGAGAGAAGCTTAAAATCTGTAATGAAGACAAAAATAAAGTTATTTAAAGCCCGAATGAGCTCTGGGATGACGGAAAACGTTGGTCTGATTCGCCAAAACTCTGCTGGGGAGACATTTATTCCTATTTTACAGAAAGCCCTGGACCCTTCACTCATGAAGAATTAACGGCTTTCAAATGTCTGGAGGTCTACGATTATTATGTTTCAAGGAAAGCTGGACCGATGTCTACTGCACAACAGAAACCTGTGGTTGTGCTGAAAGCAGGAGTCAGCCCCGGCGAGCAGGATCAGCGTGACTCACACATAGTATTAGCCAGCGAGCCGTCCCGCCGTCATTAGGACGGCCTGACGTCAAAAATGACGGCCTAAATAATGAGACGGCTTTAAAATTTGATGGCAAGCCATCCCTGTTTTCTGTAATATTGCATCTAGAATTAGCATTTTGTGGAATTAAAATAAAAAGCTGATTATTGCAGAAATAATTCAACAAACATGTTCAAGTCTGTACTACTGGAAATGCACAGATTCATTGGAGACGCGCTTCTAAAGAAGACGGGGTGACAACGGTTACAGACCTGGTTTGGGTTTCAGGAATCGTGTGTTCAACTGAAAAACATCCTCAGTAAAATATTCTGGACGACAGTAAAGTCCTATCTGTGGTAAAAGCTCATTAACACAACTGTTAACACTGAGAGACTGTGTCCACAGCAGCAGAAAGGAAACAAAAAGAGAATGCTGCTGCACCAAACCTGGAATGGGTTACTGTTCCCTGCAGGTGAAAACTGGATGCCATTGATGCAAAGTGACCATACTTACGAGGAGGGTTCATGTTCAACATCTACACACACTTGAGAGCGATTTGGAGGCTTGGTTCTTACCGTATTCTCTGTGAAATTGTAATCCAGGGAGTACTGTAATTTGCCCAGTTTCTGGTCCTCCTTTGGCTCCGCCTCTTTCTGCGTTTCAGTCAGCCCTGTTTCCGCATCCTCCTCATCCTTCAAGGCCTGAAGGAGACACCCACCAAGAGTCAGTGTCGCCTGTTCGTAGAGGGCGCCAGCACCCAGCCAGCAGCTCCCCCGCCCAGGTCCTGCCTGCGAAACCTACTCCTGAAAAGGCTCCCACTTGTTTCACGTGGTAAACGGGGTGGGTGGGGGTCAAACGGGGAGGTGGGGAAAGCAAGCACTAAAACACCATAGCAGTTTACATCTGGACATGCTCTGTGATGCACTAAAGCCCCAGGCCTGGTCCCCTGTGGTGCTTTTCTATCAATCCCTGAGAGTTTCAGTCCGAAGGGAGGAAAGATCAAATGATGGCGCCAGAAATGAGAGCAATGAGCAGGCATTAGAGGAAAAACAGGAGGATAGAGAGAGGACAGGAGGAGGGGGGGAGAGATGCTTCTGGAGAACAGAACAGTACGACTCTTGATGTTATTTCAGGCTGATCAGGTTTTTATCTGGCAACTAGGAAATGTATAAAGTGGCAGAGTGTGAGAGGTGAAGCTGGCCTTTCTCTAGCCTGGCACTGAGGTGAGGGTAGCAGGTGGTGCCTCTGGTGGGGAGGGAGGAAGAGGAGGGGTGACGAGGGAGTTTCTTAGAAGAACAACATGCGACTGAAGAGGCAAAAACTAGTTTTCAAACATTCAGCATCTAAAGTTGGCTTTCCGTTACGTCTGTGTTGTTTGGCATGCAGAGCATTCTCTGTCATACAAAACAGTGCTCTCGTGTGATTCCTCATTCCCAAGTCTGGTTACATCCTCAGACATTCAGTCATCAGAGCCCTGAAAGCCTCACACCCTACGCTGATGGAGCTAGAAGCATCATGCCAGCGGTGGGTGGATAGGTGTTGGTAAAACGAGGGTTGTAATGTACATCGTGGCCTGCTTCTATCAGTTAGTCAAGTTGCTCATGTGAAAGCAAAAGGCTGAACAACACTGATTGGATGGAAAAGTCGCCGCTGAACCACTTGGTCTCTGCCTTTTGTTGGAAAAAACGTCCAAATTGGGCGATCTGATGCAACACAAACAGAGAGAATAACGCAGCAGGTAAAATGATGGAGGAAATAAAGAATTTTGATTAAATAAACGTTATCTGTCCAGGAAAAATGGATGCAAATATATCTTGATGTTCACTTTTAGAGCCTCTCAATCATTCTACTTGTGCTCGTTTGGAAATTAGAGAATCAAAAAGCAGCAGACCTCAGCTCGGCGCAGAAATCAGTGTGGTTCCACCTCGCCAAGGCGCACCCAGTGTCGCGTTCATACATGTATATGTGCATATGCAGGTTGTACGCACATATATACAGCAGATATACATGTACAGTATGCATAGTTACATATATTTGGTTCTATGGGAGTAGTAGTTGTTGTCAAGAGGCCATTAAAAGAAACCAAAAACGTCAGAGCAGCAGGCTTAAGAAGATCCAACAGCAATTGGGAACCTACCGCCAGTGACCATCCCGAACAGTCATCAGACACAACACAGATAAGGAGGACATAGAAGGAAGAAACACAAATTAAAACAACCACACGCAGGAGTTAACACACTAAAGTCTGGGCACACCAGGAGAAATGACGGCAGATTAGTCAATAAAACACACAAATTACCCTTTTAATTGTGATTAATGACTTTTAAAATTCATATTAAAGCAGGCTGAGGGACGACCTGCTCTGCAGCCGTCGTTATATGCAAAAAGAGTCAAAATTACAGCAAATCAGATGAGGTATGAAAACACGTTCCCTGGTTTCTCTCTGTGGTTCTGATCCACCTCTGATAGCGGAGGTGTTACAGCAAATTAACCACCGAAGGCGGCGCTGGAATGATGCTCTCTGTGTAATTAGTGAGCCGACTTCAGGGCAAGTGTGAATTTATACCAGCTCTCCGTTTTCTGCAAAGCTGAGTTTGGCCATGTCATTTCTCTGGGTGGATCCCACTTCATTACACAGTTACTCACACTCTTCAACATATGAGCAGGTCCACATATGACAAAAAGAAACAGCCACGAGAGCCATAAGCAAGAAAATACACACTCAAGTCCTCCAACTTCTATTTAAAACTTAATGTTTTTCTACTAAATAAAGCTGCAAAACTTGAAAAGGCATAACTGAAATACATACAGTACAGTGCGGTAGCAGCTGTTGCATATTTACAGGTGTATTTGTAGCAAAACTATCCTAAAACTCCTTATTATAGAAGTAAGAGAAGTAATTAGGTTTGTCATATGTGCAGAAGAAATCACAAACTCTAAGATCGGAAAAGTAAAGCAAAAGAAGCAAACAAGCAAAACATAAAACAAACATTAATTAAAATATTTAACACATTTCTGGAGAAATAACCAACAAGATGAATAAAAGCAGATTGATCATTAACAAATAAACATCAGAGAGGACGGGCGTTTAAAGCCTTTACCTCGGTTTTGGTTCCATCCATCACGTCCTTCATGTTGATGGCATTCTTGCCCTTATCTTTGCCCTTCTTTTTGTTTTTCTTTTTGAAAATCCACTTTTTGCAGATGCAGAAGCAGCAAGCTAACACCAGGATGATGGCCACGAAGGCAATCGAGACGATGGCCCATGATGGCACTGCAGGAAAAAAGAAAAAAGGGACAGAACCGAGTCAGGAAAACGGGTCCAAACCTGCATGTGCAGGAAACTTAAAAAGCAGAGATTACACCAACCGAGAGGTGAGAAATAAAAGCAGGACGGAGCGAGCTTCTATTCTGGAAGTGACAGACTCCAAGAGACTGAACACCTACAGCCAATAACGTGGTGGAAGAAACAAATATTGGCAGGTTCTCCGAGCAATTTAAACCGAAGACTCTCAGATGGTCGATGGCCAGCAACAGAATCTTCACTGCCTGATCCTCCAGTGATGAAGTAAAACCGGTTACTTTATTTCTAAAACAGTTTCTGAAAGATGCTGAGGTAAATTTCAGCAATATTTTAAAAACTATGTTTTGAATTTAAAGGAGAAAGGGTATCTATGATTCAAAAACGGTACAAAATCTTCAAAAGCACATATAATTCTCATAGTCGTGTTTTTATGAAAAGATTCAGTCTTAACGTTTGGATTTCTGCCACTCAAAATGAACAAAACTCTGATTTTCCAGACACAAATGTGATCATTTCAAGAAAACTTTTAAAATAATGGGATATTTGTTGTAGAATTAGATCATTCAGAATAAGTAATTAATACTTAACAGTGATAGTTTGAAAATTAATTAGCTGCTAATTAATTATGGTTCCTAAACTAAGGTGTTACCCAAGTTTCTAATCTACATTTGATTTCCCAAAATAACATTTTACATGTGATATCAGACCACTGAAAACCAGTAAGGTATGGCACGACAGGGGCAGACCTAGAGAGGATCCAGGGTGGACCACTGCCACCCTTACAGCAAGCTAGGACCCCCTGCTGAGGGCGGAGCCTAATAAGTACAGAATTTTTGTGATAATTTAGTCAAATGCAAAAATGTGGAATCAAAGCATGTGAATGAATTATCTGAAGTTGAAAGGAGATGTTGAGACAAATATCTTTACGTTGCTCCTGAAGCTGATAACGTAATAAAATAAACGATTGTATCTTAAACAACTGTAACTGATTTGCTGTTATTTTATTGTTGTAATTACACACAAACATCTGAAAAATTAAAGGTAATGTCAATAATATACACACACCCCCACCCCCCCCCCAACATTAGTCTAGAACATCCACCGCAACATGATGAATGAATTAAAGTTTTCTGCTATTTCATAATATTACAAATGAATAAAGCTGATTCTGACTACATGCTGGAGGGGTTGGTAGCCTGTAGGTTCAAATCCCGATTTCGGCCATTCTGTGTGGAGTTGACGTGTTCTCCACATGCAGGTGTCGGTTTTCTCTATGCCACAGAAAAAAAAACATGCATGTTAGGTAGCTTGTGCGTCGCTTTGGGTAAAAACGTCTGTCTAACGATCCAACAATCATTTCTGTGTTTAAGGAACCTTCACTAAATCTTTTTGAACAAAGTTTTGATTCATTGGGCGATGGTGGCAGAGGAGTTAAGTGGCCGCCTTGCAATCAGAAGGTCGCAGGTTCACATCCCGCTCAGTCTGTCGCTGTCGTTGTGTCCTTGGGCAAGACACTTAACCCGCCTTTCCTGCAGAAGGTGGTCGGAGGGACCGGTGGCGCCAGTGTACGGCAGGCCCCGCCTCTGTCAGTGCGCCCTAGGGCAGCTGTAGCTACAATGTAGCTCATCCCCACCAGTGTGTGAATGGGTGGATGACTGATTGTGTTGTGAAGCGCCTTGGGGGGTTGTAGAACCCTAAGAAGGCGCTATACAAATACAGGCCATTTACCATTTAAAAACTGCAATGAAAATTAAAAATTTAGTAGGGATGTTCGATATTATCAGTCTACTGTTAATATCGGCCGATATCGGCATTAAAATTTAATATCGGAAAATATCGGTATCGGTTTTTGGGTCTTGTAATGACCCAACTTTTACATACCATACACATATTATACATCAAACTCTTCAGCTACTTCTCCTCTCTCTCAAAATGTCAAAATATGACAGATTTGAGGTAAAGTTTTTGAGATATTTTAGTTTATTTGGCACAACTTGTGAAGTAGAAATTTCCCCTGAAGTGACAAAACGACTTAAAAAAACCCAAGAATCTTCACCCTTTATCTTAAGATCTTTATAAATGTTTTATCACCATAGATGCAAATTACAGAAAAAGAAAAATACATTACTAATAAACACATCTTAGCGTCACAGTCAGGGAGAATTCAGCTGCTGTGGGAGACAAAATAAACACGGCACTTATTCTGTTACTAACTTAAACTGAAGTAGTTTTCATTTTGTACAGAAAATGCTTAAAGTTTAATGATGATAGGAGATATGGGATGTTGGTGACCAATATTTTAGTTATTCATTTTTCATGAGAGGGGGTATATATCGGTTTATATCGGCATCGGAAATTAAGAGTCGACATTATCGGCATATTGGATATCGATAAAAAGCCAATATCGAGCATCCCTGAGAGTTTGTACATTTTCGACCCTGAAGAGAACCAAACTGATGAATCCTCAACTGTATTTGCCTGCAGGCGGGGCCGTGGCTGTTGCTTCTCCTCTCTACCATATGTTGCTTGGCCTGCTCTTCGGACACGAGTGGAGAAATTAGGACAAGCAGCAGTCAGCCGTGTCACACACAAACTGTCAGACACGGTGACACCTATCCTAACTGTGTTCAGCCATCAGCCTGAGTTTCCTGCTTCCTGTCGACATACAGGGATGCAGCGTGCTGCAGACATAAACACGCTGATGGAAGGAGACGGAGATGGGGGGGTGCTTTAAGTACCAACAGGGACAGAATATCCAGAGTCCAGATGGGCTGGAAATAATGAGAGACCTCACAAGAGACTTCTCTCTGCAGCAGTCACAGTCGCTGCTCCTTTATTCCACTCAGCGCACATCAAACACCTGGCAGCCCGCCCCTCATTATAATGGAGAGCAACAATGAGACGCTCTTAAAACTCCATTTTCTAAAACCGCTGGGCGAAAAATAATTAAAACAACGAGCAATCATTTCCAATTCATTTCAAACTGGGAAGCAGGAGAAAAAAGAGAAGAAGTCGCTGGGGCAACATGAGACTGGAAAAGTTTGGAGAAGATGAAAAAAGCTGATCTAATTAGATTAATTGGCAACACATCATTAACATGATTGGCTATTAGGAAGCCATCCCAAAAAGGCTGAAGCTTTCTGCAGCTAAACGAAAAAGGAGGATCACCCTACTTCGGAAAAAAGATTCAGAGATGACGAGAAAGTCTTTGTAAACAAGGTAGATTTACTTCTTCAGAGAGAAATAAATCCTACAAGACAAAGACAAAAAAACCTGTCAGGAATTAATCCAACAAGACTCATAAATCCAACGAGTCAAATGGAAACATAAGCCGGGTTAAACTCCAGTTCTCTGAAGGCTTTATCGGGGAAAACTCCAGAAATACCCCAAAAATATATATTACAGCCCATCACTCTGGGGCTTTGCTCACTAGCATTCAGCCATGGTTCCGCCGCTGAGGTGGGAGAGAAAGAGGAGACAGATCGATTCTCTGTTGACAAAATCAATAAGCACTCTCCTCCAAGGAAAAACAGTGAGTGATGCTCTAAAATAACTCTAGGATCTACAGCTCTGGCCTTGCCTCGGAGCACTGCGGTAATGGAGGTGACACTGGATAGGCCTCGTTTACAATCGGCCGTCTAAAAACTGGGACCATTTCCTTTTACGATCCTTTCACTTCACACTGAATGAACTCCAACTGCTGCAGTGGTTTCAATGCAAATTCTGTACTTTTTCAGTATTTAAGGGAAAATTAGATTTCCCTTATATTGGGAATCTTTTCCTATTTATACATATTTTACATATTTATCAAACAAGTCTCCTTAAAGAACTGCATCACAATAGAGCTTTTGTCATTAAGTAAACAAATTCTGAGATGATACAAGTAATTTCTGTATCATATACATCGAATAAACATTTTCTTTACTTAAGAAAACAGTTGGTCTTTGGGTGTAATTGGATGCATGGTCATCAGAACAAAATCCCACCACTGATTGCAAAGATCTCTAGCAGCTGAATCTTCTCTTCTCCCTTTTTTGGTTTGCTACAATGTTTTTCTCTTGTTGCTTTTTGTAGTGAAGGACACAAAACGTATTAGTTGTATCTCTTATTTAACATCGGGGTTCTCAACATGTGGCTCGCAGGCCAGATTCAGCCCACGAGCTGCATCTTCTGGACCCACGTTGCCATCACGAGGCGGCGCAGCTTCGTATGCACAAGCTGCTGTCTTTAACCCGGGCTTTCCACCAGGTGCGTAAGCAGCACGTGACGTAATAGACGAGTTTGACCTCACCATGACCTCAGCAGCGCGTCTCTTCCCACCCGGAGTGTTTCAGACGCGAATAGGCAGCAAAGGCGTTCCATGCAGCTGGTCCCGTGAGGTCATGAAATCACCAGAGAACGGTAAGATCACGCGTGATTTTGCTAGTTCACATGACAGCGTGTATCCAAAAGGTCTGTGGTTTATTTTCTGTTCCATTTACCTCGGCCACGGAGGTTTCACATGTAATGATGTACTTTTTTTTTACATAGTTAAGCAACCAGAAGTCTGCACGTGTCTTTTATTTTGAAATTTGAAGAATGTTTTACACTGCTCCCGCGCTTGACTTCCTGACTGGCTCAATCTGAACTGCTGAGTTTTACGTGTTCTGGAAACGTAAAAAACAGACTTGAACTTCAGCTCTATAGCCCCGTTTCCTTTATCGGAACTTCGGGATAAATTTACAGGAAGTTCCCGACGTCCCCTTGACCGGGCCGGCCGAACGGCCATTTTCCAGGCCGTTTTTCAGAACCTTCTGAGTACCTGATCAGGGGTAGGTACTCGGAATGGCCCGACGGAACCTTCGGTTAACTCACGCTGATTGGTTGTAACTCAGTAGGAAATTACATCAGCAGTCGACGTTCTCCAAAAACAACCGGCAGTAGTAAAATTAGAAGAGTTGCTAGTGAAGCAGAATGGAAGCGAACGGAAAGCATCGTGTTTAAAATTAAACTCCCGACACGGAACACAAGGCGGAATTTCCCCACAGCTGTTACTAAAC
Organism: Aphyosemion australe; assembly: GCA_006937985.1. Lineage (NCBI taxonomy): Eukaryota > Metazoa > Chordata > Actinopteri > Cyprinodontiformes > Nothobranchiidae > Aphyosemion > Aphyosemion australe. The sequence continues at coordinate 670,400 of SSNS01000099.1, forward strand.
TCCGCACTGGAAAACACCTTGGAATTCCCCCACATCGCCTTAATTCACGGGGCTTTGTTGTCTCACAGAGCGCTGTAAAAACTGAGCTTCTGGTCTTTGAACACCACATTTTACATCACGCAGCTGCTCTCGTCCTCTGAATGGATTAAATTATGATAAACTTCAACAGAATAAATACTTTCAATGTTATTAATGCTACTGTGGACGCTTTCTGGCGCTGATCAGTGACATCACTCACTGCCGAAGCAGTCGTGATATGCTGATGTCTGTGCAAAGTCCTGAAAGAGCTGAATTTGAATGGAGACAAAACAGCTGAGAGGACCGGGACATTGAATCTCCCGGTCTTTTCCCCATTCCAGGATTTTCCATGAAGTTCCGGCAAATGGAAACATGCCTTATGCTTCTGGGACGCGTTACACTCCCATCCGCTATAAAGGCAGCTATTAGCTGTGTTTTACGCTTCACGTACGAGATGAATACGCATCCAGACGAAGGACACGGTAAATTTCACTTCCACTGTCATGGCAGTGTGTTTCAAAGCCCACAGAGCCCTTAATGACTTGTTCTTAACTTGAGGTTCCTGTAGGGTCAAAAGCTATGAAGAGTGTGGAAAAGAAGTCAAGTGTGTGAAGCAGGTTGGAATGGGTGGAGAAAAGTGATAAAAGAATTCCAGCTAGAATGAAAGGAAAGGTGTAGAAGAGAGTAGTGAGAGACAGTTGCCCATGAGGGCAAGACAGGAGAACAAACTGGAGGCTCCAGAGCTCAAGATGTTGAGGTTCTCTTTGGGAGTGACGATGATGGATAGGATCAGGAATGAGTCCATCAGAGGGACAGCTCATGTTAGATGTTTAGGAGATAAAGTCAGAGAGACAAGACTGAGATGGTTTGGACATGTCCAGAGGAGAGACGATGCTAAAGGCTGAGAAGAAGACCAAAAAAGAGATTTATGGATGCGGTGAAAGAGAACATGTTAGCTGGTGTGAAGGTAGAGGATGCAGAAGACTGCAGGACTACATGGAGACACATGACTGGCTGTGGAGACGTCTATGGAGCACCATGTCTCATACATAATACAAACATCACAAGCAGAAAATGATACAAGTCTCTCATTGTTCCTCAGAAAACAAACACAAGAGACCTTTAGACCAGAGCGGGACCTCGACTTTTACCGAGCAGAGACTAATTCCAACAGGAGTGAAGGAGAGGAGACCGGCTTTCAAAGGACGTGTCAGAGACGTGTCAGGTCTCGGGTTAGCGAACCGCTGTGAAAAAGTAATCGCCTCCCTTTGGGAACTGCACAATGTTGACTTATTTTACTCCAGATGGAAGTTTACATCAGCAGGAATCTGGTTTATAGTCGCTGCTTTGCAGTCATCTTCCATCAGAGAGCCTGATGGAATTCCATTTAAACTGTTACAGTGGAAATCAATGCTCTAACTCATCTTATTCATGAAGCGCGTGTCTTCCAGTGAAAAGCACTTCTGTGTTTCTTAATTAACATAACCTGAGTCCCAGAAAGCAATAAAAGCATTCCCTAATTAACTGCATTGTGCGAGTGTCTGTTCTCGGGGGAGAAACGGAGCAAGGAAGGGAAAGAGGGAGTCTTGCCAACGCCGCTCTCCAACTCCCGACACTTATCTCTTGTTCCACCATGCGACGTGGCGTGGAAAATAGACTTTCTCTGACGGCTGGGTCGTGCATGTTTGCTGCTGCTTAAGGCTGAAACCACTTTTCAGGACAGGCGTCACATCAGGAACGCCAGCAAAGCGGAAAACTAAACAAGACAACGCCTGAACTCCAAATCCTTTGAAGCTTAAAGAATCAGTCAATTTTACACCATTTCAGATCAATTTGTCATGTGTGGATAATATAAGGTTGTGTAATGTGATATTTCTAATCAAACCATTTGTTTTCTAGAGTTTTAATAAGAAATAACCTTTTTAGTTCAGATGTTTCCGTGATCATTCCTGGGTTTGGTTTTCTGCGAAAAACCTTGTTAGACTTCACTTTGGAGCAGCGAAGCGACGTCAAAGAGTATTAAGTTCAAATAAAATAAATGTCAGCTTTCACTGGCTGACATTTCAGGTCTTTTTTAATGTGTGTAGGTGTTCTATAGGGACTCCATACAGACACAGTGAAAGGAAATAGTAGGACGTGACTCAGTGGCTCACTCAGCTGTCAGCGAGGCCAGTGAAGCAGGTAAAAATAGGTGTAAATATGTGGTAATAATTATAATAATACATGTCGGGTCATACGGTTCTTTTCAAAATATTCTGCTTTGTTTTTACAACATAAGGCACCATCTGGATTTAACATGCAGCACAGTAAAGTCACACGTTTCTAGTACTCTGCTGAAGTTGCCTTAATAGTTCTCAAAGCCGTTAATAAATACGTTTTTGCTGGTAAATGATTTAAATGCACACACTGGGATCAGTGAGGAGCAGAAAACCTGCAGAAAACAGCAGAAGAGAATCATCTAACCTCCAATCTGTGAGACAGACTGGGTGTTGAGAGAGAGACGGGAACCCACTGTGAGACGACTTCTGCAGAATCCTTCCTTCCACGTTAGGAGCAAGGGTGTCACCTTGGTTTTAAAACTGTTATTTTTATTTATTTATATATAAGTGTTTGTTTGATGTTTAATTACAAAATGCACTGCAGCGTATTTACAGGTTTAGGAGCTTTATTAGATTTTATCATCGATTACAAGACGAGCAACGAACCTCTGGGCACGGGCAGCGAACACGGACTTTCTCAGAAAAATACCCATAAAATAAGACGTAGCGTACCCGTGTCAGGTTCCGGTTAATTCCATGTTCCCTCACCAGAGCTGAGCTGTCCGTGATCCGCCAGATTCATAAAAAAATAGTTGTGGTCTTACAATAGGACTGTCCAAGAGAAACAAAATGGCACCGATATCTGACAAAACGGTGCTGTAAGTGCAGCCCTAAGAGTAAAACTGACAACAAATCACCAGTTTTATTATGTTTAGGTTAGCTAAAGCGCTAGCTAGTGTTTATGATTCAGCACGCTGGTCACTGGTTGGGTGGAACAGATTTCCCAGCATGTCACGCTCTTTCTTAAATGTTGAACTAAATTCATTAATTACAGTTTTTTTTATTGAAAGTGACATTCCTATTGATTAAAGGAGATATAGAAAAGTTGACGATAAGGTTAACGGTGAACAAGCGACACCATGACTGAAACAAGTGTTGGAGTTTGTTAAAAAGAATTCATTTCGGTGTTGATGAGGGAAACTTAATGGGAACACAGACGGGTGGACCTCTTTAAGAAACTTCTAGTTCAAAAGTGGAGGGGACGAAGGTGTCAATTATAAATAGCAGTGGGGACATGTCCCCGGTGCCACCTGGCTAAAATGACACCTGGCTAGGTGACAGAGCTACAGTTGTGTCCTCCCAATCACAAAATGCTGCTATAGCAGCACAGTGAGAAAACAAACAGCCTAATAATCACACAGACATCAGTCTGAGGCTGTAAAACAACCGTTTAGAATTAAATGCAAAAGTAAAATAAATGTTCATTCAGAGCTTGATAATGATTCAGTCACTGAACCAGGTGTGTCGGAGCAGAGAAACAACTAAAACATGCTAAGGATCAGAATTAAACTGTCTCCTAAGATTTGAACATCTAAAGGTGTTTTCACACCTGTAGTTTGGTTCCTCGGATCCAGATCAGCTAATCATTTTGTGAATTTGTAGTATTTTTCCTTCTGTGGTTCAGCTTCTTCACACACAGGAAACAGGGAGTGAAACACAAAGCATCACTACAAACCCGGTGAGAACGTTCGGTCTGCTGATTGGTCAGACTGTCTCGGGGCGGGGCAACAGGAAGTAAACACAGGAAGAAGGTTGTGTGTTCTGATCCTGAGCTAACTGACAACAAGCTCTAACCCCTCCTTCTGTTTCATACCTGCAAACTTGGAAGGTGTGATAATTAAGGTAACAACTAAAATCACCCCCCCAGCAACAGCAGCCATTGGTGGTGTGAACGTCGCTCTCGCAGCGTAAACACGTTTTAGTGTGCCGTCTCTGTGGCTGTCATTGGTCGAATGGAAATTCTTGACACGATACAACAAAGATAGTTTGTGAACAAGATGAATTCTCCTCCTTTGTCTGACAGTAGATTTTCACAAAGAGAATTCCCCCCCCCCCCCAAAAAAAAAAAAAAAAAACCCATCAGCTCTATACGATTTATGTGAACACCATATTTGGCTTCAAAAATGGCGATTGTCACCAAAAAGCAACAAGTTTGCAGGTATGCTATTTGAACTCTTTATGAGCCAGAGCTGATGGATCTGGTCATCTGCCCAGACATCAGTCAGCTAAAGGTCTTTTTGATCATTTTTATGACTTTCTGCTAGCTAGGAGCTGCTCAGGAGCTCCTGATGTTTGTGAGCCCCCAGGCATCACAAAGCTGCGGTGTTTGACTCCAACTAGCAGCATCCACGTGGTCACTGTGTCGGATCTCATTCACACTATAAACAAACCAAGAACACCTCCCCCAGCAGGTCTCAGTATGGTTCTTTAGTTCTGCACCCATGGTGAGATTACTGTGTTCTCACCTGCTCAAGAGAAATGAACCAAGTGGTAAAATAGACCAGGGGTGTAAAGATTTCCTATCACATCTTACTGATAATAATCCATTACTCCAAAATACATCTAGATTGTAAATTACAGAAACTTAAAAGTATTCTAAAACTGTGACCTCTGACCTCTTGGTTATTGTTATTTTTGTTTCAGTAGCACATTTCTGTCAGAGAACCCACCATCTAGCTGTTTGTGCTCAGATCCAAATAAAGTCTCTGAATCGGTTCCAACTGTTCTATTCATAGAGCCGCACGTTTCCTCCAGACTTTCACACGATTTGCACAACGCTGTTGCTCCTCCTTCTGGATTACGCTCAACTCTTCATCAACAGAACCCAACTGGAGTATTAATGTATCAGTATTTAAGTTTACCGGTCATGTTGCATGAGAATCAGCACGGTCGTAAATAATCAGGAGGCTGCAGGACAGATGTTTCAGTCAGAACATTTTTGGATTATTTCTAGAGTCTGTGACTGATTATTGATGCTGACACATTTAGTGTAATAAACTCTGCGTTAAATAGAAATATGAATAGATGTGGCGACTACATCCTGCTCCATTAGACCTCTCTGCTCTGACTCGGCCCAGTAATTAAAATGACTTCTGTTTCATTCACCCTCTTATATCTTCCTGGTTACACGGAGCACTTTACATCAGACAGAAAGGTTTTTATGTTGGATTCAAGGGTCTGTCTGTGCGTGTAAACGTGTTATATTGCATCTGGGTTACATCCACTACTAGCGCTCACTAATTCAGCGTGACAGGACCCTGTTGGTCAATTAACCTTGACATCATATCTTGTTACGAGAGCCATGGTCTGCTCATGGTTTGTCCGACCAAACTGTAGGACCGCGGCAGCGGGAATCAGCCAATGATCAGCAAACATCTGGATAAACGCGACTTTTAAAACGCCAGAGTGGATTAAAATAAAGACCACACCCATCATCTCTTTGGGTTTCAGACTGGTAAACAATTACTCCTTTAAACACAGACTTCAAATATGTCTAAGTTCCTTTTATCCTGCCTGTTCAACATTAGAATTTTTTAGAATAGTCCTTGTTTTATTTTTGCCAGAGAAACAGGAATTTACTACAGTCAAGGCAAAAGATGGAGCTAATTGTAAGTTTATATCAATTTGAGGAGAAACCATCAGGAAAAGGGTGTTTATCTAGAAAAATAACAAGCGGTGTAGGTTCCGGCTCCCCGATGCCGCCTCAGCTTTGCGGCATATTGATGGCATTGTTTTATGAGAGGTTTTAGAAAAGTGCTAAACAAGTGCAGGCCATTTAACACAACTATACTTTGTGTTTTTATTAGGGGTGGGAATTTAAATCAACATTCCATAACTTTTACACCTTAAAATTATGCTTTTTTGTAAAGTTTTTGCGTCATAGTATTATCTATTATGTTCATTTTCATACCTGTGATAGTGTTGGGGGGTCCCACGTCTGTTTACTGCGCTATACAGTTTTTGTGCTTTGGGTAGCACCGGAAGGACTGACTGGGTGTCGTTTTACGGCAGAATATGGCAAGCCAAAGGGATAAAAAAGCGCGTGTTCTAAACGCGCATTATGTCCGCCAAAACGCGCGTCTTGAACAAGCGTTTTGGCGGACATAATGCGAGTTTAGAACACGCATTTTTTTATCCCTTTGGCTTGCCATAATTGTATAACGTAGACTCGCTGCAGCAGTGGCAGATTCACCAAAGAAAGCTAGAAATCCCTTATCAGAGAAATCTAGGAAAATAAAAGGAGAATGCGATAGAGCAAAGACCAGAGTTAATATTGGGCCGTCTTGTCCTCGCTGGAGAGCTCTTTTAGAAAGAACAGCATGAACTACGGACTCTGACCTAGCCGTGCTGCTAATGGCTAGGTAAGTAATAAATGATTTCACCAGGGTTATTGTGTTTGGTCGGGCATAAAGTTGTTATACAGTCCTGATAAAACTATTTATTCAATGTGTGGAGGTGGAAAAGTTTGTTTTCGTTGTTTTGCCTGACATTAGGAATGTAAACATGCCTCTTATGCCCGAGAGAGATAGATTTGATGTTACGACAGTGACATTACGCAGCATGCCTCTAGAGGGCGACAGAGACCATATAACTGCAAAGTTGCGGAATGCTGCTTTAATGCGTTAATTATGATTAATTAGAAAAAAATACGTGTTAAAAAAATTAACACATTTAACCCTTTAAACCCGAGGGTAAATATCAATCTAGTCAAGCTGCACCTCTAAAGAAAGCTACAACATGGCTACAAGATCATAATAATAATAATAATAATGGATTGGATTTATATAGCGCTTTTCAAGACACCCAAAGTGCTTTCCATTATTCATTCACTCTCACATTCACACACTGCTGGTGATGGTAAGCTACTATGTAGCCACAGCCGCCCTGGGGCGGTCTGACAGAGGCGAGGCTGCCATTCTGCGCCATCGGCCCCTCTGACCACCACCAACACAGGCAAGTTGGGTTAAGTGTCTTGCCCAAGGACACAACGACAGCGACAGACTGAGCGGGACGCGAACCTGCGACCTTCCGATTGCGGGGCGTCCACTTAACTCCTCTGCCACCATCGCCCCACCATGTAAACCTTTTTTATGTGCTCCAAACACAACTAAAACTACAATCAAATGAGTGATCAGAAATCCCTCTTCATGTGTTTTTGCCTTCATTTCTGTCTCTAATCAAATTGCACACACATTCTATCAACCCATTATTATTATTATTATTATTATTATTAATAAAATGTACTTAAAATAGTATTGTACTTTTAGGTCTGTCCTATTTTTGCCATTGGTATACATAGATATTTTTTCTAATGTTTTGAATTGAAATACAATTTAAACGCATTTTTTTTAGAAATGAAAATATTAGAAATTACAATAATAATGTCAATGACTATTGTTTGACTCTCTGGCTCATTATTTTTTATTTTAAAAAATTGCTTTCGGGGGCAAATTTTCTTGAATGATTAAAATGCGATAAATCAAGATTAATTAATTACAAAGCCTCTAATTAATTAGATTAATTTTTTAATCGAGTCCCACCCCTAGTATTATATAAAGTAATTATGGTAATGTGTTTTATTACTTGTCTTGTTATGACTTTGGTCTCTTTTTTATCTCGTTTTATCTCGAGTCGATTTTGCTGTAAAATGTAACAATGACATTAAAGATCTGCTCTGATTTAAAGGTCATTTGGGTTTTTGTTGTTCTTGCCTGGATGCTTGAACTCATCTCTCACTAAAGCCTAAAAGCTCGTGCTATTTGCACTTTTAGTTCTGAAATGAGAAAGATCAGCGAAAAAGAAGCAAAACATCCTCAACGTGTGTTTTTCAAAAACAGAGAAATTATTCATCATCCATCTGCCTCTATTTTTTCTTTTTTTTCTTTTTAAATTAAACAATCACTTTCATTCATTTATTCAGTTTAGGATGAACAATCAGTTTAATTCAAAATCAAGAGATAACACTGAGAACACGCTCACACCTTTTTATCTTCACATGAATGAACTCATCAGGTGTAAACAGACATTTTCATTAAAATAATAAATCACTCAGTTCTACCATCAAGTACAAATAATTAACTGTCATAGAATCAGAGTCAGACATTTACGAGTAGTGATTGTGCCGAAACGATGCTTGCACCAGTTTCTCTGGTATTTTAAAAGTGCGGGCGGAGAGTCGCGGATCGGGCTGGATGCCAGCAGGCAGGCAGAGACGAGCGGCTCTGCTGATCCTCCACCGTAATCCTCTTTAATAAACCCTGCTGTCTGTTGACTGAGAGCAGTCACAGTGTTAAATAAGTTGAGACACTAACGCATCTCTGAGTAGCTGTGCTTCATGTTGATTCAGGTAGTAATTAATCAAATAAGTGGTTTTGTTTTTTACATGTTGCTCAATGTAATGATAATAATACATTTTATTCAGAAGGTATATATCCATTTCTGGGCTCCAGGCTCGTTTCCGGTGAGAGTTGGACTTCGCCAAGGCTGCCCTTCGTCACCGATTCTGTTCATAACTTTTATGGACAGGATTTCTAGGCGCAGCCAAGATGTTGAGGGGATCCATTTTGGTGGACTGAGGATCAGGTCTCTGCTTTTTGCAGATGATGTTGGCTTCATCAGAACGTGATCTCTGGCTTTCGCTGGAGCCGAGTGCGAAGCAGCTGGGATGAGAATCAGCTCCTCTAAATCCAAGACCATGGTCTTGAGTTGGCAAAGGGTAGAATGCCTTCTCCAGGTCAGGGACGAAGTCCAAGTGGAGGAGTTTAAGTACCTCGGGGTCTTGTTCACGAGTGAGGGAAAGATGGATCGGGAGATCGATAGGCAGATTGGAGCTGCGTCTGCAGTGACGCGGGCGTTGCACCGGTCTGTCTGGCAAAGCTTTCTATTTACCGGTCGATCTACGTTCCAACCCTCACCTATGGTCACGAGCTTTGGGTAGTGACCCAAAGAATGAGATTGTGAATACAAGCGGCTGAAATGAGTTTTCTCCACAGGGTGTCTGGGCTCTCCCTTCGAGATAGGGTAAGAAGCTCGGTCATCCAGGAGGGGCTTGGAGTAGACCTGCTGCTCCTCCACATAGAGAGGAGCCAGTTGATGTGGCTCGGGCATTTGGTTAGGATGCCTCTTGGTCGTCTCCCTGGTGAGGTTTTCCAGGCACGTCCAACCGGGAGGAGACCCAAGGGAAGACCCAGGACACGCTGGAGGGACTATGTCTCTCGTCTGGCCAGGGAACGCCTTGGGATTCCCCCGGAGGAGCTGGCCCAAGTGGCTGGGGAGAGGGAAGTCTGGGCCTCCCTGCTTAGGCTGCTGCCCCCGCGACCTGACTTTGGATAAGCGGAAGAAAATGGATGGACGGAAAATAAAGACAAAAATAAAGAATATATATTTACATGGCTGTAAAAAAGGGTTCACAAATTTGCGAGGGCAATATTATTAATTTTTTTTCCTGTAAGCGCTTTGAGGTTTTTATAATGTAAAGCGCAATACAAATGGAATGTATTATTATTATTATTATTATTATTATTATTATTATTATTATTATTATTATTATTATTATTATTATATTAAAAATAATTTAACAAATTCTAATTTTATATCAATAATAACAGACTGTAATGTTGCTTAAATTCCTATTCAGATATCTTATTTATTTTAGGCTTTATTTAATTTAATATATCTCTAGTTACATTCTGTGATTCATTTCCAGCTTTCCGTCTAACTACTTTGTAAGACTCAAACATGACATGAATGAAAACTGTGGCTGTGATGTGAAGTTAGTGCTCGTGGATCAAAGCGTTCGTGTTTATCGGGAACTACAGCTGCATCGGTTCAGCGAGCAGCAGCAGTGTTTTATTGTGATTAGTCAAACTTCAGAGTGTGTAATTATGTGGAAAAGTAAAACTTGAGCATTCACAGTTTACTTTTGTTGCAGAACAGCTCATTTTGTGCATGTGGATGGTTTCTTTTTGAAATGCTGTGATCCAGACGTAACGTAAATCAGCCCGAATATATATTTAAGTAAAACCTCACTGGCTTTTAAAAACTCACCAGGACATAAATAATGTTTGGTACATTCTGCATGCCAGAGCCACCGGCCAGCAGAAATCCGCGGCTCAGAATCGTGACGACTGACAGAAACTGAGCAGCGAGTTAGGTCGGAGTGACAGCTTCATGCCACATTCAAAGCCCGTGGAGCTTAAATTGGGTTATGAGCCTGAAAGAAGATCTTTTGCAGCCGAGGTGGAGGGGCAGTGCCGCGAGTGCAGCTTCCCCGCTCACATATTCTTGTTAAATTTACTGCATGACTTTCCCCAGACAGTATCGATATTCCACAGAGTAAACAAGTATTTTGGGCATTGATCATCCGCATGGCCGCACCGCACAGCAAAGTCCCTGCTTTTGATCGAGGGGATAAGGTGGTAGAAAACGGTTAAAAGGAAGGCCGGGCAGCGACACGCGCCATGATGGACAGGAACTTGTTTGGAACTTTTGTTTTTTTACCTGAAGGTATAAAATAGATTAGGTGAGTCAGAAAAGAGAGAAAAGGAAATAAATTTCCAGCTTTAGCCGAGAAGGGCATGAAAAAACGAGCTGGACCAGATTTAGAAACTACTTTGTTGACAGACAGAAATTAGCTTGAGGGAATATCGGGAACATCCTCTTTTTCATCCCCTGAACCAAAAATCCAAACGTCTTTCCATTTTCAATCCATTTCTTGTTTAAAAAGACACAAATAACGAATTTTATTCTGGTAGAATTGCTGCATTCTGCCGTAGGAGGAGGACTTTTCCAGGCTGAATACATGCTACATGCTGTGTCTGGAATGGTGCCACATGTGTCCTTGGTGAGGAAATAAAGCATCTCTTCCACCGGAGCCGTTCTGTGAACACATTACCGTCACACGAGCCCCAGAATGTATTCATGCTTAGGATTCTACTGAACACAACAACCCTGTGAGCCGTGATCTATCCAGAATGACAGCCATGTTCTCACATGCTTAGAAATCCTACAGGCACAAAGCACACGTATGGCTAAGCATTTACAGCAAAGAAGCTGATCTGACAGAAAATAAAAATGACAGAAAAACTAAAATGATATGCAGGTCTGTGTCAACATAAAGCATCACGTCTAAAATAAAACACAGCTTAGTTTTCTGTTTGACCTCCTTCTCTTGTTCCCACTGGACCCTTTAAGTATTTCCACAGTCAGTCCTTTTAGCTTATGAATAGTTAATAATTCTGTAGCCACTGGTGCTTTTCATGTAGATTTTAAACACACAGCTTTACATAAACTGCTTGAGAAATCTAATCTAGATCATTTGTCTTTGGATTTTTTCCAAGCGTAAGAATAACAGTGTTTTTGCAGCTGATAGGCTTCCATTACTGCCCTTTATAATACAGAAACCAAGCTCTTGACATTTAATAATGATCGAGTATAAATACTGTAGAAAGCTCATTTTTAAACTTTTAGATGAATTATTTTGAAATTCTTGTTTTCAACGGCTCAGCGGACCTCAGGAATGAGTCCTCAGTCCCTTTGTTTTCTCTATTCAGAAGTTTTATCTTGATTAGTTGATTTAAAGCCATAAAACAACCATGAAGATCATTTATATGCAGATGACACACTTTAGAAGCTATATTTATTCTTTTTCCTACATCTTTTGTGGCAATAAATTGCCGATCTCAATGTATTTTCTGATGATAAATGACCTGAACTTATATAGCGCCTTTCAGTGCCAGAGGACTCCAGAGCGCTTTACACTATAGTGTATCATTCATCCACTCACACACACATTCACAAGCTGGTGATGATGAGCTACAATGTAGCCACAGCTGCCCTGGGGCGCACTGACAGAGGCGAGGCTGCTGAGCACATGCCACTGGTCCCTCCGACCACCACCAGCAGGCAAAGTGTCTTGCCCAAAGACACAACAGCAGAATCCTCTGCAGGGATCGATCCTACAACCTTTCGATTGCTGGACAACCCACTCTACCTCCTGAGCTGCTGCTGCTAAGTCAGTCATCCCATTTGATTCTCTAAATTTTACTATTCTTGTTAGTTCCAGTCTTGAGTCTATTATCTCCTCATTTTGTTAGGAGTCAATTTTGATGCTCAAAAGTTACATTTGGGTTATTCTACAGTATTCTCAAATAAAGTTATACATAAGATTAGAGAATAAGACTGGTGGGCGTGGCCAGCAATGGCTTATTTGCATCCAAGTGACAGAGCTCCAAAACGGCTCATTCTGGAAGGTACTGAACCTGCCATGAATGAAACTGCTGAATCACTTTATTATTGAGGGATTTTATGCAAAGAACCTCATGAACATATTTTGTAAAGACTAAGGACTATTTGTGTAGCACATTTCATACAGAGAAGTGATTCAATGTGCTTTCCAGGAGCAAAAGAATAATAAAACTGCAGATTTTAAAATCAAATTCAATAATAAACAAATAAAATTAGATGTAAGATAAAAAGGCAAAGTTAAAGGCTGAGCAGTTACAGTGCAGAAGGTGCAGCATAAGAAGGCTGATGAATACATGAAGGTTTTCACTTTTGATTTAAAAGTTACTCGAGTTCCAGAACTGGAGCTGTTCAAAAAGATGTTTCAAACTCGATTAAATGAAAAACAGTTTCCTCTAAATTATTCAGAGAACACAATAAACTTTTGTTCCAGAAGACGACTCAAAAACAACTCCGCGAAAAGATTAAAAACTAATTAATTGTAACAGTTTATTGTTTAAAAATCATCATCAAATGTCAAGGATGTCGATTCTGCATCACTAACAAAAGTTTAACACACAACAAAAGCTGAATCATCTCTGACTCACGGTTACAACGAGGTCGTGTTGAATATTTTCTCTTTTTGTTCAGGAGTAGAAGGAGACATTCTGCATTTGCACAGCTTTCAAAGCGAGGTATCAATGAGTTATTGGGCCTGTTTAGGGTCCAAGTTTCAAAGTTTGGGTCCAAGGTTTTGGTCATTTTAAAGATGGCAGCAAGATCCTTGAAGATTACAGCTCCCTCTCTGCTAAATCTAGCTTCCAGCTAGTTTTAGGTATGAACACATAAAATAATGTACTTTCTCTTCATTGCCTCTGAAGGTTTCATAATGTTTTTGTTTAATAAAAACAAAACCATAACTTGTAATACTGAGCAGAAATTAAGCTGATTTACATATATTTTAAAGCTGATTGAGCCAGAAAATCTATTTTTGGGAACATTTTAAAGAGTTTGCTTCTCAGAGTAAAGAAAAGAAATAAACACTCACGTGGGATTTTGTTCAGCTCGTTCATGAACTTGTTCTTCAGCTGGGAGAAGGCTTCGTCCTTCTTGCCCGTGCCCGATCCAGCCACGCTGGTGGTGTTGGAGCCAGCCGTGGAGGAGGAGGCGGTGGTGGGCGCGGGGGCCGCCGCCGCCAGCGCTTCCATTAGACTCTCGGTCATTGTGGCGGTGAGGGGCAGCCAGGCAGTTGCTGGATGAGAAGATACAGGTAGAACAAAGTTAGTTGTGCTTTTTCAGCCTGTGTGACGGATTCGTATCACCGGCAGAGAGCTGGTCTTATCTGATGAGTGAGCTGAGGCAGAGCGTGTGAGCAGCTGCTGGCTCAGCCTGAGTAAACATCAGCTGAGGTCCAGAGTGATCTGGCCGGGACTCTGAATTCAAAACAAAGCTACTCTCTCTGCCTGAACTCAATATTAACGCCACACAGCAGTAATAAAACGATGAGTTATAACTCATAATCTCAGGTCTGGTTTAATTATTATTATCAGCTAAAAGACGTTAGATGCCGTCGTGTTGCAGGGCAACACATAAAGCTCTTTGTACACACCAGGTGTATTTACATTACAGTCAGGGCTGGCTGCAGGAAACAATGGGACTCCTGCAGTAACTACTGTGTTTTTATGTAAGCGTTCACCAAATCACCACATTTGTTGTGGAACACCTGATTTACCTCGACACACCCATCAGCAGGTGAATGCAACACTTTGGCTCTTCTTGCTCCTTTCATCACGATCTAAACATCCACCGACTTTCGGTTAGAGACCAGATTAACAGGGTCTTCACACTTTACTCAGAAGGTTCAAGAGACTTTACATTGATTTTAATTTACACATGAATGAACACACATATTCTCAATTAACTTATTTTCCTTCATTGTCTTGTAAAAGTAAATATTATTGAGTTACAACCAGATCAGGTCACAGTTTCAGCCACCCTGAAACCTTTTCAGGGACCGCCCATAGGAACCCTGTTTTGGTCCAAACATGTTTCCACTAATCAGGATTTTAATGGAATGGTTTTCCACTTGGAACCGGATGATTTTATAGAATTTCTTCATGGAAATGCTTAATGCAGAAATGCTCAAGTGAAATTTAACGCTTTGGTGGCGCCTAACTCTACGCTCTTGGTGTCCCACTGGTGGAGGATGATGAGAGAGTACGGCTTAGGCTTTCTGCTGAGGCTGCTACCCTTGCGACCCACATAAACGGGCGACAACAAATGAATACACAAATATTTTTAACATTTACTGTAGTTTTTGCAACTAAAATGTTAATGTTTACCATGTTAGCAAACAAGTAAAACCTAATAAAAACTTCCTGTAAAAAACAATGTATTGAAAAAACCTTCAGAAATCCGTCATCCTCAGCAGGGTCAGGAGCAGCTGGTGTCTAACTCTAGCAGTCATCAGGGGAGAGACCCCTGGACATGTCTCCAGTCCATCACAGGGACACGCAAAGACAACGAGTCATGCACCCGCTCACACACAGGGACAATTCAGAGTCACCGACTCACCTAACCTGCATGGTCTTTGGGAGGAAATCACATGCATGAGGAGAACATGCTTAGAAATGTCCCATAGGTGGGATTCGAACCTGCAGCCTTCTTGCAGCGAAGCAACAGAGCTACATCCTGTACCACTATGCAGCCAGGTAGCAGAGATACGTCAGAAACGTGTCTGATCAAAGGTTGTCAGCTACAGTAAATCATCCTTTTAGTGGATTTTATTAGCCGTGCACGTTCCCAAACATTAAAGTTCTTATAAGCTGAACTAAGCAGTCGATCCAAACTCCAGCACAACATTTCTACTGCAGATAGGAACTATTTGCGTACTCTTGTTGTGCGGGTTGTAATTTGCCCTGTCACCATAGCAATTCAAGAGGATAATGGCTTGCTAAAGAAAACCAACACATGGTGAAGATTGATGGCCTAATTTTCCGTCGTTGCTGCAGCCTGTGCTCACTGAACTCATGTTCTCTCCATTTGTTTCATTGTTGCGTATAAAAGCATCACACCGGCTGCGATTCAAAGGCAACTAAAGGTTTCTCTGAGAAAATCTAAATGGAATTGCTGCAAATTATATTTGATTCCTAACTTCAAAGAGATGAGAACAGCATGTTGTTGCTGTTGCATCTAATGCAATCCAAAGAAAAACAACTTAATGTACAAAAATAGGTTCAAATAGGCAGTGATTTATTTTCAACTAAACTGCTGAAGATATTTCAAAAAGTAGGATTTTAAATTGTAAATGGTCACTTAGTTTGTTTATATGAAAACTTTTAAAACTAATTTCAGTTTATTTCTTAAATGCATCATATTTATATTAGCTTTAACAAAAAAAAACACTGATATTGTCCTTAAATCTTACAAAAGTTGGATGTTTTGAGCGATCTCCAGTTAGTCATGAATGGTGAAGTCAGCACCATGGACAGCTCTCGTTTGATCTCGACATCAAACACACTGATTTAAAGCTGAAAAATAACCAATAATAAAGTAATTATTGATCAAAAGCCTAATTATATCAAGCAAATGAATAACAAGACAACAAATACTTTCGTAGAATAGTTACCATGGTGCTAATTTAAAACAATCCATGAATAATTCAACTTTTTGGCAACAAAATTAGAACTTTTATCCAAAAAAAGAAGAAATTCAAATACAATAAAAACAAAAAAGCACATGGAAATCACACTAAAGTTTGGCTTGACACTGAATGTGACTACCAGCAGAAAAGGTGCTAACGCAAGGTGGTAATCACAATCGCTGCGGTGGCTTCTCAGCTCGGAGAGAAAGCTTAAAACCACAGGTCTCTCCAGCTGTGATTTTAGCACCAGGCTAACACTCCGCTAGCAGCATCTTTCACCGTCATCAACAGATATTTCTAAGACGAGTCACGTTGAAGAAAAAAAACACAAGACAAAACAAAGTGCCAAATGAAAGAAAACCTGTGATGAAAGAAAAAGACGATGATTCATCAAAGGTAATTCAGCTTCAGGTAAAGGATGGCAATGAGCTTCAAGCAGCGATTGGTTCCCTCTCAACCTCCGTCGTGGCTGAAAAACCTCCTACGCACGTCCGTGTTAGCTCAGCCTCCCTTTGGTCTCCTTTTGAATTGTTGCAAGGTTAGTGTGGGGGCCGATCCGCCGAGAGGCCCGCTTGGCAGTGACAGAGATACTTCAACACAAGCGAGGACTTTGAGGGAGCACAATGATGCTCCGCAAAGTGCACGTGGGAGGCTTCTTCCGTAGAGAAGAACTGATCTGTGTGTGTGTGTGTGTGTGTGTGTGTGTGTAAATTGGAGATACTTTTAAGTAATCGTATTCTAGTTACAGGAGATGGAAAATTAGCACATCTTGTTTCTCTGTGCATACTCATGCACACATACAGCAAAAGGAGCTACGCTTTTGGATGATTTGTTAAATACTGAGTACAGATTTAAATGCAGATGCGTCTGAATTTGACGGTGACACGAGCCTAGATGTGAGGAAATTTTGTTTATGTCTGTTCTTATAGTCTCGATGACTGAGAAACCTTTTAATACTTGTTCCTTTTTAAATAAGATAATCCATTATTAGTCCCACAATCTTTTCCTACCTCACATGCTGTTTGACAACCTGGTCCCAGGCAAACTCCACAACACGTCCACCCCTGCAGTCCTTATACAAACAGACACTCAAAGAGCTTTTTAGCTGGCAAAATCTTATTAAATTCGTAAACGCATGTGAAATGTACAAAATTTTACATGGAATGGCTCCACCACCTCTCAGTGAATTCGTGAGAGCTACAACATCCACACACAGAGTCACTAGTGGAGCGTCCAGAGGTGACTGTATCACTCCTCTAAGGAAAAGTACATTAGGTCAGTCATCTTTCTGCGTCAGGCAGTGTTAATTTCGTTGACGAATTATTTTCGTTTTTTTTTTCGTGACGAATGAATTTTTGCGGACTAAAACTAAACAAAAACGAAAATATACACGCCAAAAAAGACTAAATTATAACGAATATTGACCGACATTTTCGTTGACGAATAAGAAACGACAACGAAAATTGACAGAAACGAAAATGCAATGAGAAAACGGAAAGGATGGGCGACCGGAAAAAATAACCAATCATCAAATCGAATAGGCGGGACTAAATAAGAAAAGAACCAATCAGAGTCTGGAGCCGACTGTTGTTTGAAAAAGCTAGCGGTAAGCAAACATAAGATGTTTATGCCGGTAAAAGTTATGTCTGAAGGGATAAAATGTCCGCGGCTGGAAAGAAAAGCTTCAAATGTGACCATGTGAGACGTATTTGCTTGGTGAGTACACACCTGGAGTTTCCCCTGGTTTTAAAAGTGTTACGGTGTTGTTAGCAGCGAGCGGAGGCGGGGTGGGAGTGGTCAGCACATTACTGCTGGTGCCGTTCGGTTTGAGCTGCTGCACCGAACCGAGTTCACGCAGGGTCAGCGCGCTGCGCATCTTGTTGTCTAATCATTTTTCTTTTCTTGGCGCTGGTACGGCTGATATGATCAGTGTTCGGTGTTCTAGCGGTGTTTTTGAGGAGAAACGTTCAGGTGTCCCACCTTGATAAATCAGTCTAAGCACAGTCTAAGAAAACAATTCTTACCTTTAGTTTACCTCTTTGTGTTATAAGAGTAACACATTTTAATGTTTTGATGGTATGATGTAATTTCTTGTCATATTACTGCACATTATACAGAGTTTTTTTTATTTTATTAATACTGAGAGGCACAATTTCAAACTGTCAGTGTTAAATTAGGTATTTTCCATTATTATTGTTATTAAAACAATTATAAATGTAGAGTTTTATTGATCCAAAATGTAAAATGTGATTTTTACATATTTATTTACAGCTTCAAATGGGTGTAGTAAACATTTCCTTTACACAAGTAGAAAAATTATTGCATCAGAAGAAAAATACACGTGTTTTAATTTTAGCCTTATTTTAGTCGACTAAAATTGAAAGCAATTTTAGTCGACTAAAATAAGACTAAAATAAAAACTAATTGGACGACTAAATTGTGACTAAAATTAAAAATAATTTTAGTCAAAAGACTAAGACTAAAACTAAATTAAAATTTCTTGTCAAAATTAACACTGGCGTCAGGGCAGCTCAGGAATGGAACAACATCCCTACATCAATCAGAGAGATTCCCACATGCACCCTATTCCGTGCTCATGTGAAACACTGGCTCATCACTGATCAAACATGTCAACATGGACCTCAAATGTTCCCATCTTGTGTTTTCAAGTTTTATTGGTCCTTGAATATTAACAGTAATTACTGCATGTTCTATACTTTTACTAATAATATTAATAATGCCACTAACTATTGCATGGTTAAGCCTTTACTAATAATGTATATAGGACCTTTTATAAGTCGAATTGTAACCAGCTGGCTGCTACTGCTGCATGTAGCTCCTTTATTCTTATCTTGTGTGTAATTTATTTGGTTTATTGCATTTTATTATTTTTGCTGGTTTTGCTACTAATATTTTGTAACACTGCTTCCATGCCGTTTTTATTCTACATTGGAATATTACACTATTTCTATTCTGTATTGAACTAACCCAGTTCTTTTACAGTCATATGTTATGGTTGCATGTGAGTTTTATGTTATGGCCCCTAGGATACCGACTGTACAACGGACTACAGATGAAAACTAGCCTATGGCTAACTCTGGCATGTTTCAGTGTGACTGATGTTAATATGCACTGTCCTGATTAATAAATAATGAAAGTAAACAAAAGTAACAAGTGGGAAAGTTGTGTGTGTGTGTCTGTGTGTATATATATATGTATATATATATATATATATATATATATATATATATATTTATACACACACACACATATATATATAAGGTTGCACATATTATATCAGAAAAATTGCACTAATGACATATTGAAGTATTGCACATTAACTACTATTGTGTGTTGGGTGTGTGTGTTTATTAGTCTGTGACGGGTCACTTTAAGTTGCACATGCATGCTGCATTAGCTGCAGGAAGAGAAAACGACCGGGTCAGAGAAAGCCCAGTCTCTTCTATGTCACAGAGAAAATTAGTATTCGTTGCCCCGCCCACCTTGGCTTTGGACCGCCCACAGGAAGGAGAAAGCAGAACGTGTCTCGGCTAGCAGAAGCTAACCATTAGCACCTGCTCACTACATCTTCAAGAATTTTGACGATTACCACAAATGTTCTGCTCTTTCAGGAGGAAACGTAAGAACGTGTGAATTGTTCCATTCTGAAACATTCATCGACTAAAGATCAGGAAGTGGTTGTTCCATTTCCCTTTCCTCCTTGGACTCAGGACCAAATAAGTTTGTATCTCTGAAGACGTTTTGTTCTAACGCTACAGTAATCTGAGTTTTGCTAATAAAGCCTTGCTGTTTGCCGATCAGCAGCGATACTTCTTGAATATTAATGAGTAAAACTCCTAACCCTGTCGTTTTCTACCTCCCGCTCCTCTGACTAACTTCTATCCCTGAAACAGGAGCACAAAAGCTTCATTCCACAGAAAATGACTCACACATTCATTCACACAGAGACCACAGCAGATTTACTGACAGAACGAGTGAATGAGACCTTTAAAAACGACCCAGCTGACTATAAGCAATGTGTGCAAACCCCCCGTAGCGTCTGTTTTCCCTCTCACACCAGAACCTCATATTACTGACAACAAACCAAACAATAATTCTGCTCCTATTTGGACCTTAACGACTGCTCGCCCAGCGGAGAATAAGATGAAAACTTTTGTATCTTCATCGCGTGATTCGGCCGACAGCAGGCGGCCCACTCGCTGCTGGAGTGGATCGAGGCTCGTTTATCTTCATGGACCACCAGAAGGTGTTGACCTTTACCCCACTCTTAGGTCGGCCATTACAGAATAATCATCCTGTAAATCACAAACCTGCCCTGTCACCATTAGATCCCACTGGGGGGGGGATTAAAATATGTTGGTTAAAATGTCTTTCAAAGCTTCTTTAAGATTTGTCCTTTCTGCTTGTTTTATTTAATAAAGGTGCAGATAAATAAACAGTTGATTTAACCAGTTCTCATCACCACTGTGGTTTTGCATGAAGCACGTTGCTGCTGTTATTTATTTACTTATTTATTTTTGCTCTAGCCTTCTCTTCGGAGGTGTGCCGCTCAGGTGTAAAACCCCCAACCCAATTAAAGAGCCGCCAGATGGCCCAGCAGGTTCCCAAACACAGTTGTGACGCTGGCGTCAGCTCCCCACACTATCACCTCCCTCTCTCCTTCTAAAACTGGGTCAGCTCGATTGCTCTCCACCTCCCCTTCCATCATTCGTTCCATCTCCTTCATCATCCTTTCATGTTTTTTTCTCCCCTCATCTCCCTAGTCTACTGCACCAACGGACTCCAGCCCGGATCGTAACGCCGCCAACGTCTCCGCGTAGATGATGGAGCGAATAATGGAATAAATTAAAGGACAATAACGTGATTAAAACACACATCTGGACGTCTCTGCTTCCCACTGGAATCAGACATGGGAGTGCCTCAGTTTGCTCTCATCATGTTTGAAGAGAAAAAGTCTCCAAAAATCAGCCAAACAGCATTTTCTGCCCTGGTACGCCTTCTTTTTGTGACAGGATTGGATTTTGCTGACTAAGGCCATGTCCACCCTTAAGGTTTTTTTTTTTAATGGAATATCCGCCCTCCCAAAAAATAGCGTCCACACCACCTTGTTTTTAGAAAAAACTCCATCCACACGTAACCATATAAGTGCATTGTTAAGCACATTCACAGGCATGCCAGACCTGTAGGGGGCAGTAGTTTCCTATCCATTTCATCTTCCTCCTCAACTTCAACAAAACATGTAACATGGCGCCTAGCTCGCTTATCTGGACCGATAAGGAGGTAGAATTGCTATTAAATGTAGTTTTGGAGTATAAAGTCAACAAGACACAAGAGAATGTTGAGTTGAGTGTAAGCACAGGTCGCACATGGGCCGTCAGCATTTTTGTCGCAGACAGTGACGTTGTGAAACCTAATGCTGCGTTCAATTTACCTCGGAACTAGGAATGACGTCACACCCGAGTTAACAGCGTTCTGGTTACCATAGTCGGAGAAGTCGGAATTCCAATATGGCCGTGCCCTCGAAAACTGCTGTTTTGGTAGCTCTCAACGAACACAGATGACTAATAAACAACACTTTTAGTTTGCTCAGCTTAGAGATGCAAGCGCTACATGTAACATTGATTTAAAACACACTCTTATATGTGTGTCTTGTAAAATAAACACATTTCAACCAAAACTTACTGTTGTTGATACGGAGAGCTGCCATCTTGGATCTCGAGGTCGGAGTTCTGGGGCGTTTTATTTGATTTTTCCTACTCGGAAGTCGGGATTTCTGAGTTCCGAGGACAAATAGAACGCACTATAAAACTCCGGTTATTTCTGTCCACAGGCTTAAAACGGAAAAAATGCTAATCGTCACTTTGGCCGGAGTTTTAACAAGATTTGTTTTTATTGCGTAAATCTGAAAATGTCTTCGTTTTGGGAGATACCCGGCTACGTGTGGACAGGGCCTTAAACCACCCAGTTAAACTTAAATCATCAAGAATTTTGTATTTAATTTTTGAAAGGGGAACTGGTCTCAGCATAATCCAGTGTAAACCAATATAACAGATTTAATAATGTTTTTAGGGCTTATTGTTCAGCACTGTCAAATAAATCAAGTTTCTGCTGTTTTATACAGAATTCACAAATTAAAGCAACTAAATTCAGTGTGAAGGTTTCTAATTTCATTAAACAAAACCAAAATCAAACAGTAAAAATGTTTATTTAAAGTGACTAATGACAAATAAAATAGTCAAATTTCCTTTAAATGCTTTGAATTTGTTATTTATTGACATCAAAGTTCACAGGAAGTGCTGTTTCCTTCTAGAACAGCAGGAGACACCAGATCTTTGTCAGGATAACTCAGTGAGGATCTACGTAAATCTTCCTGCAGCGCAGAGATCGATAATCTGGATTAACTCAAAAGTGCTTTGAGTGAATAAGTAACTCCATCACAGAGAACAAAACAAGAGCTTTTAATTTGAAACAGTTTATTTCACAACAATTAAACGCTAATGAAGTCATTTTATGTGCCTTCCTGGGCTTAAGCCTGAGATTATTTATTGATGAAGAGTTGCTGGGAGGTTTGAAGCCAGACTTGATGACACTTCAGAGCGAGGGAATTGTTATTGTTTAAAATAATCCTCTGGAAGAGAATCATCCATCTGCTGCTGTGATAAACGAATAATCGTTGCAAGGACACTTCCAGTGATCCAAGGGGAGAGATAATGACAAGATGTGACAAATTAAAAATAAACTTCAGCAAATTAGTCTCATGCATAATAAAGTCCTGCATAAAACCATGAAGACCATCATGCTGAACTGGGGACATTTCGGTTCATTTAGTTACTTTTTTTTGCACTGACATGAATATTTTATATAAGAATAAAAAGTCATCAGTTCTTCAAACAGTTTTCCATCCAATAAATCATCAAAAACAACCAAAGCCTGGATTTGAATGATTTTATTTACATGACGACTTCACTTTTGTACTTCTTCATTCAAAAAACTTTTATTTTGAAAATGCAAGTTTTTTTTCAATTTTTTTCAGTGCATTCGTATTTTCATGTTTCAGATTCTTTGTGGTTAAAAAGAATTCCTCCTTAAGGGTAAAAAATGTGCATAAATCTGAGAAATCAGGTTAGTTGTTAAATTAACACCAACAGGGAAGTGAAGTAGAAGAAGTGGAGAGCTTCACTTATCTGGGTGCAAACATTACCAAAGATGGTGGAGGTACAACAGATGTTAAGAAGAGAGTGGCACTAAGTGCACAGTTCAAACGGTTATCAAACATCTGGCAAGCTGGAGACATCAGCAAGAAGATAAAAGCCGCCCTCTTCAAGAGTCTTGTCTTGTCAATTTTATTATATGGATGCAAGTCCTGGAAACTAACCAAGAGAGAAGAAACTCAACATCTTCCAAACTAAATGCCTGAGAATGATCTTTAAGATCTGATGGCAACAACATGTCTCAAATAAGACAGTTTTTGAGATGGCCAGGACAGAGAAGATCAGTGAGGAGGTGAGGAGAAGAAGATGGAACTGGGTTGGCCATGTGCCTAGGAAAGACCCAACAGCCGACTGTGCTGTAGCCCTCGGGTGGACACCTGAAGGAAGAAGGAAAAGAGGCCGTCCGAAAACAACTTGGAGGAGAATGGTGGAAATGGAGCGTAACGGTGCAGGCTGGAACACATGGAACTCAGCACGTCCTGCAGCACCAAACCGACTCCAGTGGAAGAGTGATGTCCAAGCCTTGTGTGCCTTCTGGCACAGAGAGAACTAAGGTAAGGGACCCAAATATGACAGTAAAACAATAAATAACACAATCAAACATAAAACATATATGGTTATATTTGCTGACTTTAATATTTTTTAATAATTATTGTGGGAATATGCTTCCAGGAGTATTTTGGATTTCTGTAGATTATTTCAGGACCCTCCTAATAACGTTTTAAACGAGTCTTTCTGGAATTCTTCAATTATCTTTCATTTATTCATTTGTTTTATGATCTTTGTTTTTAAACGATGTTTTATTCTTTTGTCTTTTAATCATGTTTTAATTTTGATGTGGTGCCATATAAATAAAATTTACGGTCAGCTGATCTCAGGGACCGCGCCGGCACGTAGGACATAAGGAGCTCTGACAGATAAGGTGGTGCTAGGCCATTTAATGCCTTGCAGGCGAATAATAAAATCTTAAAACGAATCCTGAAAGTCACTGGCAGCCAGTGTAGACGTGCCAAAACCGGGGTAATGTGACAGCGTCTATTTGTGTTGGTTAGGAACCTAGCTGCTGCATTTTGCACAGTCTGCAGCCGGTTCAGCGCTGAAACAGGAGCACCAATGAGTAGTGAGTTTGCATAGTCCAGGCGAGAAGTAATAAAAGCGTGTATCACAGTTTCCAAATGAGGACGTTTCAGTACAGGTTTTAGACGCATGAGGCGGCGCAGTTGGAAAAAACATGATTTAACAACTGCATTTACCTGCGGTACCATTGAAAATCCTGCATCTAATTTTACACCGAGACTTGTGACACATTTCTGGAGCTCACTACGTGGAAGACTAAGGGTAGATGTTACACGTGAGAGGTTTGTAGGCTCAAAGAGTATTGACTCTGTCTTTCCAGCATTTAAGCATAAGGAGTTTGCAGCCAACCACTCTTTCACCTCTGAAAGACATTTTAAAACCAAAGAGCCTGCGTCTTGTTCTTTTACGGCCAGGTACAGCTGTCAATCATCAGCATAAATGTGGTAGCCATGCCAAATATTGTTTTTAAACAGACAAAACAAAAATTTAGAAAATATAATTTTACTTCTTATAGTTTCACAAACTTGGTAAATTGTTTTTATTCTGGTTGTGGATCCTTCAGTAAGGTCCTTTTAACTTACAATCTGATTTCTTACCGTCTGATTTAATAAACCTCAGTTAGTTCCAAACTTTTGTCGATTTATAAAAAGCTGATTTGCTTAAACCAAACTGAAATGTTCCAGTTTTTCTCGTTACTTTGATGCAATCAGCTCCGCCGTGAGTGCCGTAATAATCAGCATGAAATCATGCAAATTGGATGTTTTTCATTCATTTTTAATACAAACCATCTTTAATTTATCATTGTGGAATATTTTGCTCACGCTGAATAAGACAAACTCGAAGAAACTTCTTTAACAAAACAGAAAAAGTTCAGGTGAGGTTGAAGAACAACAAATTTATCACCTCAGGAAAAAATTGCATTTTATTAAAAATAAAAGAAATCCGGTGTGAGATTGAGACCTCGCTGCTGCTTCATGACAACAAGAAAACATCAATTTTATGGAGCGGCAACAACACGTGTCAAATATCAAACCAATTCAGGTGATAAACTACCATGAAGTCCAAGGAGAAACCCCTCAGAACATCCACGCCAGCAACAACCCTCTAACTTTTAGATGTCCACAAAAATCGACAGGACACGCATTTATTCACAGGTCAGTGCCTGGACACGGCGCCGTTACACATGCACGCACACGGGGGGAGGAGTTTTTATTTTATGCGTCATAAATGATCGTCAGGCGAGCTGCCTGAAGCCAGCAAAGATAGGAGGCTGAGAAGCCCCCCTGGCCACTTCTCCTTGTCCTGTGAAGCCTCTTAACTCACCTGCAGCCAATCTCAGGAGGTAATAGAACTGCAGAAAGTTATTAACCCTGCTTTCCTGCAAGGGCAGAACAGCTCTATTAAGTCAAAGCACAAAGATTCCTCCATTTTCAATTACTGCTTCAGAGGCGCCGAGGAAAGTTAGAAAAATCCGCCTTGTTGTCCGTCGAGGAGGACTCCAGCGTCCCAGATCTGAACAGCTCTTATCAGCTACTCTTGCTGCTCGCGCGGCAGAGGTTTGAATCGCTGACTGAGTCGTTGCACGATGTGTTCGAGCTATTTGTGCGACAAACACGGCAAAGAGGAGCTCACCAGAACACTGGAGAGCAGATGAAAAGCCTTTAAACTACATAAGTGAGACGTTTCCGGATCTGATTTGTAGTAATGTTGTTGTTTCGTCTGACTGACAGAAGGATCTTTAAACCTTTGCTGGCGGCGACTCTGGGGGGGTAAGAGCACGGAGGTGGGTGAGAGCCAGGGCGAATACAGCAGCGCCCGGGGAGTTATGTCTGCTGAAATCAGCATGATGTAGGAGGCGAGGCCAGGGGCCGGGGTGCACACACCGCTAGGTGAGTCACTCAGATAAAGGGAGGCTATTTGTGCAGCTGCACTCAGGGTCACCCTGCAGGGAAATCTGCCCGGCAACCACCGAATGCATGACAAACTGGGAGAGAGGGCGGGTTAGTGTCAAGGTTTTATGTTAAGAAGGTGAAACATGAATAAAACAGTTCCTGGTCATAAAAGATGCTCTGAAGAGACTCTTTGGTATAAAAGCCCAAAGCAGCGTGTGACATCTTTACTTTTCATTTATGGAGTCAAAAACATGTGTTCAAATGTTCAGATGTGACTTGAAGTAACCCTGAATGATGAAAGTGATTCAGTGGCTGTCATCATGGAACTGGTTGGTTGAGCCGATGCTGTTTGCTGCCAGTCGACCAACAGTGGAATTTATAGCTGAAAACATCTGGAAACGATGTTAACAGATAATAAAAATTAATTGTTCTTTTTTAAAAGGTGCAATATGAAAGAATGAAGTAAGACTGACATCCTGTGGTCAAATGTGGCTACTGCAGTCCATTTCTCTAAACAAAAGTTACTCTCTCACTCCCGTTCCATGAGTTTTATGGCTGTTGCTAGTTACGGATCAGCACCAGACGATTAAAGATGACGAGTGTTATAGAATTTCTATGTCCTGTATTGCTTCTCTACACAAAGACGAGTCATGCACAATAAGTTGATAGATAAATACATTGTCGTATGTGGTGTTAGCACTCTTGGGTGTTTTACAGTAGGGAGCACTTACTACACTTAATAGGGTAGTATACCTCCGGCATTAGAGGAAGTGTGGTTGTTTGCCTCCTTGCTGTTAAAGTTCTGAACGACTCTTTAAAGAAACACTTGGCCGTTTTGGCTTGCTTTTAGCACCCCCTAGTATTCGTTAGCAATAGTGAAACTTATCTCCTCACTGTGCGTTGGTCTTTTTAACACCTTTATCTAACAGCTGAAACGTCTCCTCAGCCTTCATTAGTGTCTACAGGAGCGGTTCATCACTAAATCAAACAAATCAGCTAAGTCCAGCAGGGACCTGACCGACACTCTCAAGTTGCAAGTGTGGTATTCTGGCCACAGAGGGCGGTGGGGGTCTGAGTGACATTTCATTAAGCCTGTAAAGGGTCATTTTAGCACAAACTGGCTCAAGAACATGATTTAAAATATGAAAAAGTTGCATAGTATGGCTTTAAAGGAATTAAAATGCCACGATTGACTCATTATTCACTTCACACAAACATTTCACTGTAATATCCAGCTGTTGGTGATTGAAAACGTAGCTTAAGATATTGTTAGAGCCGACTATTTGCTTCTAAATCACCGTTAGCATTGTTAGCTCAACGTTAGCCTCTAGTCTGCTTCACCAGATATTAGAGTGAATCAAAAAGATGTGGCTTCTTAGGGGTACAAGAAATAACTTTTGGGTCACTCCTGTTTACTGGCTTTGGTTCTTTAAACAACTCTAGAGCTTTTTGCCGGCTGGTGTCTTATTAGAAATGCCAGCGCTGCAGCGTTAGCAAGACATTAGACTGTTTTGTGATTATTTCACTGTAAAACTCTTACATATTGCTCCTATAAGCCCACGTATTTGTATTTTATGTCCGGGTGACCTGATGATTCTTTCAGTTCTGCACTTGCAGCATAAAGAATGGAAAGAATCTCAGCTGTTTTACTGTCGGCCACTTTGGAGAATTAAGCTTTAAGCTGAGCGAAGGGACGGCCTTTAGGTCTGACTTTATTTAGCCTCCACCCTACAGTCTTATTTCTTGCTCCCGCCCACCCGTTCACACCTCCCTCTGTTGCAACCTGCAGGGCTCAGACACGAACTGACTCTGCACGATCCAGAACCAGCAGAGAGCTGTGAGATTTAAATTTGTGCAAATGAAGGTGGAGAACAGAGGAAGTGGTCTGCTCTCACCTTTTATCACAAATCCTGTCTCATAGGTACCAGATTGTGTTAATGAGGCCTCGTTATTTGTTGCTGCTGCCTTTTCTACGTTTCTCTGTCAAATAAAAGTACGTTCCTGGATCTGGTAATGCTCTGCAAGCTGACGCTGTTTCAAGAGCTCTTCGGAGACTCTTGGCCGCTGACCTTTTAGATCTGTTTAGAGTGCGGGGTGTGTGCGGTTTGCTGATGATGTAGCTCAAATAAGAAAATGGTAAAGCAGGAGATACCTCACTGTGGCTGTCACTTATGAGATGTGTGAGAAAAGGTATTTCAGCTGCTGAAATGTAAATATTTAACTTCATGCTTGGCAACAGAACTAGTCTAAAGTAAGTTTTAACTTGAAATGTCATTTTCAGAGGAAACACACCTTAGCTGATTTTCCATTCGACAAACACACGTGTGTTTGTGTGAGTGTGTGTGTGCGTGTGTCTTCAAACTTTGAAGGCTTATGCCGACCGGGTAAATTGAAGAGTTTCCACAGCGTGCACGTAGACGGGGGGTGAATTCTAGGTCAGAAAACATCAGCGTTCCTCTGAGTGATGGAATAACTCCACTCGCCCAGGACTTCTTCACCACATGCACCCCCATCTCATATCTAATTGACACTTTCAGCAGATTGGTGGTCTGGTTTCACATCAGAGTCACCGAGTCTCCTTCCATTTTCCCTGCACATGCAATTAAACACACACACACACACACACACACACGCTGACAGGTTTCTAATCTAACGAAGGTGTTACAGAGTGATGTGCAAGTGTGATTAGAAGCGACAAATACTTCACCAGAAATAACGGTCCAACTGTCATCGGGCTGCCGTAGCAAACAGATGTGAATAAATTATGACAGAACACTTGGAGGAAAATAAAGTGATAAAAGCTGATGATGATTTGACCCTTCAATGGCTCAAATTCACATAAATGTCCTAACTTTTCTCTTGGTCTTTAGTCGACACGGTGACATTGCAACCCGAGGACACGAGCGGCTCTTAAATGAATTCACCAAGTTTCTCTAAAGCAAAGTAAATGTATAATAATCAATACAAACCTTGTTCTGTCTGTTCATCATGAATACATAAATTATTCAGTCCCTTTTTTCTCTGTTTGACATAAAATGATGTAAATGTTCCTAAACTTGCCAGAACAGTCAGTGATTCAGTGGTAGCTAGCTGCAGCAATACGTGAGTAAAAAAGATTAAATATTTAAAGCCATACTATGCAACCTTTTCATATTTTAAATCATGTTCCTGAGCCAGTTTGTGCTAAAATGACCCTTTACAGGGTTAATGAAATGTCACTCAGACCCCCACCGCCCTCTGTGGCCACACTTGCAACTTCAGAGTGGCGGTCCGGTCCCTGCTGGACTTAGTAAAGTGGAGCTTACATGCCTGGCGCTGCAGTCTGCTTCCAGCATGTTTCCTGCATGTTTTAGATCATGAACACAGCTGATGTGTTTGATTTAGTGAAGAACCGCTCCTGTAGACACTAATGAAGGCTGAGGAGACATTTCAGCAGTTAGATTAAGGTGTTAAAAAGACAAACGCACAGCGAGGAGATAAGTTTTATTTGTGGTTTGATACAGATAATTAATAACGGACACTAGGGGGTGCTAAAAGCAAGCAAAACGGCCAAGTGTGCCTTTAAAACTTTTGATTTGGTTTAGTTTGTTCAGTCAGTTTCTGTTTCTTTTAGAGCTAGCATTACTTTAGTTAAAAGACACTGTTAGCATGCTAACAGGTCTCAAATCTGCCTAAATTGGGGGAAAAATGTGCAAAACAATGTTTTCCTACATATTCATGCACGGTTTATTCAAAATGCTGGCTCTTTTGTTCAGACTGTTTATAAGTTTGCATGCAACCTTTGCAATATATTGTAGTTATTATGCAAAATATTCTAAAAGTTGCTTTTATTTGGGCAATTAAAGAACTGAATGTGTGTTTTTCAAATGTAATGCTATATTATGCTTTTTCAGGTCTTTTCTCTGTTGGACATGCTGCCGTGGAGTAACCTTTTAACCAAGTTGAAAATGCCCCCACCCTCTTTATCATGCTCTTTTTCCTTTCAGCATGCGCTCATGCTCATTTTGGTTTCTTTTTCAGACCATTTGAAAGCTTCTTCCCCACTGGCTATTCTTTCATTCGCCTACAGCTTTTTGCTAAATTTCCACCCGTGCTTTTGTTTGAGAAACAGCACGTCTGCCAATGTCCAACTAGCTCGATCATAGTTGCAAAATTATTCTGTCTCTCTGCTCTTTTTCAATGGTTTTCTGATGGAACTAAGATGAAAACATCAAAGTACCTCTCTTGCAGAGTGGGACTTTATGGAAGCTGCTGACGATGTTGTAGATAACATTTTGAGTGTGATGCTGAAATACACACTGTGGTCAGCTCTTTTTGAGCTTATCGTTTGCCATCAGGCATCACTGAGACCGCATTAGCATGAGTTTTGATTTGCTCATTTGGAAGAGGTTCTCTCGTTTACCAACCCGCTGTTATCAGCGTGCCCTCAGGTGGTGAAAAGCTCCAGCGGCACGAAGCAACGAGGCAGGAAGGGAAAATGTAAAACAACTGTGGCTGTGGTACAGATATGTCTACCCGCTGCTTTGATAAACCATCTTCATCCCTCAGATGTGGTTAAAGTATGTTTTATTTGGGTCTAGCAACAGATGCCTACATGCAGCACATGCTTGTCAGGCAATCTGCAAACCATCAAAGAGGTTTGTCTTCATGTGAGGAGTCACGTCTGGAGATTAGAGAGAGATGCAGCCATCTCAAAGAGCTGAAGAAATTGGATAGAGAATAGCTCCTGAATGATGCTAAAGCTACGATGGAGCGCTAAGACTGATCTCTGAAGCAGGTAGAAAACGAGGCTTGTGGGTAATTTATGGAAATTCTGCATGACGCCCTCTAAAACACTGGTTCTCTGCAGGAACCAATAATTGTTTTGTCAGAAAAAGCAGAAATCATACGAGTGCAGTCACAAACAGAAACATTCTCTAACACAGTCTGGATGTTGGGCACTTCTGGATTATAAATGACTAGAAGCATCTAAATTGCTATTAATCCATTAAGTGATTAATTACCCAATCATTTCAGCACCAGCTGGGATTTCTGTCCCGTGTTTTTCTGCCGTTCATCTTTTCTCAAACTGTGGACACACGCCAGACGTCATTTAGTAGCTGATGAACACGAGGTAAATTAAAACGCACAAAGGTTAATCATTTTTCCCATGAACACAACGGGCCGGATTCTAACCTCTAACCGCTCGAGGCTCAACAACAACCACCAGTTTAGTGGTTCTGACACTCGGAGACAGAAACATAATCATGATGAGCCCAGGACAGACGCAACATAAACATCCACTGTGATGGTAACTCCAGGCAATAACAGAATATCCTCCTCCACCTCCCACAGCCCCCCCCCCCTCCATAATTATCACTGCAGGCTGCAGCTGAGCCAGCATCCATGTTGTCCGAGTAACGCTTCAGCGGAGTTTAGGTACCGCTCGGTCCTGTGATTAAAATAAATGAGGTCTATAGGGTGTGTGGCTTCAAATCAAACAGGCGGGTTATTAATTCAGTTGTAATTCATGCTGATTGGAGCTTTTTATGCAGACAGTCTTCATCGAGTTCAACAGGCACACAAAGCTCGACGCAAATATCCGTCCGTCCGTCCATCCGTCCATCCATCCGTCTCCTCTTGAGGAATCCCAAGGCGTTCCCTGGCCAGACGAGAGACATAATCCCTCCAGCGTATCCTGGGTCTTCCTTTGGGTCTCCTCCCGGTTGGACGTGCCCAGAAAACCTCACCAGGGAGGCGTCCAGGAGGCATCCCGCTGTTATCAGCGTGCCCTCAGGTGGTGACTGTAGATCGATAGGTAAATTAAGAGCTCAGAGAGCTTCTCTGCAAATAGATGAGTTCTGGTGACACAATGGTATCTTTGGCAGTACTTTTAAAAATGATACAATATTGAACACTAAAGACATGCAAAGAAAAATCAGGGAAACAAGCTTTAGCAGTAAGGTCCCATCCCGACTAAATCTGGGATTTAGAAAACTGGCTCCATTTTCCCATCTGTAATAAAAAACGTTGGTGTCAAAAATCTAAATTTAAAACTTGTAGCAAAATTCAGGTTTGTGGTTTCACGTACTGGAAACCAGCAGCAGTGGAGCTGGTTTCACAGATGTTTCTACATCTGGCTGTTTTCTAATTAACTCTAATAATCTGACAAAACTCGCACCTGAAAAGACGCTTCCAACAAACCCAAATAAAAAAAACTAAAAATGTTCTTGCTTTGAATGTTGATCTGTCACAAACGTCATTTAGCAGAGCTATGGGTTTGCATCCTTACAGAAAAAAAACACATGGACTGAACATGTTCTTCACAAGGGATTACATGAGAAGAACATGTGTCGACATGTTTACACATGTGGTTCACATGTAATTCCAACGGTTTCACATGTAAACATCCAGTTTTACAAAAAAACTTTAAAATCACAGTTTTCCTTTTTACGGAAGAGGATTAGGGCCAATGAAAAGAAAAAAGAATTCTGACTTTCTTCTCAGAATTCTGAGAAGAAAGTCAGAATTCTCTTTTCTTTTTTTTCTTTTCAGTGGCCCTAATCCTCTTCCGTACCTTTTGTAAAAAATGTCCACTGAAGTTTTTATAAATATTTGGTTCATTTATACAGTTTAAGTAAAAAAGTGGCTGTTAATATTTTAAATGTTTGATTGGACCACCAGCTGTTCCAGCACTATTCTACAAGCATGTTTTCATTGCTCATGTCACTGTTTTCTATAATAATCTGTTTTGCGGTCACCATGAATCCAGATGTTCCTGTAAATGCCTACATTCCATTGGATTTGTAGTAAATCAGACAAAATTAAAACATAAATAAGCTAATTTTTTAATGTGCAAAATGATTTAATCATGGCCAGCACCGCATCCACTCTAGACATCACACACGTTTGCTGCTTTTATAAATAGGATGGATTATGTTTTAGATTTTCTCATGTCTCACGACATTTGGGATTATTTTGGCCTCCTAAGAAGCTCCGTCTCAGAATCCGTCTGAGTAAACTTCACTCTGTGTACTTTTCAGGGAACCGCATCTGACACACCAATCTGTCAGGGCGGATCGCTCTAATTCCAAACACCAAAACAACCTCATTTTACCGCAGACTCTTAATTCCAAGTGCTTTCTGCAGACACCCCACCCCCACCTGAATAAGCTCTTCTGTCACGGCCCCTCGTGAGTCACCGAGCCCAGTGGCTTCACCGATTCACATCACAACATGCAGGTTTCAGGGGAACAAGACTCCACATGGACTCAGACGTGATGTTTGCTCGTTCAGACGCAGAACAAAAGCGTTCACAGATGACTGAACACAGACAACAAACAGATGCTGCAAACACTCCAGTCTTTTGTCTACCTTTGTTTCATTTCCACTGCTCAACCATCAACCTCCGTTCTGAACCCAAACATCCTGCCTTCTTTCAACACCATTGTTGTGGTTTTACTACAGATTGGAGTTTGGTGGAGGTTTCCAAACAGGACTCATCTATTTCAGCTTGTTGAATTCATTAAAACTAAAATAAACAAAGTGATGCAGAGACAGGTGAGTGGTGGCCTGTTGTTTTGGTAACAATTGAACTGATGGTTTCACAAATTGGTATTTTTCTGTGTTCTTTAGCCATAATTACATGTCAGACAGACTTTATCAACAGGAGGGCAGCAGGTCATTCAGCCTGATCACAGATCAACTAAAAGCATCACCGATCACGCAGGAAACCGCTTCTAATCGCGTGAACGAAGAGCATTCTCCTGTTATCGATCCAAGATGGTTTACGTCACATTCGAGCCCAAACGGAACCAAATGACATCCAAAAACAAAAGTAAAACAGCTGTCTGGGTCAAACTCATAACTTTATAACAAAAGTGCGTTTCTGTCCACTGAACGGTCGACAAGTTCAAACACCACCGTGAGATTTTGGTTCAAGGATGATTAGAAAGAAAACTCGTAAGATTTTCTTTTTTGTTTCAATTTTCCCGTAACATCAATGAACACAAACATTGTAAATGACACCATTTTACAGATATTAGGCTAAAACTTGCCTTTGGAGTAGTGAAGAGTCCTCTCTGACGTGTGTGTGAACGAGATCTGCCTTCAGCGTTACTATTGTGAGGATTTTAATGAAACGACCAAAAGATTTTCATTGGCTGCAAAATAAATTAACTTTTGGAGTCAACCCCACTGAAGATGGCCGCCACAGCCTGTTTGAGACAAAAAAAAAGTATAAATCCTCCAGAAAAGTTTAGACGCTGCCAGATATCGTCACAGGTTTTCCTGTCAGGAAAAAGCTCAGGTCTCAGACTCAAACTTGCTCACATCTGACATTTTCCTACAATTCCTTCTTCCAGAAAGGTTTTAATTCAGCTTTTAAAACATGGAGTCCTGGAGGGCTACTATCATGGGTGTGTTACATATTTCCTGCTCCAGAACACCAGATATAAATAATTTATTCATGTCTGTACAGCGGTGAGTTCAGCAGAAGCCTGATAATAACTCATGCAAAGTTAATTTGTGTGTGTGTGCCTGCTCTGTCTTCTCAATCCCCAGTGAGTCGTAGCAGATGGCTGCTCATACTGAGCCAGGATCCTCTGGAGGTTTCTTCCTGTTAAAAGGGAGTTTTCCTTCCCACTGTCGCTGCATGCTTGCTTAGTATGAGGATTGCATCAACACACAGTCAGTGTCTTGGTGCAATCTGCTGGGTTCCTTATATAGGAAACCTTTTACTGATTGGCTTAATGAATGAACTGTATTGGAATGTTTACTTTGTGAAGAGCCTTGAGACGACTCTTGTGGTGATTTGGCGCTATATAAATAAACTGAATTGAATTGAAACCAGCAGTGTTGGAGCAAAGAAACAGCAACAGTTAGCATTATGGCTGCTGATGAGGACTATGGATGGTGACCCCTGCACTTATAATGGTAAAAATGACCCTTTAGTGGTACCCATGGAGGCATAGGTGACCCAAGTGTTTTTAATGATGGAAAGGCTGTGTGACTTCTAGGAATACTGCTGATTTACCAGTTGAATGAGTCTGGATGAGACTGCCCCCTGTGGGTGATAAACAGAGCTGCAGTCACGGCTGTCTGAGTCTAATAGGGAGGAGGCGGCCAGCCCCCCCAGCCCGTCTGTCTCGTGTTCAGGTCAGATCACGCAGGGCGGACACTGGACTGAAGTCAGGCCAGAGAAGTGGCTCAGGCAGAGGAACATGCCTCTGAGAGCAATTAGGAAGCCAATTAGGTTCTTTTTATGGAGCATGGTATGTCACGGCTTGCCTGCTCCTATTGTGGAATCTTTTCTGACACCCATCCCCCCGTAACAACCCTGATCCTTTTCATTTCCCCTCAGAGCAGCTCAGCAAACAACCTCAGGAGCACGGAGCTGAAGACCTCGTTCCCGTTCAGCTGATCCATACATTAAGCAGATCTGAGGAAATTAACTGTAAGCCGGAGCCGACGGTTATTTTTACCAACCTGCTCGGTCTGGCCTGATTTTTTAAACACTCCTGTTGAGATTTTTTGGTGATGGAAATTAGCCCTAAAATTAACTTTGCATGGGTCCCATTTGGTAATTTGAATATTGAGAGGTGACAATCTGGAGAACAGGCCGCTGCGATAATTTTTATTTTCGGTAAGCAGCAGGAGATTTGGGAGGTGGAGTTGGATTGGAGGGATCCGCTCCCAGTGGGACATCTCAGCAGAGGGCCAGTTTGGCACAAGCGAAATGCCAGTCGGCCTCCGCCGGGCACCAGGCGGACCGTTGTGTCTTTCAAACGCGACCCGATCCGATCAGACAGAGAAACGGCCGCCGCGCAGCAGAGCCAAACTCTGGAGTCCGCTGGAGGTCAAAGCACACAAAAAGCCTGCTGTCCAAATCCTCACGGCTGTTCCCCATCTGACAGAACTCCTGTGAATGCTCCAAGGAGCCGAGAGGTGCCAGGATTTTAGGAAAATATCACTGAAAACTCAGGTTTTTCCCCTGCTCTCTGAGTTTAAATGTAATTTAATGCTCAGTGTTTTAAAAAGTAAAAATAAAAAAGCCACTTGGAATAAATGAACGTTTTTTTGGCAGTTTTTTATTTTAATTTAATGTGCTAAATTGAAAAATAATCCTAAAAAAAGTGTTTTTCATTTTTAAATTAAGAAAACTTCCTAATATGTTGGTAATGCCAGTTTCGACTTGAGTACTCAGATTACAATTACTTTCAATATTTATATTGTGCTACTATTGTTAATATTTTTCATATATTTGTTGGAACAGCTTTCAACCACAACGCTGAATTTGGTGCTGAATGTAACTAAAAAAGTAACTTGTAATCTAACTTAAAACCAAGTAATCAGTAAAGTAACAAATTTACTTTTTAACCGAGCAATCAGTATTCTGTAATCAGATTACTTTTTCAAGGTAACTGTGTTAACATTGACTCGACTGGAGTTTCGTGACCCCCGGTTGAGACATTTGCAACAAATCCTGTAAGATTCAGAGAAATCTTCATTTTAACCGAAAGCTCAAGTATTTTTTATTCCTCGCATTTTATTGAAACATGCACTGAATTTAACTGCAATAAATACTAAACAAAAAAATCTAAACCTATGGAGGTGTTTAAATAAGAAGCTAAACATCATTACATGTCATTATTATAAGCTAAATATTAATATTAGGGCTGCATGATTCTGGATAAAATGAGAATCACGATTTTTTTTGCTTAGAATTGAGATCACGATTCTCACGATTTTTTCCAATATTTATTGCACTTATTACCTGCACATCAACTTCCTAACAGCTGACACTGAACATAAAAACAATAAATGTCTCTTGTCTTTTACGTACACAACCTTTGAATAATTTTAACAATAATAACAATTTTGAACAAAATTCTGCATGCTCTTGTAGTTTTTTCCTACCAGCTAGCTTCTGCATCTTGTGGTACACATCACTTGGTGTAAGGCTCCGCCGTTGTCATTTGTTGAGGGAGAAAGAGCTTGATTTCATGCAGATTATGTCCCGGATCAAAATGCGGTACAATCGTCGTCTTCTTTTTTTTTTAAATCGTTGTCATTTGGAAATGAGACCGCATACAAGTATGAATTGAGATCACGATTTTTTAACGATTAATTGTGCAGCCCTAATTACTATTATTTATTAATTCATATTATAATATACCTTTCATTGCCCTAATTGAAATAAAAAAATGGAAAAACTATCTTATTCCCTTTTTTGCGTGTAAGTTAAAGGGTTTAATTAAATAGTTCTCATTTATTAAACACCATCTTTAGAGCATCTGTGACATAAAATCCTTAAGATCTTGATGCAGTTTATAAAAGATACTTACGAGCTAAGATTTGAGATGAAACTTCTATAAAGATGAAGATTTTTTTGTTGGATAAAAATGATGTTTTTAGATTTTTCTGTATTTCTTCATCCAGCTTCTCAGAACGCTGCGCTGTCTTTACAAACAGATTTAAAGGACACGGCTTACGTTGCTCTGGTTACGTTATCCCACGCACCGCCGGGGTTCCCTACAGTTTATCATATCTCATACAGCAGACGTGCCTCTGTGGGCTTCTGCAGCCCTCTGGGTTTATTCAGCTTGATGCTGACTCTCCTACGTTTGTTCCAAATCACAAATCAAATCATAAACGTTTTAATCAAATTATGTACGAATCAAATGAGTCATATGTTGGGTTTTTAATATCCGCCAATGTGTGTCTTAAATGCTTCTAATAATCATAAAAGGAGACCTGCACAATAAAACCACACTGGAGGACAAAGAAGCTGCTGGAATTAAAGGTGCCCTTAATGTTGCAGAGACGTTTTGGAATAATTTGTGGTAAATAATAAATAACTAAATTTGAAATGCACCAGAGTCTTTTAGAGGCAGCAGCAGCTCCGGAGGTAGAGCGGGTTGTCCAGTAATCGGAAGGTTGCAGGTTCGATCATGGCTCCCAGCAGAGAATGCTGCTGTTGTGTCCTTGGGCAAGACACTTAACCCATATTGCCTGCTGCTGGTGGCCGGAGGGACTGATGGCGCCTGTGCTCTGAGGTCTCACCTCTGTCAGTGCACCCCAGAGCAGCTGTGGCTACACTGTAGCTCATCATCTCCAGGGTGTGAGTGTGTGTGTGAATGGATGAATGATACACTGTAGTGTAAAGCGCTTTGGAGTCCTCTGACTCTGAAAGGTGCTGTGTGGGTCATTTATCATTATTTGTCTGGGGAGCAGAATTGGGGATAGCAGCAACAAGTTCTTACTTCCAGAATCCTTAATTATCAGGTTAACAATAAATAATAATTATAATAAGACGTTGTAATCTGGTATAAATCTGTGGGATGAATCAGAAACGTACGAAATCAGTTCCTGGAGGTTAGATCAACATTTGGTATCTGTCTACTAAACCAGAATTATGCATCTTTGAATTAAATGAAAAAAGATACCATTCAAACTTATTTTAAACTGATTTGCAACATCTAAAAAAAATGCCATCTTACAGGTTCTGAATCCCACTTTAACCCCGTCTGTGTTCAGCTGGATGAAGCAGCACTCCCCACCCCGGATGTGTCTGGGATTGGACCTGCAGCGCTCCACCAGGGGGACCCACATACTGTAAGTGTGTGGTCCTCTCCGCCTAAGCCACTGTGTGACCTTGGAGCTGGAGGTGCGTCGCCCCGGGAGCCCACGGGATGAACAATGCGGGGCACAGAGCGATCCAGGCATCCAAACATTCCATTACCATCTATAATATGAGCTCTCTGAACACCTCACAGCTCCACCATCTTCTATCATTTTTATCCTCCCAGGGAGGGGTGGTGGTGGGGTGGATCTCTCTCAGCGCCTGTGCAATCTGGCCAAAGAGGAAGAGACCAGAGTACATGAATAAAGGACTGGTTTGCCTCAGGCGGAGCTGAAATTGCTCCATTACACCGCTCCATTTGAGATCAGTGAGGGTGGGAGTGGCAGGGCAAAGCACCGAGGTTTTTATCTTTTTTTGCTTTTCTTCCATCTTCCATTTGTAGCTAGATGTTGGAGCTTTAAGAAAAACTGTGATTTCCAGGTATTAAGCAAAAGTGCACAGAAACTTCTTGCATCATACCATAAAAACTTCATAAAAGAGTCACAGGTTAGCTTGCTGAGTCTTAAAACCCGAGCAGAAGCAAGTGAAACAAGCATCATTAGCTCCAGCTGAGTAATCGGCGCTGATTTTGCACAAAACGAGATGGATCCAACATTTATTTTACTAGAGCAGCACAACTGTCCAACCTCCAAAATAGCAGCTGTCAAAACAGTGAAGGATGCGTTCACTGACGTTTAACTTTACTGAGCCAAACGGCACAAAAGTGAGTGGATTTGTTTCAATCGTTCGTTTATTGTAGAGAAAATAAGACCATCAGCAGGATGTAAATGCAGGTTTTGAGGCATTACCTTAAAAGAAACAAAAAAGTAAGAGTCTGCACATCTCTGTTTATGCTGAGGACCAGACAATCAGGCCGTATTGTAGCTGGAGAGGGATCCTCTTCTGCATGATCATTAGGCAAATGGAGATGCAAAGATGGAGAGCAGGCAGTGTTATTCTGCAATGATTTCTCTTCATTTCACAGATTTAAGGGAGGAAAAAAGGCTCCATCATCTCTGCCGATGTGTAATCAAAATGCTAAAAGCTGTCCTCAACCTTGAATAATGACATCACAGAGCGATTATAATCTACCTGGATACACATGCAGAAGGCTGTTTGTGCTGCAGGACAGAAATACTCATAAACAAAACACAGGAAACGAGCGAGATCTGATTTTTTTCCCAGTTTCAGAACTACAGAAAGCCGGTAACCTCCAGGGGAACAAAAGGAGACAAACAACATTGAGGTCAAGCTCCCAACTCAAAAACAAGAAGTCTGCTGAAATTACAGGGCTCATTGTGTGTAATGACTCCTCGGAGGTAAACAGAATTAATCAAGATTACGGGACAGGATAGCTTGAAGGAGGCTGACTGCAGGGAGAAGGAAGTGCTGAGACTCGGCACCAGTCGTCAGCTCA
This sequence comes from Aphyosemion australe, assembly GCA_006937985.1. Taxonomy (NCBI): domain Eukaryota; kingdom Metazoa; phylum Chordata; class Actinopteri; order Cyprinodontiformes; family Nothobranchiidae; genus Aphyosemion; species Aphyosemion australe. The sequence continues at coordinate 710,600 of SSNS01000099.1, forward strand.
GTTAAATCGGTGATTTATAGAAGCCATTAATAGTGAGGGGCAGCCCACACATCTCATTACACAACTTAGATTGTTTATAGTTGGCAAAGAAGTTATGAATGAGGACATTTAATCATAAGTCCTGCTGGATATGAAAGGTCAAATCGATGAGCCGAGCCTTCGGGGAGAAAGAGAGGAGGGAAGAGCGGGAACGCAGCGTCGTACGACGTGCTTGAAGCCTTTCGGCTGAAAATACCCACCCCCATGTTTGATCATGTTTATTGTCTCCAGCCATCTGCAGCTGATAACCCTTGACTCAACAAGCTGTTCCTCATCCCGTGAGTGAGACGGAAGACATATTCATGCAGACTCAGAAGAGCCATCTTTGCTTAGAAAAACGGTTCTGATGGAGGCAAAAATCAAGAACTCAAGGATTTCTTTAAAAAAAACAGAAGTGGAGGCATCTTTGGAGTGCAGCTATTGGGAAAACTGAAAAAGCTTGTGACCTTGAGCAGCAGAGTCTAAACCTCCTGGTTTTATCTTGTGGAGAAAATCTACAGAAGAAATGCTGAGATATCGATTTTTGAACAAAACACCCGAGAGACGAGCGGCGTCGCCATATTTGAAATAACTGGCCCTCCATTCCTGTGACATTTCATAAAATGAGGCGGTGCTGAAAGGAGAAATACGACCATTTTGTCTCTTAAGCTGAGAAAAACATTTGTGTAGCAGGAAAAAACGGGTCTGGAGGCACTCGGCTCATCATCAGGATACACATCTTAGAAGTGTCGCCTTCATAACGACACGTCTCACTTCTGCAAGAAGATGCTGGAAAGGACAAGCTCCTTTCAGTTTCTAAAATTAAGTTTTGAGGAAGCAAAACCCACCGCTCCCTTCAGATTCCCTTCTTCCATAAATCTTTTTGGAAGTCGTCCTGATTCCTCATGCAGCTGACGTCGTGTCGCTGAGCGTCTCTGCCCTATTCTGACCTTCAGCTGTGGGCCAACGGTCCACACTGATCACACAAAGGGAAACCAACTGCCAGCCCTATTTCGTCCGCTGTCAGATGTTGACAACCTGCATAAACATCGAACGGAGAGCGCGGCTCACCTGAGGGGCAGAAGCCAGGACGAATGATTCAACGAGTCACTCAGGCGGGAACAAGTTCAGTTAGGCTAAACCTGTGGTATGAAAACACTCGTCTGAGGACTCTCACATCCAGAGGGGTCCCTTTTAGTCGCCTTCTCCTTCACGATTTGCACGTTAGTGTCGGCAAACTGCAGCTATAGGCGGGATGGAGCTGAAAGCGTCCAAAAATCGTAGGACGGTCCTGAGGAGAATGTGCCTTTTGCAAGGTTCTGTCATTTTGCCTTTGCAACGCCGCAGCTCATCTTGAGTGATGTTTTCACCTCATAAAAAACTGCTTTTATTGTTAGAGTGTGCTACTTTTAACGCAGACGTGTTTGAAGAAATGTGCCAAGAAGGCTTGTTCTGGATGGAGTAATTACACAGAGGTTTATGAGGAGCTGCTGCCAAGTTTCGTCTGCGGCAGGTCTGCTAAACCTTTCTGATGTGATATTTTAAGAAAAGCACATGGCTTGGATGAGAAGACCAGATATCTCTTATAATTAAGTTACATATTTTTTCCCAGTCTTCTGTTCTTATCTCACTCCCAACGAGGAAGGTGGAATAATCCATCAGACTGGGAATGAGTTTAGGTATTTTGGGAGATGGAACGATGGGTTAGTGCCTTGTGAGTCGTTTTCTGAGGATAAAAGCTCTGGCGCTCCTGTTTCAGGAGGTTAAAGTTTGTCGATGAGGGCAAAATCTCAGGATTACGAGTCTTGCTCATTAATATTCGTGTTATGCAAACTTCTCACCTCTGATTGGCCAACAGCAACGCGACATTTCCACTGCCTTCGTTAACAAAACTCTGAATCCTGTAAAACACATTTTCTTATATAAAATGTTTTATCTCCACAAATAACTTGAGACTGAACGTGTTCCGCCATATTGTGGAGGTGCTAATGCTAATGGTTAGCTTCTACTAGCCGAGATGCGCTCTACTCTTTTCTTCCCGTGTGTGGTCACGAGCCACAGTGGGCGGGGCCACGGACACTAATTTCTTTGTGACACAGAAGAGACTGGCTTCTCTGACCCGACCGTTTCCCCGTCCATGTTCACGTTCGGCATGCATGTGAAACTCAGAGTGACCGATCGAATTTCAAAAAGAACAAATATAATGTTTCTTAGTGAACGAGATCTTTTAAAAAGGGTGGGTCAGGGATCTGAATAGCATCACACCCGGTCACCTTCCTCCAGCATGACTCACTAGGAGGAGACCCAGAACTTGCTGGAGGGGTTCAATATCCACTGTTGTTTGGGAACACTCTGGGAAAACCCAGGAGGAGCTGGAGGTTGAGGAGATGGATGTGTTTTACCTCCAGAACCCAAACTTGGATACAGGGGTGGACTGGGACCATAATTCGGCCCTGGCATTTTTCTGGGCCGCATTGGGTAAGCGGCCCACCGGGACGATGCCGGACATGCCAGACGGCCAGTCTACCCCTGCGTGGATAAGCAGTAGAACATGGGTGTAGTTCCGTATAGTGAACGGTATTTCTCCAGCTGATAGAAATTCTCTAAAGTTGTCTTTTCCATTAACAGAACAATCGCGTTAGAATATTGATTTTATGCAAATCCAGTGAATTGAATGTCTGATACGACAGGTTTATTAGCCTGCCAGTCATGCTTTTAATATCTGCCACTATGGATCAGGCTCACTGGTTTCAGACAGGACACTAATGCACCCCGGACTCGTTAGTCCTTCTCAGCCACATCTGTCCTTTCCAAAAGGACGAGGACAGCTGGGGGAAAAGGGAGGTCAACGAGACGGCAGCGTCCCGTTTGTTTGCGTGAACTTGAGAGTAACCTGGATTCAAACTGCTTCTCAAACAGATGCAAGCATGAATTATTCAACAAAGGAGGTTCCACACAGTGATCTGTAGATAATGTACAAGGCTTTAGGGCTTTATGTACACAAGTGAGGAAAATTAATCCTGGCTGTGCTATCTTATCCTGCAATTATGCACAAGGACCTTAATTTCCCACAAGGGAAAGCGTTGCATGCTTGGCCTATCCTTTCTGCTCTCCGACAAACACGGGAGAGAGAGAGAGAGAGAGAGAGGAGTCTAAACCCACTAACAGCTACACACACAAAACCCAACAAGGACTTGTCTCTGTCAGGACACAAACAGCTATTATAATAAAACAAGTACTTGCTCAGCAGTGAAATCCTAAGAAAGTGGGCCTGGAGTCCAGCCCAGCAGTGGTTCTGGATGAGCCTCTTGATGTGAGCTGAAAGCCCAAACGAGCTCTGAAAACTCGTTTGGGCTGTAGAAGGTGCTTTTGATCGTCTCCCTGAGAAACAGTGCACGGCTCACAGAGCAGGTCTGTATTTTCTCAAAAGCGCTTCAACATTTCTGACATGATCCTATTTTGAATGGTCCTCTGCGGTAATAAGGTCATTTGTCTTGTGCAAAGGAGAGAGGATCTATAGCTGTCATACGCTGAGCTGGAGATAAATGTGAAAGGCTGAGACTGCGTCAGGGAAAAGAATTAATGCAGTCAGCCCTTTGCTCTCCCAGCTAAGACAGGAAAAATGACAAAACAAAACTCAGACACTGGAAAGAAAGGACGCAATTAAACCGATGTGGACGTCTCTTATCGAGTCACTTCTTATTTGAGGGATGGGTTATGTTGGCCTATTTTCTTTTTTCCTAAATTTCCTGTCATAGTGGTGTTTCTATGTTTTTAACAAGCTTGTCCTCCTTGAAAGAGAAATTTTAGGGGATACTTTGGTTGGTTTTGTTTGTTGAAATAATCAAAATCGACCAAACCTGAGAAAATTAATGCAGATAAGAGACAATAAAACCTGTGGGCATCACAGATGACTCCACCCTTCCTGCTACTATGATGTCTGTCATGGCAGGGGGGCTTTTTTCAGTAAAACACCAAAAAGAAATTGACCAGAACTTTGTGCTAACTTTTTTTTTTAACCAATTATCAAAGGCTGAGTTGCTTTAACCCCAGCGACAATCTCCAGCTCCAGAGAATATATAATCCCTCCAGCATGTTCTGGATTTGCCATAGAGGTCTCCTCCCATTGGAACCTCCAGAGAAACCCTTCAGAGGGAGACGACCACGAGGCATCTCAGTCTGATGCCCAGACCACCTCATCTGACTCCTTCTGATGTGGAGGTGCAGCGGCTCTACTCCAAGCTCCTCCTGAACAATGTTCAGAGTTCCTCCCCTTAGCTCTACGCCTGAGACCAGCTACCCTCAGAAGACGATTTCGTGGTGCTCAAATGGATGTAGCAAAATTTAGCTTGTTATAAATCTTGTCAATTATGCATAAAATTTTACTTTTAGAGAAGCATTTGACAAATTTCCAGTTGCAGCAGCATTTGTTGAGAGTTGTCAGTAAAGTGAAACAGAATATTTAGAGTGTATTTATCTGTATCAAACCCTGTGGCTAAATCCTGTAAAATCAGCTGTTTTTACTTTCTATATGAATTAGGGCACCGACCAAATTCCGTTGTACCGACTGAGAACCGTTTCACGTGATATGAAACGATGCCTTGTTTCGATACTTGTCCTTCATAACGAGAACTTGCAAGACAGCGATTTGCCAAGACATACAGCAGCGTATGTGCAAGAGCGTAATGTTGTTAGTGGGCGAGCTGTAAACAGAGCAAGCGGCATAGCAGAAAGGATGTTTGAATTCCACAATAGTATACAGCTGCAGACCCGGATACTGCAGATTCACACAAACATGTCCCACTCAAGTGTGGAGATTAAACTTCCTGCTAGCTACACCAAGAGACTGGGTGTTACTGTTTACAGTCCAGGGGATCCGGACTCGAGACTACATTGATGAGGAAGAGCGGGGCAATGGTGAAGTAGCAACAAGCCCATCCAGCCTTTTGCAATAGCTTAGCAAAAAATTGCAGCGTTGAATGGAAGAAGCAACAGAGACAGGAAAATGCATGCATGCAGCCAAAAACCACTTTGGGAGTGTTTCTCATGAAGAAATAATACTATAACGTAGTAAAAAAAAAAAAAAACTCCAAAAAGTAGATTTAGCATGGTATAGAACATTTAACCTCTGGGTTTCCCTTTCTTTCTGATGCTATAATAACAGCAGCTGTTCTCATCAACACCTTTTTTGTACATTTAGCTCTTTTTTGTTGTCCAGATTTTCTTTTTTCACACTTTTATTTATTAGGCATGTTTTTATACAGGAATTGTGCATGACACCATATGATTTTAAATATTGATGCAAGAAGATTACAGCTTGATGTTTTTATTTTGCATTTGTTTTGTTTTTCTCAGAGTGTCACAATGAATTACTGAGAGTAATTGTTCCACCTGTGAACAAAGAAAGGAAATATTATCTACTTGAGAGAGTCGTCTTTTATTAATGAGGGCTAAAAAAGTAAGCATGGTTTATTAGATCATGAATTTAAAGAGGTGAGAGTTTTATTGCATAGTTTTAAGATTACCCCCCGAGGCTCCACAAAACTGTTGGCAATGAGAAAATCATTCATGTAAAAATTAGAGTGTAAATTAAATTAAATTAATTAATGTATAAAAACTAATCTCTAAAATTTTATCCATGAAAATATATTGTGATTATAATGAATAAATGTGTCAGTTAATACAATTATCAGAGCGTTTTCTGAAGGCTTTTATTGTGAAGGGGTTTAAAAGGAAGTGTAGATGACTGTCAAGATCAACTGATATCTGCATTAAAACTTAATGTCAGAAAATATCGTATCAGTTTTCAGTCTTAATGACACAACTTTTTCATACCAAACACACGTTAAACATCAAACTCTTCAGCTACCTCTCCTCTCTCAAAATCTACAAATGAGACAGATCTGAGGTGAAGGTTTAGAGATGTTTTAGTTTATTTGTACAACTTGTGAAGTAAAAATTAGCCCTGTGTAGTGACAAACGACTAAAGCAGAAAAACAAGAATCTTCACCAAAGGCTTGTTTTCTTATGTGAATATCTTTATAAATGTTTTATCACCATAGCTGCAGAAAAACAAAAAATACATTGCTAACTAATACACACATCTTAGCTTAGGGAGAATGAGATTCAGCTGCTTCCTAACTTAAAGCAACATTCCGCAACTTTTATACCTTAAAATTATGCTTTTTTGTAAAGTTTTGGCGTCATGCTATAATCTATTATGTTCATTTTCATACCTGTGATAGTGTTGGGGGGTCCCACGTCTGTTTACCACACTATACAGTTTTTGAGCTCGGGTCGTTACCGGATGTACTGACTGGGTGTTGCTTTATGGCCGCATATGGCAAGCCAAAGGGATAAAAAAGTACACGTTCTTAACGCACGTTATGTCCGCCAAAACGCGCGTCTTGAACGAGTGTTTAGGCAGGCTTAATGCGAGTTTAGAACACGCAATTTTTTTATCCCTTTGGCTTGCCATAATTGTATAACGTAGACTTGTGGTTTAGCAGTGGCAGATTCACCAAAGAAAGCTAGAAATCCCTTATCAGAGGAATCTAGGAAAAGAAAAGAAGAATGTGATAGAGCAAGAGCAAAGACCAGAGTTATTATTGGGCCGTCTTTTCCTCGCTGGAGAGCTCTTTTAGAAAGAACAGCATGAACTACGGACTCTGACCTAGCCGTGCTGCTAATGGCTAGGTAAGTAATAAATGATTTCACCAGGGTTATTGTGTTTGGTCGGGCATAAAGTTGTTATACAGTCCTGATAAAACTATTTATTCAATGTGTGGAGGTGTAAAAGTTTGTTTTCGTTGTTTTGCCTGATATTAGGAATGTAAACATGCCTCTTATGCCCCAGAGAGAGATTTAATGTTACGACAGTGACGTTACGCAGCAAGCATCTAGAGGGAGACAGAGACCATATAATGCTGCTTTAAACTGAAGTATTTTTCATTTTGCACAGAAATCTTTGAATATGTAAGCATCCATGATAGGACAAATGTGATGTTACCTAAAACGTTTTAGTTTTATATTTTTTATGAGGACAGCATGTATCGGTAAAAAAGCCAATATCGAGCATCCCTACAAATAACCTTATATTTTATTTATTTTGGCTTGCTTTTAGCACCCCCTAGTGTTCGTTATTGAAAGTAAAACTCATCTCCTGGCTGTGCGTTTGTCTTTTTAACACCTTAATCTAACAGCTGAAACGTCTCCTCAGCCTTTATTAGTGTCTACAGGAGCGGTTCATCACTAAATCAAACAAATCAGCTGTGTTTATGATCTAAAACATGCAGGAAACATGCTGGAAGCAGACTGCAGCACCACTGGTATGCCAGCTTTATTTTTTGTAAGTCGAGCAGGGAGTATCCCCACCACTCTGAAGTTGCAAGTGCAGTATTCTGGCCACAGAGGGCGGTGGGGGTCTGAGTGACATTTCATTAACCCTGTAAAGCAGGGGTCTCAAACTCCAGTCCTCAAGAGCTACCATCCTGCTAGTTTTCTGTGTTTCCTGCTCTGCCACACCCGAATGGAGTAATTTAATCCTCACCTTACGTCTGCACAGGCCTGTTAATTACTCATTCATTTCAATCAGGTGTGTAGGAGCAAAGAAACAGCTAACATGTGCGGGATGGTAGCTCTCGAGGACCGGAGTTGGAGACCCCTGCTGTAAAGGGTCATTTTAGCACATACTGGCTCAAGAACAACAACACAAAAACTGTTTATTGATCCAGGTATGTTCATCTTTTTGCACATGAGCCAATTTCTCCTGATCATCAAATGTAAAAATCGTGCTTTCTGTTATTTCTCTTTTTTAACTGTGATGCTGAAAATAAAATTTCAAAGAACTCACACAGAAGAGGCCACAAACAGGAGAGACTGACACCGAGAGAAACACGTTGTTCTCATCTAAAAATGATGAGTCAATAACTCTCTTCTATTAAATCTCTTTTCCCTCTAAAACCAAAACCCGACTGTTCATCCACTCCTGATAAAACCTCCTGACTTATCCCTGCTCAGCTAACAGCTCTTCCTTCGCTGCTGCTGCGGCGCCGCGGTCTGACCCGGCAGCCCGGTTCTGACACGGAGCGCCTCTTCACACAAATGTTTATCGTCACGCGGTCGAATTCCTCGCCGCAGTTTTTGTGTCATAATTTGCCCAGATCAAGCTGGGGAACGAGGGTTTTCACAGCCACGGCGAGAATCCGATTATCATACAGGGACCGCCGTTGTCATGGAAACCAAGGATGGTGCGTGGTGTTAAGCCATCTCTTACACATTTCAGAACATTGGGAATTAGTGAGAAAAATTCAGCACCCTTAAAATGAAGACGTGATGAGATCCGTCCTTGGTTTGGATTCTTGTCCGAGAAAAACAGAATCTGTCAAAAACATCATTTTTTTTAAGTTTGTGCATCTAGGTGACAAAAGCAAACTCCATTGGTCATCTAATGGTGTCTATCTTTCTCAGACGCAGCTAAGAGATATTTTTCAGATCATTTCTATGTTTTTTTTAATCCATCAATGCCTGTTTAACAGCATTTAGGGAACGACAGGCCGGAACAGCTGCTCCAGCGCAGACATACTGCAGGACAGACTTCCAAACAGATTTGCATTAGAGTACCTTTGGTGAGCTTGTAACAAATCTGAGCCACATGTTGTTTTAATAAATAAAAACAAGGAGGAGAAAATGCTTCCAAATGAGCAGATTTTGGTCAAATTAGAGGAAAAAGAGACAGCTGCAAACGCAGCATGGCTTAGATTACACACACATGGACGGAGCGGCTATTCAATGTGTTTTTCTATTACAGCGTCTCCGGGGAGGAAAACTGTGGACAGAGACGTTCCTCTGAGACTGTAGGGTGAGGTTGCTTTTATTTATTTACACTGTCGTATGTGTGCCAGTTCAGGATGCAGATGCATCCCTACAATAACCTTTATTAGATAAAAACAGCACTTTAATCTAGATCTAGATGCATAAATTACACATTTTTAAAGTTATAAAAAGGCGTTTGTGTGGATTTTCTTAAAATCTGATGGTAAATTGACAGTTTTTTGTGTTCTGGAGAATGAATCATGCAAATTTAAAAATAATCTCAGGTGACATTGTGCTTTTTTGGATAAGAAGTTTAAAAAATAATGCAAATATTAACTGTAAATAGGAACTGAATCAGTGAAAATTCATCAAACTAAATAATTTTCATGTGATCGGATGGGTCTACGTCACATTTTTAACCGCAGGTCTTACCTGCTGTTCAGTTACACAACTCCAGGTCTCTGAGTCCATTTAGTTTTATAATTTATAGTTTTTCTTCCAGATCAGAAGCTTGGCTGTGATAATGCAGCCTTGAACACACAGCTGCGATTATAATGGGAGTCAATTTTGCTCCTTCGCTGCAAATAAACTGAAAACGTGAGCGAACACCTGAAGTTAAATGGAGCACAAGACAAAGGAGCAAAGAAACTTAATGCATATAATTATTTTAAAAAGTACAAATGTATCATTTTTCAGTCATGAAAAACCAGTAAAGAGTGACAAAATATAGAACCAGAAAGTCAAAGACGACTTCTGCAGGAATGAAATGAGGAGCAGCCAGGTGCTGCTGATCAGATGTCCTTGATTAACAGAAGAGCAGTTTGATGGTCTGGAGCGTTCAAGTTTGGGTTAAAAAGTCAGATTTCAACGGGGGAACAGATTTGTTCCTAATCTGGGGATGGTTACGAGGCTAGCACAAAGTCAGAAGGATTTTTCACACGTGACGGAAAACATTTCTAGTCCTCCCAGATGCAGCCATCTAAGAAAATTCCCCCAAGGTCAAGGACACGTCTAAATTCAGACTCTTCTCGCCTCAGTTAACTTGTTACACGTCAAAGTCTGTGGCAGGAGAATGAAGGGTTGTTTGGAAGTGTTGTCGGTAGAGAGGGTTACAGGAAACAGTGGATCGAGTTTGCCAGAGGCGATAAACCATCACACACCGCTCATACCAGCTGTCAGCACAGTGGTGGAGGGCTGATGATTTGGGCGTGTTGTGCAGCTGCTGAGTGGCCACCATGAGCATCTCCACTCATCAAAGCATTCTTAAATGCGAGGCCGTCTATCCGACTTGGACCAGGCTGGACCACCCGGCAGGATGAGGATCCTAAACTCAGAATCAGCCCAAGTCCAGACCTGAACCCTACAACAATAGCTGCACAGCTCAGTAAACTAAAGCTACGCTGTAAGGGAGAGATGCTTACGTCTGTTTATTATGTTTTAAAACCCGGTAAAGATGAGGATCGTTTCTTTGGTTCTGATTTCATCAGTTTTTAAAACGAACGGGACATTAGCAGGAAGAACGAGCAGCTCAAATGTCAGACAATCATTTTTCAAAAGATTTGAGTTTGAGTCATCAGTCGGACCGGAGAATAAAGCATCCGGTGAGTACAAAAGATGAAAATCAGCTTCTGTGATGGAGGAGGGAGCTGCAGGTGGACGGAGAGAGATCCAAAAAGACCAAACAGGACTTGGCCACACCAGAAGGCCATCTGTGCTCTCGCACGGCAAAAAGTTCCTCTAACAAGGTACAAACTTTAAATCCAACCTCTCCATCTCTCTGTCTCCTTCCTTGTCACTGCCGTCCACATTTCCAACACAAAACAGCAAAAATAATAATCCACAGTGTCTTGAGACTTAATTAGAGCCTGTCACGGCTCTAATTTACTCCAGTTTATAAATGTGGATGGCCATGCTGTTCATTACCCTCTCAAGACATTCCTGGCTCATGAATGAAAACCAACAGACTAGGCCTGAAAATGATCTAGTTTGGATTTCCACAACATTTTAATTATCATCTTAGTTTAAAAAAAACATCCATTATGCAGCCAGAGATCCATTACTGCCTTGTAATCAATCTGCAGCCAAAGAAAAATCCCATCATGGCACATTTGTTGATTAGAGGCAGGGCGTGTTCTAGGAGGAGGACCGCCGGATCAACCCTGAACCTTCGACCCAACTCCTCCTTCAGTGCCACAAACAGGAACACAAACAAAACCAGGGCATGACTCCGAGCGCCGTCAGCGCTCATCACGCTGACACAAAAAAGGACGCAGCTCTGCTGCTGGAATGAGCACCGAGGCATGATGGGATACCTTCTGGATCTCAGAGGCCTGTTTGAAAGGAATCAATAAGCGGGTGCTGGGTGAGTCTTAAAAGCACAAAGCGGTTTAAATGACCCAACAAGGACGGCACTTGACCAGCTGATGTGACCCGCCTGGCGGCTTTCTGAAAAAACACGACCCGATAAAATCAAAACGGGAGGATGAGGTAAGTCTCTGGGTAATCCCAGTTTCATCTTAGAGCATTTCCAGTCAGGGCAGATGAAATCAAACAGGAATGTGTGGCTTTAGCCGGCACCGCACGCTGCGCCGTAAGCCCGGTTCTGTCCTTGGTGCCAGTCAAGCTCAGTGGAGCGTGACTCTGGCCACCATGATTGATGGGCCAAAGGGGAGAAGCCGGGCTGGGTGGGGGACAGGAGAGCCTGAGGTTAGGCGCTGTCACGGATCTGACTGGTGAGTGTCTGAGGCTCTAAAAACTCCAGGAACACTCACCGGCTCCGGTTCAGGCAGGAAAACCAGCAAAGTGACTGACACCAAAGGCGTGGTGCAAACTCGCCTTCATTTATTCATTTGTCAGTTTATGATTTTATAATTTTAGCTCGTGTCATCGCCTCGATGGCAAGGAAAACACATTTAGAAAATTTAATTAAATGTCATCAGGTTGATGCACCTCGTAATAATCGCTATCACCTCTTATAAATGTGGATAAAACAATTCATGTTTAGTAATAACAGACAACATGTTTTTCAAGATAAGAGTTTAAAAGATAGGGAATGATTTTAAATCAGAGAGTTCAGACAAAAGCTGCTTTCTGGGGTTTTCTAATTATTTCTACTCAAACAGATGAAGCAGATTCAGACACACCAGGTGAACTTTATAAAAACTAACTCTTAAATAAGAGAAAACACAAAATGATGTCATTTCTTTTAAGATTCAAATAACACAGTTGTCTAATGATTAAATCTAACATGTTTTTTTAGTTTTTTCTTATTGTTTTTTATTTATGTAGATTGTTTATTTAGTAAAATATTTTAATCCATGTGCATTTTGCTTCCTGTTCTCATCTCTAAGCTTCGCAATCACAGACATATATACGTAGACGCCTCGTGGACTGGCGCTGCCTATTGGAGCTGCTGTAGTGGCCGGCCGCCATCTTAGTTGGGTCTCCATTCGCCCCCAGTGCATTCATTTCTACTGAGGAAGGTGCTTACCCAGCTAAAAAACACATTTTATCAAGCTTTTTCACTAATTCAGACACATGGTATGGCATGATAACTAAAATATAAAAATAATTAAACAACATAAATTAAGATAAATTAAAATATAAACTCCCATCAGGTAGGCTAGAAACATCAATAGTAGGGTTGTAACGATGCTTCGAGAATCGATTTAAAATCGGTGCAAACTAGTTTAAATATCCATTGTTGTAAAAAAAAAAAGAAAATCGATTCACATCGGTCTGCCAGAGACATAAATGCAGATGACATTCAAAATAAATAAAACCTTTTTTGAGCACGAAAAGATTTGTGATCATTTCCATATCATCTTAATTTACTGCTATTACTTTGTTCAGTGTTAAGTTTTGTTAGTAAGACAATAGAAAGTTATCATTTGAAACAAGGACTAAAGGGCAATTAAATAATTTATTTTGCCATAAAAAAACAGAAATTATTTTGTTATGAAAAATCGTAAAAAATCGGAATCGTGAACTTAAAATCGGCTATCGAATTGAATCGTGGCTTGAGAGAATCGTTACATCCTTAGTCAACAGTAATCTCAGGTGATCTGTTTTCAATAGTACACTGGTTGTTGCAACCGTAGGCTGCACAAAAACGGGCAAAGTTGCCCAGTCTGCATTGACTTTAGAGAATGAGGAGACCCATCCAATATGGCTGGCGGTGTTTACGTATTCATATCTATGTTCGCATTTATTAGTTTACCACTTAAAGGTTGAACATGGAACACGGACATAGCGACATCTAGTGTTCAGAGGTGGTATTGCAACAACACAACAAATTTTCCAGCCGTCGGGGTGTTGGTTCACTGCTGATACGTGAAGTGACCAGCCAGCACCATGTCCAGTGAAGAATCGTACAGGGTAAGGACTCATTTCTACTAAGAAGTTTATTTTACAACAGTATTTACCGTTAGAACATCTTCTGGGCTCAGAATCAGCTGCTTGACTTGTCGAGTCCGCAATTTTACACAGTCCCAGCCTCGCCTTGCCGAGCAGACTTTTTACCGCAATGGTGCCCTCTAGTGGCTGTAAACATGAACCCAGTGTCGTGCCCGTCAAAATTAATATTTGATTATTTTTTAATTGAATATAGCTTTTAAAGGAAAAACTGCACATTAAAAACATAGCTTTTTATAAAAATGTTCCATATTCCACCTTTAATTCTATAAATCACGTTGCTTCTGTGCATAAAGAAGAATTTCTTCATCACAACAGAATCATCTACAAATCTATTTCCTCTGGGATGATGCAACTGAACGTAAAACCTGAATTTTAAATGCATTAATGTGTTTCTACCTTTTTAAATCTGTGAAACGGGTCAACATGCCTCTGGAGTCCCTCTCTGGAGACATTTTAGTTCTGAGAATGAACTGTGACCATGCAGCCCATTCTCTGTGCATTCTGGGTAATTTATTTCTCTGAGGGATTTGTCACAGAGGTTATTTATACTGACAGTTATGGGAGAGAAAAACAATTTTATATTTCAGTGGTTTAATTCTGCAGGTTGGGTTGTGCTGGAACAGAAAACTCCAGAACTTTGTCACTCAGGATCCGGTGATGTTTACTCGCCCCTCCAGATGAGCAGGAAGCTGTTTAACACGATGTGTCACCATTCTTCACACACGGGCGCTCTCAGGTTATTGACTCAAATGTGGACGGGCAGATTTCCTTCATTTGGCTTCAAATTTCCTGGTGCAACGCGTTCCTGCCCAGAACTCAGTCACGACTTCTGGCAGCAGGTGAAGGTGAGGGGGATGAATAATACATGAGCTCGGCGCGTTGCAGGTAACGACATCTCTGGGTCTCCCATAAACACAAACAGCTCATCAGCTGATCTGAGAGAAGTGATGAGAAATCAGGTGACATAAAGAGAAAATAGGGAGTTAAAATTCTTCTACCAGGAGGAAATGTCACTTCCTCTCCTCAGGATACAAGAGCATTAAAATCAGTGTTTATGTCCAGGATGGGAGAGCTTTGTGCAATAAAACTAGAACTTGCACACAAATCTCCATGCATGACGTGTACTCGTGTGTGCAGCTATAAGCTCGATGAGGAACATCTGTAATAAGATCTTTTATAGCACAGATCGGTGGTGCTCCTGCTCCGGGGCAGGTCCACGCATTAAAGGATGGATCCAGGAGGAACGTGTCTGATCTGAAGATAACCTCAACTTTATTTCTGTCATTCACCCTTCCAACATCACAGATCCTCTAAATGCAGAAACCCAGGGAGCTCACGTCATGGCTGACACCAACAAGCCCAGACTGGTCCAGTACTGACCTATTGGTCCTAACCAATGCATGAATAACACAGAGGTCCCCGTGGAGCGGGATTTTATTTGTTCATATTTCTGACTGAAAATAAGGCTGTCACCAGAAATGGTTCAGAGATAACTCAGACCAGTCAGCAGACTGTCCTGCTCATCCGAGATGTGCTTTCTCTTATTGACCCGGCTCGTTAGAGGTTCAGAGGCTGGTTCTGAATACATGAGACACACACACACACACACACACACACACACACACACACACACACACACACACACACACACACACACACACACACACACACACACACACACACACACACTCTCTTTCATTACAAACAGCTGCTCTTCAAATGGAAGGCAGAAGGAATCCAACTCTGAGGTCAGCTGATGTCTCTGGTGTAAATATAAGATCTGCATCATCATCATTATTATTATTATTATTATTATGAAAGTAATGTAAAAATTGCACCGATTGCAGAAAAACCTGACTTGCCCATACAGATTTTTGCGATATTAATTTTATCTGAACTAAAAGCAGATGAAATCAATGTTTCAACTTCCTTTTATTGAGAAAGCCATTATGAATACTCATGAAACAACCAGTATCAACTGGACATGAGGTGATGTTATTATGAATATAAATGAACATTTTTAGCATTGCTGTTAGAACTACAAAATCATATTTGTTCCTTTAGACTTTCATTGTTCAAATTCAAAAACAAACTTTTGTAGCTGTTTTGACACACCTGTCCAAAAAAATGATTCTATAGCAACGATTTGCTTTAACATTAACTAGGGGTGCACCGATTGCAGTTTTTGGCCGATCACCGATCTAGAGAGAAACCTGAGATTGAGGCACCTCTAGTAAATATATATGTAAAAAGCTCCACTAGAGAGAATAAAAACTGTTTTTACTAAAAGCAGATCGTGTTAGTAGATGATTTTTGTTGTTGCTGCAGAATAAGAGTCACACAGTCTCACATCAGCCTTTAACAAAGCTACTGTAAAAACCCTTACACCATGTTTAGATTATCTCATGAACTACTGACAAGACAGATTTTAGTGACTTACAAACAATAATCTTCAGTTAACTAATAGATCTGGAAGAGTTTGGTGTTTTTTGAATGAGTTCATGTGACTAAAGTTCTGGTCTTATAGTCTCAGCATTATTTTACTGTGAAAATCCCCCAAAAAGGAAGTTATCCTTCCAGCAGCAGGAGGATGAGATATAAAATAGATGTTTACAGTGTATTAATATGTCAGAACGAGTGGCTTAAGCAAGTCCGGGCTGATTCTGAGGTTTATCACCTATAGAGTCGACACATTTCAGCATAAACACCACGGCTAATAAAACTTTATACATGAAAAATGACCAACTTTGTCAAATTTACAGGTGCTGAGTTACAGCTGCATCCTTCAGAGTACACATCTAAAGGCCATATACGTCAGAGTGAAGCAACAAGACTGTTCAAAATCCAAGGATACTCATAACGTGTCCTCAAATGTATTTTTTCAATGATGGGTGTGAAGCATCCTCATAGGCAAAGGCGATCCCAGGATTCTTTACGGGCTGAATTGGAGATTTTTGGTTTTGTAATGGTGGTGGTATGTGTGGTGGGAGAGGATTACAGTTTTAAATGTGATTATATTAATATTTGCTGGTAAAAATAAATTAAAAGGTTAGAGCGGCTGTGTCATTGGGTTTTTTTCATTTGCACGTTTGTTTTTTCAATTTAATTTTTGTCAAAAATATTAAGAAAAATCTTTCTAAATGAGCTAGCGTGGTCTTCATGTATTACAGCTAACATCAGTTCAGCATCATCACGGTTGCTAGGTGACAGGACGTACGCAGAGATAAGGGCAGGAATATGAAGGCGAGATAGAATTAAGAGGTTGAGGAAGGATCCGACCCACGTGGACCTGCTAGCCCTGGTAGGACAGGTCCTCACCAGGACGCTGCTGCTGCTGCTGCTGCTGGATATGGACTCAGCCTGCGTTCCTTCCATGACTGCTGGGACTTTCCTGTTGGATTCCTTTTTGCTTCAACCCTCAACTTTTCCTGCTTTAATGTAGTACAAGACAGAAATATTTGCCTCTAAAGGGCTCAGCTGTGAAACCTTTACCTGCATAAGTACTGATAACTGACAAAAACATATTTTATAAAACCATCTAATAACGTGTTTGGTCACTGATCTAGAGCCCAGCTTCCTCTGAGACGGTGCTGTTCTCAGGTCTGCACAAGCAGAGCAGAATGTTTTTACTGTTTGTTAAACGTGACAGTGATGACGAGAAGCCCGGTAAAAATAGAAATCTTCCCGCTCCTCTCTATTCTCTTCCCATTACCTTTATTCCACATTCTGTCAAACACAAAACCAGCGTTTCCTCGGCGCTGCATCTGCTGAAAAGCAACGAGTTGTTGCTATGCAACAATTAAATACATCTGAGGTGTGCTCCTCCAGAGTTCCTTCTACCTTTCAGTAACCCTGAGTTTGATGCAAACGGCACTATCCTGCTGCTGTCAGCCTCTCCGTAAACAGACTCTCTGGTGAATATGCAGCACACTGTGCAGACAGAGATCTAGTGATAAAAGCAGTTCTGCTTTTCCTCTCAGATCTCATTTCCAAAAGGCGGCTCACTGATCCACACACAGCAGCGACAAGACCCACGGCCACGGCGTGCTGAGGTGGAAAAATACCTATTAGCTCCAACGCCATCACAGCACTTTATTTCTTTCACTGGAAACTCAACTCACATCACTTCTCTCTGCACACCTTCTGCCATCAGCCCTTTGGCCCAACATCAAGGCTTCTCTTGCGTGAGGAGCACTTCATGGGCAGAATGGAGACTTTTAAGGGGAATCTCTCCAGCTGTGTTCATTACCATGCAGTTCAAGTGCCGTCTAACCTGCCAAACACGTGAGCTCCAACTGGATCAGACCCACAAGTGAACAGAAGAGAAACAAACATGCAGGACGTATTTTAGAATTTGCAAAGTGGGATTTTTAAGTGAAAAGAAGTAAACGTGTGGATATCGTGACCGTAATGATCTGATTCGTGCTGCTTCAGTTATGCTGATGACTACATACACACGTTTAAAAACTCGTTACATGTGTATGAATGGACAGATGGTTGTGAAGCGCCGTGGGGGGCTGTAGAACCCTAAGAAGGCGCTACACAAATACAGGCCGTTTACCATTTTACCATTCAATCAAACAGGACTATAGAAAAAAATGTTTCTTTGCATCAGATTACATTTAATGTGCTTTTCGTGATGCATGTGCACTTAATTTAACAATTTTACATGTTTTGCTGCTATTATAAATATAAATTTAAATGCAAAGAATCAAAACTAAAATTATTTATGAAAAACAATAATGTTAGTTGAGATTTGAAGTACGTTAAATGTAATTTAGGGGTTCTTAGTTACTAAAGAGGTGAAGTGGATAGAGCAAAGTTAAAAAGTAGGCATTTGTGTCTGTAATCTCAACCTGTGCAACAATAAAAATGCCATAATCTGTAACTCTGAAAATTAAACAGCAGCATGAGCTTAAAAAAGACCAATAGATCATAAATCTGTCCATTCACGTGTCAGAAGTGTCAAATATATTCATTCTAATAGTTGTATACATGTTTATCAGCTATTCCTTTAGTTACCAAACTGACTCTGGATCAGTTCGACCTGCAAATCTCGTCAGATTCTTGTCATCATTGAAATAAAACGGTGATAAAACGAGGGTTTAACCAAAAATCTGTTCATAGTTTGTACAAAATAGTGCAAAATTATTTGTGACTGCTTTTAAAACAAAGCTGAAGGGATTAGCGTTCCTTCGAATGCACGAGTGTCTATTAGTTTGTTGTGAGGTTTTTAAGGGAAGGTCTGATGTTACATGATGAGAAAGAATGATGGACTGAATCTCAGTATCTAACATTTTACTTTCTTAGATGGTCAAAAGAACAAAAACGTGCAATTTGATTGTATCTGGGCAGCCGGAAACCCTGAATAGTCAACAGTTTGATTTAAATCTAGACTGTTGAGTAATGCAAAACCTCAATCAATGGTGCATTATTATTATTATTATTATTATTATTTTGAAATTTACAGAAGAAGCTGAAAAATAAACGTTTTTCTGTTTTACACTGTTGGAGGATGACACCCTCCTTTCCTCCCACTGACGAATTGCAAAATTAAAAACCAAACCAAGTAAAACACCACTGTGATCCACTTGGATTATCTGCAAAATCAGGTGGAAAAACAACATTTAAAACCCTGACAAAACAGTTAGTTGACTTTATGCATTTTCTACTGTATTATTTATTGAACACCATCCTAATCTGTCATGATCATGATGCTCCTACAGGTGAGAATCGAGAAAACTCTTGCAGAAAAAAGTCAGAAACTGGGACAATAAAACACGTCTTTGTAGATTAATCTTTGGTAACAAACACAACGTGGTCAAAAGAAAACCGCGACAGCAAAGATGGACTTAGTGTGATTTCAAACTCAAGCTGACTGAAAATTAACTTCAATAAAAAACAAGAGAATCTTCGATGTTTACGAAAACCAGGATCTGGTGCACCGCTGAATTAGATGCAGCGTGGCAAAGAACCCAAGATGGCAGCAGGTGTAATTACCCCGCCAGCCTACCTGTTAAAGCTGAGCTGCTTCTCGTTGTTCTTGGGTCATAATTTATCACACTCCTGCTCCTCAGAGAAGGTTCTTTATGTAACCAAAATGCAAATGTGTCAGTTTCCCACATTACATAACCCAATCACCACATGAATGCTTTCTATTAACATCCTCAACATTTCAGAGCCATTTCTAAAGAGGCTGCTGCATGTGGCGCTGAAACCCCCTTCCTCTGCTCTACAGGAGCGCTGTCCACGGTCCTGAAACAGCTCTGCTCAGCCTGAGCGCCGAGGTTCTTCCCACAGAGATAAAATAAGGATTTTGATGTCTGACTGAGTGAGTGGCGGTGTGGGCGGAGCGGTTTGGACCGTGTCTCAGCTGGGACCTTCTGAAAGCAGCAAACAAGGCCGAGTCTCAGCAGGCATGAAGCTCCGCGCCCTGCTCGCTCTCTGAGCTGTCACACGTGTCAGAGTGTCATCCACAAAGGGATGGAGGGCACAGAAAGATCAAATTCTGCTTTTCAGAGCTAACAAACACAATCTTAGTGTCATTTACTTTAATAATTAGCTTTTAAAATGAGTGTTTTAACATCCTGTGGGACGCTGCGTGAAAAGGAACGGCTGATCCCTGCACATAAGGGACCCAACCCGCTCCATCCCGTCTTTCCCTGGAGTAGAAAGGCCAGCCAATCAGAGTGGATGAAGGAATGAGTCACAGGGAGAGCATCCAGTGGACCGAGAGGAGCTGCCTGCCGCTCTGGGCAGTTCATGGATGGAGCGATCGGCTCAAAGCGTCCACACACGTTTTCACACACACTGATTTTGTGTAGAAAAAAATCCATTTTCTTCACCGTTTCCCACCTTTGACTTCATTTTTTACGAGTCTTACATGATTAATCTCACATTCTGCCTCTTTTTATCAACTCATGTCACACCCACTGTACACAACAAGGTGACATGAAGGTCAGCATATCACCCACACACACTCCAGGCTGAGCTGCACACTGTTTACAGTGTAGTCTCCCATTTAAACGGAGCAGCTGCTCAACAAAAACACTTTGAGATGTTCATTAACTATTGATGCTGTGGGAGAACTCACAGCTGGATCACAAACGGTTGTTGAGACATATCACATAAAAGATGTGCAACAGGATCCCCAACAACTGTACGAAACAACGCAGAAAGGAGGAGCAGATGTTTCACTATCATTACTCAGTTCTGTTTTATTCAAAGCAGCTCCAATGGAAATTGCTCGACCTCATAAAAGAGATAAAGGATTTGGAAAGTAGTGGAAAAATGGAGTCAGAAATCAAACAAGACCAGAGCTGTGTGTTAGTTCGCTCCAGAGGAGAAAAACTCAACAGGAGCTTCCACAGCCAGCCAGTTTTCACCTCCTTCATGAACACGGAAGCTTTGTTTAGCCTCGGACTCTGTCTTTGTTCAATACTGGATCTCAGCGTGCACGGATGGACAAAGGAAGGACAACGAAGGGTTCGGTTCAGCTGAATCTGGAGTAATGAGGGCAAAGATAGAGGAGCAGAGATAAGGGATGACAGGGGGAGGAAATGACAAACAGCGGGGAAGGCAGTGCAGAGATTCGATTACAGTGAAACTTCTCATTAAGATGACAGCGAAAGCAAACCTCGGCAGCGGAACACCAGATCCATGCAGGAAACAGCTGCTGAAGATGCTACATGTGTTGTCTTTTCTTAGCTCAATTACCGTCTCCTGTCACCGGGACTCTGATGCCACAGATCCAGATCCCACTCAGATCAGACCCAAACCAATCCAACAAACAGTAAACGAGTGCAGCTACACCATCTACACAAACACACCTCTTCCTACACATCTGTGTTCCTGTTTGAGTAATGAATGATCGTAAACGTGACTTCCTCTGACATCTGTCACCTCTGATCCACATCCACGTCTTCCTTCCCTCCCCGCATGCGACCCGACTGCTCCAGTCACACTTACAGTACAGCATCCTGCGAGCCAGACATGCTCACACACATCAAAAAACAAGAATCTTCATTTCAAGCAACATGCATTCATTTCAAAGTCTCAACACAAACGAGAGCTCTGCCATCGTTGGACCGCGTGTCCGCGCTGTCTCTGTCTCCACGCCGTAATCCTGGTGTTTAAACACTCTTACCTGGCAGCGCGCTCTCTTTCCTGGGTCCTCTTCAAAATCCCAGGTAGGGCTTCAGACAAGTTCTGCTCCTGCCGCGGAGGCTTGATGTTGCACTTTGAGAAAGAAAAAAACAAACATCAGAGGCTTAAATGAAAAAGAAAAGAAAAAAAAAGAAATGTCCCCTTTTATTCACACGACGGCTCAAGAAGCACTCACGATCACACACTCCAGCAGCTCCGGCAAGCGAGCGGCTCGCTGCTCCTTCCCTCTCTTACTGCCCGTGACACTCGCCTCCTCTCTCCCCGCCCACCTACTCCAGCCCCCTCCCCCCAAATTCTTTCCTCCCCTTCCTCTCCCTCGCTCGCTCCTCTCCTGTCAGACAACATGCACACATGCCCTCCATCTCCCAGCTCACTATTTTCTGACTCTTTTGCACACCCACTCACACCTTCTGCTCCGTAAAAACAAATACAGTCGGTGGTACTATTAGATGTGCTTTTCCACACATCATTTACAAACTTATTCTTTGGTTTATGGAGCATTTCTGTGGTTTTAATCACACAAAATGAGACTAAACCCCTCTAGTGGAAGCCTAATATCGGTAAGATTACTGAAGAATGCTAATGATCCAACCCCACTGTATACAATTACCATTTGAAAGGCACCACCACTGCTCTTTTACACATATTTTCCTTGATTTCCCGCTCTCTCTGCCTCTCCACTTACTTCTGTGGGTGTATCTGATGCGGCTCACGTCTCATTCAGCAGACAGCTAGTCAAGGGCATTCCCAGAGTAAGTGTATGCTAATGCTCTGCCTCCAGGAGCTGCCTAGCATCCGACAGACACTCGGGCTGACCGGACGTGGCACTCGAGTATCCCAGAGAGGGGGCAGCAGACGCAAAGACAAAAAGGGAACACCAGCAAGAATCTGCCAAACTGTCACGTCCGTGGACAAAGTTGACAACAACAGATCAGAGAGGAGGTGAAAAACGACCAGGATCAGCCTGCAGCTACAGCGTTAGGTCACGAGTACCAAGACTTCCCACTGAATTTAACAATGCATCTGGGTTTGGAAACGATCTACGGGGGAAATAAATGATTCAGGCTGATTATGAGCAGAATGGACATTGTATTAGAAAATAGAGACGGTTAATTATGAGTGATTTGAATGAACAAATGTTAAGAGAATATGAACCAGAATGAAGTATTCACCAAAATATCCTGGAGTCAGGACTTTCAAACGGGCCCTAAAAGCTTTTTAAAGTGTGAAATTAACCAAATAATGATGTTATTTAATCCTAAACAAGCAATTTAGACAAAAAAAACATGTTTGTATTTTGATGTATGGTTACCACCACTTCATCATTATAATAATCACCTCAAACTGGGAATTTCCCCATAAAGAATCTTCATTCCACTGAAAAACTTACATTTATTTTTCCAGATGCAGTGACAGCTCACTGACAAGCAACTGATTATTTGTTTGATGAGGAACCTGAGAAATCTCATCAGCATTTGCTTTGATGCATCTTAAAAAAGCTCAAACTCCATAAATGAGGCCTAACTCTGGAAATCCTGCAAACTAACTCATTTTAATGTGTCTCCATTGTCTTTTATATTCACAATTAATACTAAATGATTTTAATCTAAAAGGAAGAAGCCAGATGTTTTAATTTTGTGGCAACAACAAAAAAATTACTCAATAAAAGTTTGACCCTAATTAAAAACGTCCTAGTCAGCATGAAATGAGACTGTAGGATTGTTTGTAAAGTCTGGACCAGCTTCAAACGTCTGCTACAAACTGTGACGATGCAACATATGCGAGTGTGTGGTGAACATCAACTCCAAGAGTCTGAAGAGAAAACAAACTGCAGATATAAAGTAAACAAGCAGACATAAACAGATAAAAGCTGGGAGCCACAACCTGGACAGATGCAGAGCAAACAGCAAGTCCTTGTTAATGATTACCAACCAAGACGGGTGTGTGTGTGTGTGTGTGTGTGTGTGTAGCCATAGAAAGATCTGTTGCTGAGTCGGACAGAGGGGGTTCTTCAACACAACCTGTTCACTATCACAGCTGGGGGTCGACATGATGCTCAAAAATCTCACACTTTTATTTTTTTAGTTCCAACTTGTTTTATGGCAGAAATAAACATGTTTTGTTTTCATTTGTAAGCGTGCATGCCTCATAAGATCGTAGTTCATTGGTTCAAAGATGCACTGGGACTAATCACTAACTGTATTTAAAAAATGTATCAAATCAATGGTTTTAACAAAATAGGTAAATATAATGTAAGATGGTGTTTGAGAAGTATTGAAGAGGTAAATGAGTAGAAATATTGTAAATAGTCTAGAAGTATTGAAGAGCCGAAAGAGCAATAATATTGAAATTAAGTTTCTCTTGTAAAAAGGGGCAGAACATAATAAGATTTTTTCTTCTCTCTGCTCCTTTTCATTCATTTTATTTGGTATTATATGTAAATGCTGTTTGTTTTTTGTTTTATTGTTTTTTTCTTATATTATGAATGAAATAAAAAAAATGCACAAATAAAAAAAAAAAACCGAAGGAAAGATTTTCAGCTCCTTTTACGTTAAGTTAAAACCTTGACATGATAGTTAATTTCATTCAGAATCTAATAATTCTCACCTTATTCACCATTTCTGTCAATGTGGAGGATTTCTGCTGAAGTGTGGTGTTGAACCGTGATCAGAAGGGAATTAGTTCATTTATGTGACTTTGTTTAATCTAAAGTATTTGTGTATTTCAAATGTAATTTTAAAATCTACCGTTTTCCGTTTTCCTTGCACCTGAAAAGCAAACTGCATCGCCTCTGTGTGAGAAAAGAGAATATTTTAAACGGTCGTTTCTTTTTAGTTGGATTTGTGGAAAAAGAAAATGAAGAATTGCAATAAGGATTAAAACGAGAAATACAAATATAAAAATAGAACAAAAAGTGTTTAAAATAACTGTTTTCATCAATTTGCAATGTTATTAAAGCAAATATAAAGTTTTGTTATTCTGATATTTTATTAGATAATGTTGCTGCAGTTAATTCAGGATTCTAACAATCAAACATCACAAGTTTATTTTGATGTCAAGCAACAAAAATATAAAGCAAATAACACAAAACTCATAGATGGAGCAGAACTCAGAACTAACGAATGTTTAAAACCGGGCTGATTGGTCTCACGTGAGTAATAACCGAAAACGCTGTTGTTAATTTGGGCGTGAAAGTCGACAAAGATTTTTGTTTCAGAGGTCACATAAATGGGGTTGTGGCATCCTCTATCATTTAAGACACCTGGCTATGGTTAAACCATTTTTGTCTAAACGTGATCTTGAAACTGTTGTGCATGCGGTCGTAACATGGACTACTGTAACTCTGTACTGGTCGGAGTGGGTCGGAGTGCCTTAGCTCGTCTAGTCCAGGTCCAGAATGCTGCTGGGAGATTCTTGGACGGCAGACGAAAGTTTGATCATGCTACACCAATACTGGCAGCTCTACATTGGCTACCTGTCTCTTTCAGGACAGTCACCGAGAAATCCCAACCTGAAATCATTCGGGGCAGTTCTTTATAGTGAATGATGACGTCAGACTCACATAAGCTCTCGCATGAATTGGGAGATGTGCAGTTGCAAAACACTTGAAGGAACATTTCTTGCCAGTTATTAAACCCCTTGACCGCTGGTCACTCTGACCCAGGCACATCTGGTTCCTAACAAATAGCTTCATGCTAACACAAACACATCCTGGAGGCCTTCTTGGGTTTCTGACTCCACTTTAAACACATAAAACTTTGGAGCAAACGATGGAATGTTTCCACAGTCCTGGTTTGATATAAGTTGTGAAAGTCATGCATACACAAAGGTAAAAGTTTTTCAGTGGCCACTCCAAAACTCTGGAATGAGCTCCCGTTACATATTCGGCAGTCCTCTTCTGTAGCAGGTTTTAAATCGAAGCTGAAGACCCTTTTTTAGGATCTTGCCTTTAACTCTGTAGGTGCTGCTACTTTATTTTCATTGTTATGGTTTTTACTTGTTTGTGTTGTTTTATAGTAGATTTGATGTGTTGTGTTGTTACTTGTGTCTGTTGAGCACTCTGGAGGCATGTTTGTGTCTGTAAAGTTCTATATAAATAAAGTTTGAGTTGAAGTATAAAAATACTTGTTACAGCTGTATTAAATAGTTGTGAGAGCCATTTAAAGATTAAAGACACCTGTTGTTCTTTCAACTGAACGATGCAGAACACATTCAGAGTAAAGACATTTCACAAGATAATCAGCCACATTTCATGTTAGGTGCTGTGGATAACTGGTCATTAAAGGTAATAACATTTTTACACTATAAAGTGTAAACTTAAACTAATAGACCAGTAGAAATTACATGTGGAACAGGAATGAGTTTAAAATGTACTTTTTAAATGGTTTAATCCACTTTATAGGCACTACATCAGGGATTGTCACCTTTTGTCTTTAAAAAAATGTTTTTGCAGGATGATCGACGGGTTGGCTCAGAATAAACAGGTGGGAAATCTGCATTAATTCTTTTCATACCAGAAATCACGTCAATGTGCACGGACAAGCGGGGTAAAGGAGACAGAAACGGTGTAAAAGGGTGAAACGGCAGTTAGAAGAAAAAAAGAGGATGGGTGAAGAAAAAGGACAATTTCCCAAAATGTCAGGACCATTTCAATGGTCACCTCTGGACTCTGCAAATTACTGGTCTTCTTCCACCTCAAAGAGAGAAGATTTAACAGACAGAAGCAGGTTCTGACTCTTACTTTTTCTAAAACAGTTCACTTGTTCTACCGTATTCAGTGAAAATGTAAAGGCTGCACTGGAAGCAAATAAAATAAATCCATAAATGCTCATGAAGTTGATATTTTATATCATGTTTGAGTCAACATGAGACGATTTTGGTGAATCTTTTAATCATGATGCAGATATAAACCTGTAAAACTGGTGTATTTATGTTTCTGTGCAGGAAACTTGTATCTTTGGACTTCATCAATAGAAAGTTCATCAACATCTCTGTTCTGACCCAGATTTATCTAACTAATCATTTTCTACAAAAACATAAATGCAAAAAGCTTTTTCTATTAGAGATTCATGTTTTTCCTTATTGTCCATTTGACCCTGTTCTGCAAACATTTCTCATCTAAAGTAAGAACACTTTATTTTTCATAGATTTTCAAGATACAAGTATAGAGTGCCACGAGTCACAATCACACACAATCAGATTTTAAAAGATGAGATTTGTAAACAAAGCCGCTGAGCTGATCTAAGGGTCAGAGGAAGAGAGTTCCACAGGAGCCACAGAAGAAAAAAGCTCTCATTTAAAAAGGCAGTAGCCCTCAGGGACCGGATGAGGGCATCTACGTTTTCCTTAAAGTTGATGCTGCAGTAAGACCACATGCACAAAGCTAATTCTGCAGCGTGCAGGTTTGAAATGAAGGGTGGTGAAATGCATGAATCATGTTTAACAAACGGTCTTAATTAGGTATTCAAGGTTCTCATCCGTTATGAAAGGTGTTGCATTAGCGTCAACTATTGTATCAATTCAGAGTCGTCGCAACTGAAAATCTGCACATGTTCACAGTCGGAGCCCTCAGAGAGACACTGGCTTTAGGGTTTAAGATGACATTATTCTGGAAGTGATGTTAGTTTAGATCAGTGGTGCTCAATCCTGGTCCTGGAGGGCTGGTATCAAGCATGTTTTAGATGTTTCTCTGCAAAAACACTTGATTCAATAAGTACCTAAGTACCGGCTGATTGAAATCAGGTGTGTTGAAACAGAGTTAAAACTAAAACGTGCTGGATACCAGCCCTCCAGGACCAGGACTGAGCACCACTGGTTTAGATGATTTGATTCATGTGCATCCAGTAACAAATGCAGACCATAAATAAATGAAACCTTTCTGCTGAAAAAACTCCAGTGACTTTGGAGAAGACAGCAGCAGAAGTTTCAGAGCCTCAAACAGACGTAAACATCATTAGAAATGTTTCCACCCAAAAACAACAGAAGTGTTTACATCTCCTGTGGTTACCAGGAAATCCTCGTCACCAAGAGAAAACTCTGCAATCACAGCTTCTCTACAGTCTGCACTTAAACAAAAACCAGCTCAGATTTATGACCAATTCTGAGTGCTTCATTTCTGCATTTTAGGCTAAAGGTTGAACGCTAGCATGAAGATTTTACAATCGTCCCACTTTTTTCATTCACTTTGCACTCCTTTGACCCACTTGTACCCTGTTCTAATATTCTCAGAATGCCTCCAAATGGAGAAAGCTCTAATTACAGTTGATGCTCTCATTTTATCTCTCTCTCTACCACAAGCAGGAAGCTGCCGTGAATCACTTACAGCTTTATCCGTGGATAAGTGCCTGTTCAAATACGGAGCTATTCAGAGAACTCTTCTCAGAACATGCAGGTGACGCTTTTCACCACCAGCACCACCCGGCTCCACTCTCACACATGCATGTGGCGTGGGCTGGACGCACATTTCCACCCACACACACACACACACACACACACACACACACACACACACACACACACACACACACACAGTCACTGTCAGAACACCTGCTGGGGTCACTGGTGCTTTCCAACAGCACTGATGTCTCACAGATGTTCGGCAGCCATCTGGGATCACACGAGGAGCAGAGGAAGCCCTCGGAGATGCACCGTTTCAGCTCGTTTTCATTTTTAAACTGCTGATAAGTTCAGCCACCGCGCCTGAGGAGGTTTCAGGCAACCAGCTACAAATGACAATTATTCTATTAGCCTTTGTCGGAGTCCCAACTGCACAACCTCCAGTGAAAACACGCTTCAGCTGTTGTTTAGGTTATGAAAATAGTTTGATTAATTCCAGTCTTGTTGAGTTGATTTATTCAGACTGCTAACCCCACCCCCCTACACCACCCCAGTGTTAGGCCCCGCCCCCTCTATTTAAAATAAATTCAATTTTCTTCTTACAAAAGAACAAAATACAGCTGAAATATTTTCCCCAGACATCTACTCCTCCCGAGTTCTTTCTCTGCAGCTGGGTGTTCAAATATGATTTTTCTGATATTTTTAGTTATTTATGTTTCACTGCACTGACCTACTTAAAGGAGCCATCACCTGAAATTTTCACTTTTCCACTTGAAAAAAACTGTATATATTGGCTTCCTAATGATTTTTCACTGGCTGAGAAGCCGATATTTAACATTAAAGCATTTGTTTAATCTTGCCTTCTTCAACCAGCTCACATGCACCCCACGAGCACGCGCACTCCAAAACGAGAACTTGAGCTCTGGCCTATATGTCGTCACAAAGGTCGAATATGAACAAATATGAACCAGCAGTGAACAAACCAGCACAACAAAGCTCATTTCATAACGTGAAACGCATAAATGATGTCTTACCGTTGACGACTCATGTTATAATCCGTGTTACGGGAGACAAAACTCTGATCGGTTTGTGTATTCCATCTTCACAACAGCATAAGAGCTGATGCCTGGCTGTTAGCTTGCTTTGTCCCAACTTAACAAGCGAGGGCGCCGTTATGCACGAGGCGAGGCTCGGGCTCGTACATACACGGTTAGATCCCGTAGGTCACTGCCAGGTCGGGTTCAGTTATAACTTTTGTTGTTTTGGAGCGAGACGCTGAAGCTGCGTTCTGCTTCCTTCCACCAATCAGCGCGCTCCTTAGTCCTGCGCGCGTCCGAGACAGCCGAAATATCGCGTGTGATCTCGCGAGAAAAGATCAAAAAAAGCACATTTTTTATTTATTTTTCCAATACAATTTATTTTAATGGTCTAAAAGACTATAACAGGACGTAGATATCCACGATATTATAGGTGATGACTCCTTTAAGTATTTAAATGATCAAAGAGGTCCACGGTGATGATTTACGGGTAATCTGGCTGGCACACTCTCTTATTTAAACACAATCCTGTTATTTATGATTCCATTAATAAATCTCACAAATAAAGTCTATTTGTATTTGGGGGCAGAATGAATGTTTGTTGATTCCAGTCAAGCAAATGATAACGACTCCAGCTGTTTTCAGTGGATTCTCCAATTAGGAACGTCAGTAGTCCTAATCTCCTCTTTCTCCTCCTCCTCTAACTCCAGTCACCAGGCGCCGCTGCTCATGAGGTCACAGTGATAATTACGACCTTCTTATGGAGAGATGACGTGCCCTTTTGACCTCAGAGTCTCACAGATTCACAGACATGAGGAGGAGGGAGCAACGCGGGAGGAATTTACCGAGACTGAAGGCTGCTGAGGTTTGGACGGAGGACATATAAAGACGACCAGAAACATGGAGCATCATGTGACGACAGAAAAACAGCTGGACTGTTGGACGACGTCCTGTGTGGGACAGTCAGCCCTGCCGTGCCCCGGGTCGAGTCTGCGGAAGAGGACTCTGAAGGGGGATTAGAGTGGATTTAGAGAGTAGTAATTACTCATGCCCGTGGAGAGTCTGTTAATTAAATTACCTTTGCAACCCCGGAACTGCCGACCACAGACCCTCCAAGGTCAGCAAGTTTTGAAATATGCTAAATTTGTTTATGTGCCGCATTCAGAAAACAAACTTTTGAGGAGTCAGAAGGGAAAGTTTTTAGGATATGACCTAACAGGAAGAAACTGTTATGTTCCGTGTTTAATACTGCATATCTAGTGTAGACCATCTGCTGATTAAGCCTTAGAAACAATTTTATCTGTAATTTAATGATTAAAGTTTGATATGCTGAATTTCCTGACATGATAAAATAAACTTATGACCACATGAATGTGCGTGGCTGATAATAACACATTCATGTTCAGGTCATTCTCCAGCACACCTATAAGGGGTGAACCAGAGCAGCATGTTAGCATTTAGAAGCTGTTTCAGTAATCTGAGAATATTTCAGCTGAACAAGAGCACATCATTATTCTCATAAAATACTTCAGAAAACTTACGCCTACAAACAAAGATCTTAAACAAACGTGTCCCACTGGTCCATTAATTAAAAGGGAAAAGTGATGTTTGAAATCTACTGATGCTGCATATTTTTTCTAGCCTGGCAAGCCATCCTAAATATGTGAATAGTCTGGCCACGCCCCATTGACGGCTCTCAGTCGTGAGGCGGGATCTACGGTTGTCTTTCAAACTGTCTGCACGCAATTGGATAGCGCTACGACCAATAAGAGTAACAAACAACGTGACGTAATCACAGCGACGGAAAAGAGGGAGGCAGCAATGGCGTCTAACATCAATGATTTCTGTCGTTTTTGTATAAAAGCATGCGAATATCAGGTGTACTGGGACATTGCACTACTTTGTTTGATAAAAATAAGAAGCTGCTAAGTATAGCCGACAGACTTACGCACGTTGGAGTCTAAATAATCCAATGTTAATGACAAAGCCGTTTAAAACCAACGTGGTTTCTGCGCTGCCACCGCTCTGTGATTGGCCCACAAAATAGAGCGCTGTGATTGGCCCAACCAAAACTATAGCGAGCTGTGATTGGACAGCCACAGGCTGCGAGGATTCCAATGAAGCGTGCCTAGACCAAACTTTGAAAAGCAAGAATTTGGTCTAGTTCACTAGGCTAGATTTTTTCATTATCACTGACAAATTTAGATAACAATGCAAACTTAACCCATTATAAAACAGAAGCCGCTCACTTTGAAAGATCTTTTGTGCCACCGTGCATGTGCTCAAAGCATTTTTTTACAATAACCTTCCACTAAGACAGGGGTCAGCAACCCAAAATGTTCAAAGAGCCATATTGGACCAAAAAAAGAAAAAAAAATCTGTCTGGAGCCGCAAAAAATGAAAAGCCTTATATAAGCCTTATATGAAGGCAACACAGGTTGTAAGTGTATATTAGTTATATTAGCCTATTATCAAAATGAGCCCCGCTCAGTATGTCGCTAACATTGTGTCCTTGGGCAATACACAACCCAGCTCGCCTACTGGAGGTGTTTGGTGGAAACGGTGGCACCTGTGTACAGCAGCCTCGCCTCTGTCAGTGCACCCCAGAGCAGCTGTAGCTACACTGTAGCTCATTACCACCGGCGTGTGAATGAACTGTGTTGTAAAGTGCCTTGGGGGGCTATATCAAATACAAGCCATTTACCATTTCAACTCAATTAATGAGCTAAAGGTTTGGGGCAATAGTAGCTTAGAGTCATTCACAAAACACACTCAGGTACAATCTGAGATTCTGCAGTACGGCATGAAGTAATACACAAAAATGGGCGTGGCTTTCCTGATTTTGTAAAAAAAAAACCATAATACTCAACTTCTCTTCAATGTTTGGATTAAACTTAATGACACCTTTGTTTCTGCTTTACAGACATGTTGTTTCAGGGTTCTTGTTATTATTCAATCACAGGAAAACATGATATTTTTCTCCCTTTAAAGGTAAAAATATCTCACAAATGACCTTGAAATACTGTAATACAATAGTAATTATTACTGTTGGAATACACCGACTCCCTGATGCTCATGCAGAAGTTACCTTGACTTCATCACCAATGTCAACACTGTGAAGCTTGTGGAAACTGTCCTCTCCCCCCTCCACACGCCACCTTTCAGAATAAAACACATCCTGAACGGCTCAGGAGCAGCTCGACAAACGGGACAAAGACTGCAATTTGGGTTTTACTGACATGAATCTACCTTTAGCTTAATGCGCTTGTGGAGGAGAGTGGTGGTTAAGAGAGGAATGAGGTGAAGTTATAGGCTGTGAATCTGGAGCGAGACAAAGAGCGACAGAGAAGGGAGGGAGATGCGTGGGAGTAGCAGCAGCAGCTCCCACACAGGCAGGAAAGTCACGATCCGCCGCTGAGCAGCGCTCGCTTAAACTGACATATCAAAAAAAAACTAGACCAATAAAGAACTCGTGCAGAATTTCTATCAAATTTTCACTTCACCTTCACTGTTAAATTCAGCACAAAAAGAAGCTGTTATTTTAAAAATCTGTTATTTATTTGGCAGTTTGCTGCAACTCTAAGCTGCTGCTTTATGACTTTAGTCAATCCATAAGCTGCAGCGGAGAGATAACATCCCAAAATACACACGGTAGGTGCTGCACAAGCAGGAGAGTGTCACACGCTGGCATTCTCATTTATGCTCAAAACACTTGGAAGCAGCCTATAAACACACACACACACACAGACACATGCATGCACGCACGCACACACACACATGCACACACGCACACAAGCAGGAGTGTGTCACGTGCTGATATTGTCATTTATGCTCAAAATACATGGAAGCAACCTATAAAAACACACACATGCACACACACACACACACGCAGCTTGCTGCTTATAATCTCACACGTCTCACATCAAAAACACACGTTACATTGATAAACATGAAAGTCTATGAAAATAATGATCCACCACCTGAAGCTCCGTCAGCGACCCAGCAGAACGCTTTGATGCATCATTAGTCAAACTGATCAGTTTTACACATCAGGATAATAAAATGATCCAAACTTTTCCAGATTCTAAAATGATTCCAATATAACAAATTCTAACATTCAATTATTTTTAAATCACAAATAACCAAAAGAAAAAGCTGCGTGAAGATCTAAATGATGAAACTGCTTTTTATGGCTCTCATGTTGCTGCAGAAGAAGTCGTGTGTGTCTGAAATCAAAAATTACACCAATTTATAGTCCAGAATCACTTTAGAAGAAACACGAATTCCTGCTACAGGAACATTCCCTCTGAGTCTAAATGTGGATAAAAATGCATTACTTGTTTTCTGTGTCTGCTCCCATCATTTAGGTTATCCTATCAGAATCAAATGAAGCCACTGAGCAGAAAAAAGGAGGAAGAGTTTAGATTAAAGTCTGAATGTGGAGAATACGTTTAGCTCAATTGGTTTATTAATGTTTTATCAGCTTCGGATATCGAGCTACATGGTTAGGTTTGAGACTCTTATTGTGAAGGACTGAAGGAAGTTCTGCTGCCTATTCCCTCGTGGCCAGAACCCTAACCCTGCTCTGCAACACTCATCTTGCTGCTTTGGCCTCTTCACTGACGTAGGTTAGCTGCTTGCATGCTTTGCTGTGCAGTACAGCATAACTGCTCATTAAGCTGAATTGACTTTGCCTGAGTTTGGGCACCATCTGTTTCCTGGGACAGTAGAAGGTTGGCTGATGGACTAAAAAACCTTTGACACCCAGGAGGATTCAGCTTTTATTCAGCTTTTGTCTTATTTTCTACCTCCTGCAGCTACAGAGGAGGGGAGGGCGAAGCCGAAGTGTTGGCAGCCTTCCAGAAGCCAGTCGATTAACAGACACGTATCACGTTACCTTCCTCTGCTGCTCGCTGGAACATGCAAAGGACACGAGCAGCTGGAGCCAGAAAACCTCAGCTGCACCTGATTGGTGTGATACCATCGTGTTGGCAGAATTAGGCCGCCTCACAAAGCAATAATTACAACAGGAGATCTTAATCTCAACCAGCGAAAAGACAAGTGAGAGGGGAAAGCTTCCCAGCCGAACCCCCACAGGTAACCTCGACAGCGCCCTTCGTCTCACTGCTTTTATTTGACCCAACGGGCCTTTAGAGGAATCGTGACTGTGTTTAACTGAGCTCAAAAAGAGAACAATTACACTAAAACAGCAAATATTACTGAACTTGTCAGAAATCTGAAATAATCTTTTCCAATTATGCTTGAAATGTTTCCAAATTGCCGCCATATTCTACAAACGAGTGAATCGCGTTATTAAAGTGACACAGATTGGACAAATATGACAATTTAATGGGCATCATCTTTGTGTGAAGCACTCAACAACAGGCCCAGAGGCCGTCGGAATTATAGAGCAGGAATCCTGACTAACTTTATCGGCCCTAATAGAAGCTGCTCAACCACGTTGATCCAAGCTGAGGACGTTGGACCTCTGCTCGGGACAACAGGAGGAGGAAGTGGAGAGACACTCCGCTGCACGTGCTTCACTTTCTCCTCCCTCTTGCCCGCCCCCTCGTGTCTCCGCGGACGGCACTCTGCCACTTTGGATATGTCACGGGCAATAAGGATGAAAAATTGGACTGCTCTCCGGTTCCACAGTCGGCACGGCGGCCTCATCCTCCACCTTTTCATGCCTGGAGGAGGCCGAGCTCCGCGCTCACAAAACAAAATAGGATTTAACAAGGCCGGAATCACTCACGATGCCTCAGTAAAGAGCTGCTGAACCTTCGCTGAACCAGCGCTGGTGGCTGAACACACATCTGAACGTGGAAGGGTGGAGTCGGACAGCCCTATAGGGAGTTTGACTCCACGTTAAAACATAAATGAATCAGCTGTTTTTAATAAAACTTGTATAAAAAAGTTGGTGTGAATGAAAAAAAATATGAAGGGTGGATTTTAAAAGTTTACTTTTCCTGTAGGGATTTCTTTCGTCTGACTGGATTATCTGAAATATGATTACATTTTATTATGTATTTATTAATTTTAAATCCAAAGTCACCCTGCATCCCAACATGTGGAAATCTAGACATCTAGATATCGGCCATAAAATTCAGCAGTAGATATCGGCCATCAGTTGACCGTGTCTCCTACATATCGGCATCGGTACCGGCAATAGAAAAACCAATATTGCTCGACTTCTAGAGGTCCTTCACTCATATTTACATAACATCTGCAGTGGTCTCTAGTAGGAATGAATGCCTTGCAAATTGTAGGCTGAGGAAAAAAAAGCTCCAGTGCACCTGTTTGAGAACGTAGAATTTAGCCAGTGGAGAGAGTTGCAGAACACGACAGGATCTAGAGTCTTATTTCCTGATATTTGGACATCTCTCCTCTGATTGGCTAACAGCAACACGACTCTGCCACTGACTCTGTTCGCTCTGCAACGTTGATGTTTTATCTCCACAAATAACACAAGCCTGGAGGAGTTCTACTGTGTGGTGGAGTTGCTAATGCTAATGGTTAGCTTCTACTAGCCCAGACGTTCTCTGCTGTTTCCTGGATTCTAAACCAACAACAGCCTTCCCCGTCGTGAGTCAAGATGGGTGAGTCCATGAATGTTAAGTGACAGTGTGACGTAGATCTGTCAGGATTTTCTAATCCTAGAGTTTCATCGTCTATTTTCTATCAGAAGCTAAAGCAGGAGATAGGTGGAGGAGACTATTTTCATGTTCAGCCTGCATGAAAAACCTTTAATCATTTTCAGAAATAATAAGTAAAAAATGGTTCCTCAGTGAAGGACCTCTTTAAAATAAAATAAATGAAATAAATAAATTCCACACAGGACTTAGAAAGTTAAGTTTTTGCAGCATTTTGTCAACTTTTGTTCCACCAAAGAAGAGATGATGCTCTGACCAAGAAGGTTTAATGTGTCTCCCAGCACAATCTCCAGAACATGGAGGAGATTTCAGGAGACTGGCGGTTATTCTCGGAGAGCTGGACAGGGCCGTAGAAGGTCCACAACCCATCAGCAGGACCGATACCTGCTCCTTTGTGCAAGGCGGAACAGGCTGAGCACTGCTCGTGCCCTACAGAATGACCTCCAGAGGGCCACTGGTGTGAATGTCTCTACCCAAACAATCAGGAACAGACTTCATGAAGATGGCCTGAGGGCCCGACGTCCTGTAGTGGGCCCTGTGCTCACTGCCCAGCACCGTAGAGCTCGTCTGGCATTTGCTCAAGAACACCAGAATTGGCAAGACCGCCACTGGCGCCCTGTACTTTTTACAGACGAGAGCAGGTTCACCCCAAGAAGGTTTAATGTGTCTCCCAGCACAATCTCCAGAACATGGAGGAGATTTCAGGAGACTGGCGGTTATTCTCGGAGAGCTGGACAGGGCCGTAGAAGGTCCACAACCCATCAGCAGGACCGATACCTGCTCCTTTGTGCAAGGCGGAACAGGCTGAGCACTGCTCGTGCCCTACAGAATGACCTCCAGAGGGCCACTGGTGTGAATGTCTCTACCCAAACAATCAGGAACAGACTTCATGAAGATGGCCTGAGGGCCCGACGTCCTGTAGTGGGCCCTGTGCTCACTGCCCAGCACCGTAGAGCTCCACTGGCATTTGCTCAAGAACACCAGAATTGGCAAGTCCGCCACTGGCGCCCTGTACTTTTTACAGACGAGAGCAGGTTCACCCTGAGCACCTGTGATAGACGTGAAAGAGTCTGGAGAAGACAAGGAGAACGTTATGCTGCCTGCAACGTCGTTCAACATGACAGGTTTGGTGGTGGGTCAGTGATGGTCTGGGGAGGCATATCCATGGAGGGACGCACAGACCTCTACTGCCTAGGAAATGGTGCTCTGCCTGCCATAAGGTATCCAGATGAAATCCTTGAACCCTTTGTCAGACCCTACGCTGATGCAGTAGGTCCTGGTTTTCTCCTAATGCACGACAATGCCCGGCCTCATGTGGCAAGAGTATGCAGGCAGTACCTGGAGGATGAAGGAATTGAAACAATTGAATGGCCTTCACGATCCCCTGACTTAAACCCAATAGAACATCTGTGGGACATTATGTTTGGGTCCTTTAGGCGGTGCCAGGTTGCTCCTCAGACTGTACAAGAGCTCAGGGATGCCCTCACACAGATCTGGGAGGAAATGCCACAAGACACCATCCGTTGTCTCATTAGGAGCATGCCCCGACGTCAAGCATGCACACAAGCTCGTGGGGGCCACACAAGATACTGAAAAGCATTTTGAGTTGCAGAAATGAAGTTTTTGAAATAATGGACTAGCCTGCCACATCTTCATTTCACTCTGATTTTAGGGTGTCTACACAATTGAGCCCTCTGTAGGCTGAAAACATTTATTTCCATTAAAAGACTTGGCATCCTTTTGTTCCTAAGACATTGCCCTGTCGTTATTTGTATAGATATCCAACTTCATATTGAGATCTGATGTATCTAATGCGTTTCTTTAAAGTGGTCCTTTAATTTTTGTGAGCAGTGTATAATTTCAAACCTCAAATATCTGTTCTTTCTAACAAGAATGAATATTTAGGAACATTATTTCTTAAATAGCTGCTCATGAACTGAGTCTGACTTTTTAGTGCATCTGTGGTCAAATGCTGATAGATGGATTTAAACTAAATAAAAGGACATCAACACTGAATAAAACATAAAGCTGTTTAACTTAAAAACATCATTAACCTTCAAGTTGCATGCACTGAAATTCAAATTCAAACCGACCTGAACTCATTTTACCGTTCCTGATTCATTTTGTTTATTTTTTATTGTCTTCAGATGAAAGGATCTCAACAATCACTGCTGGATCTCCTGTTCAGGTAAATTATGATTCCAGCCCTCTCTGAGATAAGGGAGAGTCAATTTTTCACCCGTATATATTGAGCGTATAATCTATCTATAGATCTGCATTTATTTTCTATACTCCGTAAAGGTCAGAGCAGACCAGCTCATTTATATTCATGATGTCACCTTTTTTTTTAGTTTAAACTTTGGGTTTGTGACTCTTCCAGTGAAAATCTTCTTCATCCTTTCAAAATAAGACCTGAATTTAGCTTATCCAAAAGGTTTCCAACTCCTTTAACACTCACCAGCTACAAATAATATTCTAACACACAACTTATTCTAATTGATGTTGTTTTATCTCAAGGGGTTCGCCTGTAAACTACAACGCTGCAACAATGTAAACAGCAAATCATGTTGCAGGCTCAAAAGGAAACAGCGATACACCCGAGGAGCAAAAACACTTTATGGTTCATTAAATCTGTTCAGTAAAATGTAAACGTTATCAGAGAACCAACGACCTAAACGAGTCCAAAAAACGTTTCTGTGGGTGTCGAATTAAGATGTGGGAGAAAATATAACAAGACAAAAAGAATCAGTTACCTGGTAATACCTGGATTTGTTTATTATATAAAAACAGCTGATCTGCACTTTCTCATTTTTATTAGAAAATAAAGTTTGTTTTTTTATTTACACAGGTAAAAACCTAAATAAAGACCACAATTAAAAAAAAACACCTGAAAACAGACAGACAAAAATCACTGGAACACCTGCAGGAAGTCCAGACTTAATTAAAGCTGTTTCTTTTTCTCTGTTTCAGTCGTTTGTGTTTATTATGAGAAGGTTTTATTTAACCACAGGCATAAAAATAAAGGCAAAACACCTGATTTGTCTTTGAAATTCACAAGAATATCTATGTTTAGTCACAATATTTATGAGAAAAATGGAAATCAGGATGCGACTAATTACATCTAAATGCTTAAATGATTTAGGTGAAAATTTAGATTTTAACGTTTTAATGAAATTCAAGTTAATGTTTGATGAGTTCACGATCCTAAAACTAGGTTAGAATTATATTTACAACAGATTAGCTAGATGATAATCTAATGTGACACAATCAGCATCTTTCTTTACCATAAATGAGCGAGTAGAATAGATGCAGGAATCCAAAAGGGTTAGAATGAAGGCAACTGGACCTCTTTGGTTTCTTGAAGATGTTTCGCTTCTCATCCGAGGAGCTTTCTCAGTTCTGGCTGGAATATGGGAGGGCCGTCGGGGTCGTTGGCCTCTAGTGTGTGGGAATCATATTTCAGAAGCTGAGTGGCGTCGTTTATGCAGACCAATGCAGTGAGGACTGTCCAGACCTTTACATAGGAGAAACTAAACAACAACTACACAAACGGGTAGGTCAAGGCTGTGCAGTCCACCTACACCTGAAGGACAAGGGACACACCTTTGAAGATGACAAAGTCCACATTCTGGACAGAGAAGATAAATGGTTTCAGAGTGGAGTAAGGGAAGCTATCTGTGTCAAACAGGAAAAACCTACACTAAATAGAGGAGGAGGTCTCAGGTTTCACCTTTCCAGCACCTATAATGCAGCTCTGAACCTAATCCCCAAACCGTTTCAGTCTAAAGCACACCCTCCTGCATCTAATCAATACAACAATTCCCTCACAATAGAGGCTAACAACCCCGACGACTCATCAGGAGGTAGGGAGGAGGGGTATTCATAGGTAGTTTCTGCTCATTGAACAACAGACAGCTACAGTTTATAAGCTTGACCCTCCCATATTCCAGCCAGAATTGACAAAGCTCCTCAGATGAGAAGTGAAACGTCTTCAAGAAACCAAAGAAGTCCAGTTCCCTTCATTTGAACCCTTTGGATCACCATGACCTGGATGACCGAGAACCTCCTTCAGCATAGATGCAAGAAGCTGGTGTAAACATAAGCAAGCAAGGACATAACGTCAAAAATTTAAAAGATTTTTGTTCCACTGTAAAGTTTTAAAAGATGAGCAAACATATATCTGATTACCAGTAGAAAATAAATCAGAGTTTATAAAGATTAATAAACAAGTTTTCTGCAGCTGTAGCAGCATTAACATGTCCTTGAGTTTGACTAAAACAACCTAAACGTTGGTGTTAACTCACCACCCTGGTCTTTTTGCCTGACAACGCTCCGTATTTGCTGTACTGTTGTAGCGGCTTTCCAGCTGTTCTCACTTGTAAATCACATATCAAGCTCGCAGCCTGTGGTGACAGCAAGCGTCATCGCAATCATGTGCACAAATCAGCGATGCGTCACCATTTCAAATACTTCTAAATATGCGTCTGCAACAAATAGCATGATCAGAACTCAATGTGCAAGTCACCGTGGTATTAACCAGGAGGAGAAGAAGCTGAGTATTTGTCTCTGTGGCTCTTTGGCTGCCATCTGTGCACGTTCTTTTGTGAGGCTTCAAAGAACACAGCACCAGTTTCCTGCTGCGTTTTTCACATTTTCTCCTCCAGCACTTCTGCTCATCAATTTCAACATTTCTCCCTCTGCGTCTCTCCTTTTCAAGAGATTTTTGTCCACCGTTTATTTTCTTTAGAGATTCAGAATTATTCTAACCAGCGGGTATCTTTAAAGGGACACTAGTCACTTTTGGCTTGTTTTTAGCACCCCCTAGTGTTCATTGGCAAAAGCGAAAGTAAAACGCATCTCCTTGCTGCGCGTTCATCTTTTTAACAACTTAATCTAACTGCTGAAATGTCTCCCCAGCCTTCATTAGTTTCTATGGGTGATTCGTCACTAAATTAAACAAATCAGCTGTGTTCGTGATCTAAAACATGCAGGAAATATGCTGGAACCAGAATGCAGATCCAGGTAGGTCAAGCCGGACCGGCAACTGTGAAGTTGCAAGTGGAATATTCTGGCCACAGGGGGCAACAGGGGCCAGGTGGCCTTTCATTAACCCTGCAAAGGGTCATTTTAGCACATACTGGCTCAAGAACATGATTTAAAAATATGAAAAAGTTGCAAAGTGTTCCTTTAAGCTTAAATCCCATGAAGAACACAAATGACACCACCAAAACTTTCATCCACCAGTCTAAAGCAGCGGTGGCACCATCAGCACGCTCATGAAAACGTGCAAAAGCTTCTGCAACAACCTGATGAGGAGTAAAGGACACAATCCTTGGATCTGAGTGTAAACTGAGGAAGCAGTGAAGGTGTGTGTGTGTGTGTGTGTGTGTGTGTGTGTGTGTGTGTGTGTGTGTGTAGAGGGGCACAGGAGAGATATTACCACGGTAATCGACACTGAGAGGCCGAGCTGGAGAGCAAGCTGACCTTGAAGAGTTTAACCTGCCAATCACTAAATAAGTAAATAAATAAATAAGTAAACAAATAAATAATAAAAAAAAAATAAACAAATGAAGTTTTTCTTCTTGGACAAACACCAGATCAGAAACTCAGAACCGATGACAGAATTCAGAACATTTATCTTTAAAATCCAAATAACAGCGATTATACTCTAAAGCACAACATGGATTATTTTTCTAAATGTCACCTTTTTTGAGTGAACCCAACAGTTTTGGTTTCCTTCTGGTAAAATAATCATTACAGCACACAAGTTAACTTTATAAATCACAACATGGCAGTAAACTATCTCTGTTTTAACTTTAATCTGGTTCAGGTCTTTAGAGTAAAACTTTTACAGGGCCAGCTCATGCGTCTCCTCTATAGGTTTGGTGTTTGGGGAGGTTTCTGACAGCTCGGTTCAGACTTTGAGGTGTTGCTGGATTATCGTTTACCAGAAAGCTTTTATCACAATTATAAAATCCTAATCAGTCGTCTTTGGCTGCCAGTTAATCCACACGCAGATTAATATTCAACAGGAAGCTTTTAGGACGCTTAAAGCAGAACCGGTTCTCCTGGATTCCTTCCACTTGACGCCAGATCTTCACGGTTAGATGATGCTTTAGTCACAGGTGTGCTAAGTGACCTAGATACGAAGCGCCAAATTATTTAAATCTATAAATAGATAAAGTCAGAGCTCTTTGCTCTCCTCTCGTCTCCTCGCTGATTGGCTCATCGGATCGACTCGGATGTGTGAACTGGAATGTTTGTTAGAAAATATTTATGGAAAACCGAAGGAATTGTTGTCTACGCTGTAATAACCCTCCATACTATAGCTGTACCTCTACATAAGGCAGATCTGTGTGTGTGCAGGTCTCCACCAGGCCGACCATCTGCTCCAGACAGGCTCCAAACTGTGAAGATAATCTAAGCCAAGCGTATATTTCATTGTAAACGTACAGTAAGTCTTAAAAAGGGTTACGGCTGACTGGAATACGATCTACTGTTCAGCTTCTCAGCCACACGCCGTCTTCCAGCCTTGCTGTCAGCCTGAAGCTCTGTTCTGTTATACATTACAAGATTTTGCTCCTTGCTGCACGCAGCTGGCTGAAAACATCCACTAAGGGTAGAATCATAAATCCTGCAGGCTTTAGAGATGCAACAACATAACAAATGAGAAAGTCTGAACTATTCTCATGTTTCTTGCTACTTCCCATCCCAACATCAGAACATGGCGTCCTAATTTGAATCTAGTTTGGGGAGCCTGGAGCAGCTGTGGGTGAGTGACTGCGTTTTGACATGAATGCATTTCATGGCGGCTCACTGTGAGAGTAATTATGAGGTAATCTCTCCTCACGAGGAGGCAGTGATTTACAAATTACATCGGTGAGTAAGGGGAGTTTTTACAGGATGGTAAAGTAATTAGTGCACATACTTTTAGCATCATCAAGCTAAAGGTAATTTAAAATCAGAACTAATTCACCTGAGGCAGAGTTGGATGCAACCTTTCCT
The DNA here is from genome assembly GCA_006937985.1 of Aphyosemion australe. NCBI lineage: Eukaryota > Metazoa > Chordata > Actinopteri > Cyprinodontiformes > Nothobranchiidae > Aphyosemion > Aphyosemion australe. Next base: position 753,045 of record SSNS01000099.1, read on the forward strand.
GTAGATGAAAGGCATTATTTAGGGATCCCTGGTTCTGGAGAGCTGCTACCCAGCTTTAGAGGTGATTCACCTGTTCAGCAGCTCATCAGGCTCTGCACAAGCCTGTTAATCACCTGCTGATTAAAATCAGGTGTTGAAGCAGGGAAACATCTAAAACATGCTGGATAGCAGCTCTCTAGAACCAGGGTTCTGATTTAGAGGTTTCTTTAGCTTTATCTCTCCTGATTTGTTATTTTAATGATTAAGATTTTGTTTTTGTGCGATCAGCTGATTCCACAGCATCACCCAGCTCCTTCTCATTCTTGTAAGTGCTCCTCCCTGAAGATAAAGTTCTGTTTCTCCACTCAAAATCCGATCCTGCTGCACAGTACCAGGAGAAATCAGAAGCATGCATGGCATGAACAAGATAAGTCCGTGCTTAAAGGCAGCAGCCAGGTTTTGGACCTGAAACCTTCTTGCTGTGAGGAAACGGCGCTTCTTTACCCTGCAGCCATTTTGCATTTTGACATTTTTTGTGACTCGTCTGGTGTTTCAGCAGTAGACGTGTTTGTTTTTTCCTGTTTTTATTAGTTTACCGTCATTCATTTTTCACTTTTGCCTTCTCGTTTGCATTCTGGCCCATCTTTCAGTATAATCATGACATTTATGAGCCCACACAGCTGTATAGCTCCAGCCTTTATAGATCTCTCCATCCCCCGTGCCGACACATTTTAATTCATTTAACCTGAGCTGCTGCTGTTTATATCATCAGCGTGTAACTTTCTCCTTTTGTTCGTTTAAACATATATAAAAAAAGCATTTAAAAACATTACCAATAACGTAAATGTGTTTTTTTGATTGTAAATTATATTAAAATTGATTCAAACACGTTGAAACCCAAATTGAATCCATTATCCACTCTAAATGACTGCAATTATTCATGAATGCAGCACAAAGCACCAATATATATGCAGCCTTATTGCGGTACAATATTTAATATTAAACATTAAAGTCAATAATGTAAAATAAATCAGTCTCTGAATCAGTTCTGTTGGTTCGTTGTGAAAATAAATGTCTCTATAAGTCAACGTTCACAGTTTTACAAGCAGAAAATGCAGTAAAATCTAAAACTACTTAAAGCAACATTCCGCAAGTTTTACACCTTAAAATTATGCTTTTTTGTAAAGTTTTTGCGTCATAGTGTCATCTATTATGTTCATTTTCATACCTGTGATAGTGTTGGGGGGTCCCACGTCTGTTTACTGCGCTATACAGTTTTTGTGCATCGGGTAGCGACGGAAGTACTGACTGGGTGTCGTTTTACGGCAGAATATGGCAAGCCAAAGGGATAAAAAAGCGTGCGTTCTGAACGTGCGTTATGTCCGCTAAAATGCGCGTCTTGAACGCGCGTTTTGACGCCAAAGGGGGCAAAAACTCGCGTGTTCTAAAACGAGCATTATGTCCGCCAAAACGAACGTCTTGAACGAGCGTTTTGGCGGACATAATGCGAGTTTAGAACGCACATTTTTTTTATCCCTTTGGCTTGCCATAATTGTATAGCGTAGACTCGCTGTAGCAGCGGCAGATTCACCAAAGAAAGCTAGAAATCCCTTATCAGAGGAATCTAGGAAAATAAAAGGAGAACGTGATAGAACAAGAGCAAAGACCAGAGTTATTATTGGGCCGTCTTTTCCTCGCTGGAGAGCTCTTTTAGAAAGAACAGCATGAACTACGGACTCTGACCTAGCCGTGCTGCTAATGGCTAGGTAAGTAATAAATGATTTCACCAGGGTTATTGTGTTTGGTCGGGCATAAAGTTGTTATACAGTCCTGATAAAACTATTTATTCAATGTGTGGAGGTGGAAAAGTTTGTTTTCATTGTTTTGCCTGATATTAGGAATGTAAACATGCCTCTTATGCCCGAGAGAGAGATTTAATGTTACGACAGTGACGTTACGCAGCAAGCCTCTAGAGGGCAACAGAGACCATATAACTGCAATCTTGCGGAATGCTGCTTTAAAGTAAAATGCTAAATTTGATGCATGTACAGATTTATTTTTAATATCTCAGGGTTTATTTTCTTGCACTAACCTTAAAATAACTGGAAAATTAGTAATAAAAAGTCTGAAAACCTCTGATGATGCTGATAAGTTAAAAAAAGTGATGCATTTATGTGTAATATTAGATGAGTTCAATAAAAGGATCCAGACTGCAGCATTATTAGAGACATCAGACATCAATAAGCACGATGTCTCCTTTAGAAAGATGAAACCAGGAACAAATATGACGTCGATGAACAGAGACGAGCTTTTTTACATCCTGTGTGAAAATATCGTAAATGTGTAAGCATCTGAGGAAAATAAAATATAAAAAACTTTGGAGTTGAGGTGATGCATCATCACATGTGACCAAGAAATTTATAGTGATGGTGAATTCCTGCAGCTCGTTGGGTTGTTGAGAGGAAATTTGAAACAAGGGTTCTTTGACATAAAAATCACTAAGAAATTAAAACGATTCAAATCAAATCAAAGACGGATTATGTGTTTGAGTTTAAACAAGCCTAAAAGGAAAAATAATCCCACATTTTTAAGAGTTTGACCAAAAAGGTCTGAAGTACGGCTCGTGGGCCATTTGTGGCCTATGTGCAGCCCACAAATGTCACTTAAACAGGGTCTTTATGCTCTTATTTTAATTTTTATGGTAACAAGATCTTCAAACTAAAATTAAAAAAAGAAAAATCAACATGCAAACTTATTAGAAACCATTCATGAACCTTTCCTAGACATGCTGACCTTTATCCAATAAAAAGTGACCTACGTCCAGGGTTAAAATCAAGTGTTAGGGGGAGCTCGGCTCCCCGGAAAGGGTGATGAGCTCCCCCAGAAGCCCTCCACTGACACACCCTGGGGAGTCCGAAAAACAATACAGCCCCCCACCTCCACCCTCAACCCCCTCCAAAAAAAAAAAAATAATAAAATAATAAAATTTATTCTAAAAATGTTAATGTTTTACTTTTTTTTTAACTTTATCTATTTCCAGAGCCTATACCCTCAAAAGATGGTAACACCTTTCTTATTATTTTTAAATAGCATATTGCTGGTTGACTTCATCATTCAGTAGGTAAAAACAAAAAATAAGTCACAATACATTCAAAAATGCAAAAAGTGGCAAAACACCATTGCTTTAACAAATCAACAGAACAAAGACAAAAACAGAACATCTTAATGATCATGACTCCTACAGAAGACCAAACGCTGGTTGTTCCAGACAGCCAGAATGCTCTAATAAACTGGCCGGTCCATTTGTAGGACAAAATGTCCCTAAAATCACAGCAACAACAGTTTAACCTAACGTGAGCATGGTGGTAAATGGCTAGAGTCCTAGAACCCCCCAAGGCACTTTACAACACAGTCATTAATCCATTCACACCCTGGTGGTGATGAGCTACATTGTAGCCACAGCTGCCCTGGGGCTCACTGATGGAGGCAAGTTTGCTAACACTGGCGCCAACCGGTCCCTCCGACCACCAGCAGCAGGCAGGCAGGGAGGGACAAGTGTCTTGCCCAAGGACACAAGAACAGCATTCCTGTTGCTAAGAGCCGGGGTCAAACCTACAACCCTCCCGTTACTGGACAACCCGCTCCACCTCCTGAGCTGCTGCTGCTGCCCTGAGGAGTTATTAGGAAGGATTTTGCATCCAACATGAAGAAACTCAAATAAAGTGAATTATGAACAAACCAGCCCTTCTTTTTCAACAATTAAAAATGTGAAATTACTCATCAACTTTTAAATGTTAAAAATAAAGATAATTGCAGTTTACTGTATTAGGATGAATGTTTAAACTCCAGACTCATCCACACACCTACTGCAGACAATTCAACACTAACGCTGATGTTTCTATAAGGGCTGCATTCCATTTCTGCATGATTGTTTTCTATGGGGAATGTAGCTCTCAGTATTACACCTGTGCTCGTCTTTAATCTTCAGTTTAAAATGTCACCTCTCCAACAACAGCAGCATGTGAAATAAGGACAGAAATGGTGTCTTCTAAAGAGCTCCACCTTAGATCAGAAAAATAAAATATTATAAAATAAAAACTATTCAAGCTGTGCAACAAAGCCATGAAATAATTCCTAATTTTGTCCGAATAGCTGCACAGGTTGTGTTTATGTTTTAGTCAGCACACAGACTCTGTTCCACGGTGGACTTTCTACATTCAGCACTGATCAGCACTGCATTACAGATGGAGAAAGAACAGGAACACGCTGTGATAGAAGCCTATCGTCGCTGCAAAAGGGTGTTGCAGATTCTAGATGATATATTTCCACCAGAAGGTGCATCAGAGAATGGACGGGGACAGATCAACACTTTTGATCCCATTAGAACAGCTGTGACGCAGAAAATTTGACAGCAGTTTATGTCAAGGTGCAAATCTTGTATGTGGTTGTTTAAGTGGCCTCAGCTTTTGTTCAAAACTGTTAAATTGTGTTTCACAATATTTAAATCAAAGGAAAACTTGTTTAAGCACTTTCATCAGTGAAGAGTATTTATATTATTACAGAGCATATGACTCACCGATACCACCAGAGCTGAAATGATGACATTGTTTCATTTGCATTTCCAAAGTAAGTCTAAAGATTGTGCTTGTGATCATTATGAACTTGTTCAGCCTCGTTATTTCAGAAAAAAGCAAAACTGACTGACTAAAAAAAAGAAGAAAAAGATTTACAAACCTGTTTAAGGGGACATTTTATGTAAATCTCACCTTTTGCTTCCTCTATTGCTGCCAAGTAAATTTCAACTGCATCTATAAATACTCCAAATAAAATAAAACCCAAATAAAAACTGTCCATCCATTTCCTGTCAGAGTTTAGTTTCATGAATTAGTAGCTTTTACGAGTCATTTCAATATTAAACTTGTTCCACAATAAGGAACGTTAGCACAACCCCCCACCACTACCACATGTCGATGCTTGATTAGCAGCAGCTCTACTCTGAGCCCCACCATGACATCTGAGATCCTCACCTCATAGCAGCCAATCAGAGGATGGGTGGGCGTGGCGGGAAAACAGCTTGTTTTCTTAAAGTGACAGAGGCCTGAAATGGCTCATTCTGGAAGGCAGTGCAAATGTCAAGAGTAAAACTCCTGAAGTTGATTAATGTGAGAGGGATTTTGTGAAAAGCCTTATGAACATGTTTTGTATCAACGACAGAACAAATATAACTTGTTCAAAAAAGGTATAATATGTCCCTTTAAGGACAAGATTCCATCCTCCATTCCTGACTCCATGTGTAACCCCGTGTTCAAGAGCAGGTTCACTGAGAAACCATTTTTTACTTATTATTTTTGAAAATGATTAGAAACTCTGAATTTAGCGTGCAGCTGAAAATGAAAATAGTCTCCTCCACCTATCTCCTGCATCAGCTTCTGATAGAAAATAGACTCTAGGTGAAACTCTAGGATTAGAAAATCCTGACAGATCTACGTCACACTGTCACTTAACATTCATGGACTCACCCATCTTGACTCACGACGGGGAAGGCTGTTGTTGTTTTAGCGTCCAGGAAACAGCAGAGTACGTCTGGGCTAGTAGAAGCTAACTGTTAGCATTAGCAACTCCACCACACAGCAGAACTCCTCCAGGCTTGTGTTATTTGTGGAGAAAAAACATCAACGTTGCAGAGCAAACAGAGTCAGTGGTAGAGTCGTGTTGCTGTTAGCCAATCAGAGGAGAGATGTCCACATATCAGGAAATAAGACTTCAAATGCTGCCACGTTCTGCCACTTTCTCCTCTGGCTGACTTCTACGTCCTCAAAAAGGTGCACTAGAGCTACAAGGCATTCATTCCTACTAGAGAAGTATTAAAAAAATGAGTAAAGTTGACCTTTCAACAACTGCAGCAGTGTGCTTTAAATACTTTTAGGACGTAGAGTTTAAAATTAAATGAGAACTATCACTGTACTTTGTCAGGAAAAAGAAAAAGAGCCCAGATTCTGGACTGAGTCATGTTGTGGTTGATTTTCAGATACGTTTAGTTGGCAGACCTCCATTTGAGAGCAGCCTCCATCTTGCCTCTAAGGGTGACTGACTCCCAGCTCAACTCTGTCACTCTCGCTGTGGTTTATCCATCTACTGGAGGCAGCTTAGCCAAGGTTATTGTTACTCATACGCATGCCTGAGGTCTCACACAAAGCCTGGGGATCTTATATCAGTGAGTAGGAAAAGGAGATGAGTCACAAACAAAGAGCAGAGACAGATATAAAGAATGGATATACAGCTGACTCAAAGAGCATCTATTCAGGTGATTTTCAAGGATAAAGAGGAACCATACACAAAACGTTCAGAGAAACAGACGCACGACTGCAGGATGATTGTTTCCTGACGACAACACACCCTCGCCAATAAGTCTCAGAACATTTATGCTCCCCTCCTCAAATTTATCGCTGCAGAATGTAAATTCTGAACAGGTGCGTGCGCTCTCTGTGGAGCACTTTATAAACTGCTTTCATGTTTATGTACCAGGGAAGGCCAGGCAAACTAAACTAGGCCAAAAGGGGGTCGTCTCCATGGTAACAGCAGCAGAGGACACTGTTGCAGCTGTGCAATGTCAGCTACTCCATTTATTTTTATTTTTCAGAAGCATTAGAAGAGCATAAATGGTTAAATCTATTCAAATCCCTTTTTTTCTGGCTTTCACTTCTTTAAACGTCTAATTTGTGAGTTTTGATCCTTACGGAAAACATTTTTTAAAGACAAGCACAGCCGCGTCAAATCTCCGTGATTTTCTGCGTCAGCATTTTAAAAAGTTTCAGTGTGCTGCCGGCGTTTGTAATCAAAGCCAGCGTGGTCGTATGACACGGTACAAACTATAATAGAATGTCCTTGTTTGTAACCGAGAACGTTCTTGGCAAATGATGCCGAGAATAAGATTAACACTATTCCTGTTCAAGAAGAAAAGGTCACACGTAAACAGACTGTATTCACACAGCTTTCTTCTAATCTTTGGAACCTAATGTGTACAATCTAAAGGTTACTAGAAAAATAAAAATACACTGCTGATACAGAACCTCAGATACACTTTTATTTATTATCCACTTGTTTGTTGCTAGAAAATGCTGTTGCAATGAGAGAGGGAACCTAACTCATTCTCTGCAATTGACGACTAAAGTCGTCATTTCTTTTTGTAAAGGGCGGGCGTCGGAGCGAGGCCCCACACCGTGAAAACATACATCACGTGTCTAAAGCGGATCTTCATCCATGTATGTCACACATCACGTGATCAGGAAGCGGAAAATCAATGGATTACGAGTCTGTTTTGGGCCGCTGCTGTGAAAAAAACGATGCGCCAAACCGGAAATGCTTCTGCAGCAGCGCTTGGGCACCAGATTGTGAACGAACGGATAACGCTAGAAATACGGCGATTCTTCCTGATATAAGAAGTGAGTCTACTCTTTCTTTTGGGAGTTTTGGCGTTTACATGATCATAAAGCACAATGTTCTGTGACTCTTCAAAAAACAGTAAAAACGCTCAAAAATGCTGGCAGTCAGGGGCTTTCTGATCAGAAAACAGCTGGCAGTGAATGAGGTAAAAAGGGCTGGTTACTGGAACTTGACAATATTTAGCAACAGCAGCTTAATCTGTGATTTGCACATCTGACACTCAAAAATGTGACTTTATAAAAAATATATAATTTATGCAAAGATTCCTGGTTCTTACATGTAGAAGTTTTTATTTTTTATTTTTAAAAGTTAAAGTAACAGTTTCCTGCTCCTCCGCCCTACTGGTTGAAAGTGGAATTACAACTGTCGTAAACAACCCTGCTGCAGCCTGCTGTAGCTAGCGCTAACAATGAGCTAACTCTAACATGAGCCAACTAATACTAAAATAAACCACAAAGTAAAAAGATCCACACTGTTGGACAAAAAATATTATTAGCAACAAAGCCAGGTCATCATCAGTCTGATTTTGTAGCCTCCTTTAGCTCCCTTAAACTAGTGTAGGCTGCACCAATGTTCAGTCTGATTTTAGCTCTTTGCTTCGTCTCCAAAGACATTACTCTTACTTTTACTTCCATGCTCCGCCATGATGCCAACAGAAAAGTAAACTTTCTTCTTTAGCTTTTTATTGACGGTCGGTGAACTGGACAAGCTAACTGTTAGCCTTTATGTTGGCTATCGGCAGAGTAAACCCCCTCCCGGGCACCTACCTGGTCAGCAGAGTGCTGCAGAGTGGTGTCCAAGGTGAAGTTTGCAAAGGTTCTACCTACACAATCACTGAAACCCACTTTTAAAGAAATAGCTCCAAGGTGGCCCCGCCCACCTTGGCTTGGGACCAGAGAAGGCTATATTGAGTTAGCGGCCACGTGAATAGAACGTATCTTGGCCAGTAGGAGCTAATCATTAGCATTAGCAACTCCACAATGTGGCAGAACACGTCCAGGCTTGTGTTATTCGGGTAGATAAAACATAAACGTTACATTTATTACCCGCGGAAGAAGAGCGAACTAGAGCTGTGTTGCTGTTAGCCAATCAGAGGTGAGATGTTTGCATATCATGAACATTAATGAGTAAGACTCACAATCCTGTCGTTTTCTGCCCCCCCCCCCCGAGCGAGGAATCCCTTCATCCTAGAGACCACAGCAGTGACTACGACCTTTCAACAGTTTAAACATGTATTCTGTATCTATTATCTGTCGGATCCAAGCTAGGTCAAAAACAATTCTTTTCCACCATTCTGATTTTGAACAGATGCTCTTAGATGCTAAAGTTACATTAAAATAAGGTTATTTATTTATTTAATTACTACAAATAAGTTAACATTTGTTCTTGTTATCATTCTAATGCCCTTTTCATTAATATATATTGATAATTAAAGGATCATAAATCTGAAGACATTCCTAACTCTCCTCTGACAACACAAGGAAGCCAATCCTTCTGACCCAGACTGTATTACTCATCTTCAGCCTCTTGCATTAGCATCATAAAAGAAAATCTGCTGCCCCAGTGGCTTTAATGCACCTCTCCAGCTTGGACTGGATGATCAAAGCTGGTTCAGGTCTGTAAAAGGCTCGAGTCTGAGGGCAAAGTCGTCTATTGACTCCAGCTCTTCTCCTCTGCCTGTAAGGACACAACTGCTTTTTTATTCAGTCTGCTGCCTCGCGCCACTTACCGAGAACAGATGCCCAAACAGAAAACCAGAAAGTGCCAGGGAACAGGATGCACTCGGAAATGCCAAAAAGTAATTTGAAGAAATGCTGTCAGTTTTTGAGGATCTTTTTGAATGAAACTACTATTAGGAAGAAGTGAAGAAATGAAACTTTGGTGACCTGCAGAAAAAGCCTGAATAAAACGCAGCAGGGTCACAAAGACACGTTGAGATTTACAAGGTTTGTTATATTTTTGCTCTCAAGCTAAGACGCTCACAGCGTGCATCATTTTATCGCTTTGAACCAGCTGTTCGGCAGTAATTAAATGAACACGGCACATTTTTTTCTCTTAATATGATGCAACCTTACCCGTGTTTTCACATCTTGCAGACTAATTCTTGTGGCTGAGAACCAGAGCTGACTTCTGCTTCAACCACCAACCGTAGTGTTCAAAGTTTTCTGTTTCATCAGAAGTCATACGCTGATATAATTTTGCTTTACTTCTCAGCTTTTTCATCTAACAAAGCAGCTTGAGAGCACAGCATTTATTCTTGGAAGTGTGAAAAACCTGACGTAGTTTTCAGAAATAACAGCGGTCTTAGGAGGCGTTTTGTTACCTAGCAACAAACCGGGTTTGACGCAGGACTTGTGATGAATTTACACACCGTCTGAACAGAATTTGTAAACCAGCAATCACCGATCTGAGAGCAGAGCAAAAACAATAATCCGTCTTGCTTTTGGATGAATAAAAGTAATAAAAAAAATGATCCGAGTCATGGAAGTGTTGGTGGTAGCAGACGGTCCACAGGTGTATGAGCACAACACTCAGATTTTTACTCCCCGTGTTTAATTTATAACTAGTGTTGAGCCAGAAGATCATTAAACAAGCATCTGGGAGGTTTTGGCTCAGGAAGCTGACCTGAACTATCTGGAAAAATGGTTTATTTTCCCTTTTTGTGCAGAAATATGACAAAGAAATTTCAAAATTCAGTGTTTTGTCTGTTGGTTCCAACAGTAATGGATGTAATAAGCTTCAACATGCCGGGGTTTTTAGGTTAAATCTTAAAAATTATTAAATTATTATTAATTATTGGGATTTCTCTAATGTAACAATCCTCTACAATCTAATTCTAACGCTTCACAATGAACATTCATCCACCAAGTGACTCCTTTAAGGGACACTTGGCAGTTTTGGCTTGTTTTTAGCACCCCCTAGTGCCCATTAGTGAAACCAAAAGTGAAACTTATCTCCTCGCTGTGCGTTCGTCTTTTTACCACCTTAAGCTAACTGCTGAAACGTCTCCTCAGCCTTCATTAGTGTCTACAGGAGCGGTTCATCACTAAATCAAACACATCAGCCGTGTTCATGATCTAAAACATGCTGGAAGCAGACTGCAGCACCAGGCATGTCAGCTCCTTTTTCTGAGTCCAGCAGAGAGCGGACCGCCACTCTGAAGTTGCAAGTGTGGTATTCTGGCCACAGAGGGCGGTGGGGGTCTGAGTGACATTTCATTAACCCTGTAAAGGGTCATTTTAGCACAAACTGGCTCAAGAACATGATTTAAAAATATGAAAAAGTTGCATAGTATGGCTTTAAAGAATTTAATTATAAATCTGAGTTGAGTATTTTCATCTCAGTGGACAAGAAGACCCTTCTCCTCCTTTGTTGTTTTGTTTATTAACAAATAATTGATTTCTCAGTAACAGGCTGCTGCCTCAAAACAAGCAGCCAGGAGCATTTAACAAAACACCAAAGGGATTTAGTAATTACACATCCTAAACAAATCAATACACGATAATAAAAGCAGCTATAAGTGAGCCTGTGCCGTCTTACAGAAAACACAATAAGCTGACAGATTTCTAAAAAGGCTGAAGCCTAAATTGCTAATCCATACTCGAGTGTGACGTCCCGAATGAGCTCCGTGAGTCTTATTAATCCATCCGAGAGTTTTTAGCCTCAACCTGTAATAAAGTGTTGTCATAAGCTGAGCCGGCATCATCAGTGGGACGGAGTTCGCCCCCTCGGTTTGTTTAAATATTACCCTGCCAGATTAAGTTTGCTAAATACACAATTACTGAGAATTACGTTAGCCTCTGTGCTCCTCATTATGGTGCTGAAGCACAGAAACGGGCACGGGCCACAGTAACAATGAGAAGAAAGTAAATTGCTCCTGAACCAGCCTATCAATCTATTAGAAGTTCAATTCAAAGCCGCCTGCAGGCACAGCAGCGAGAAGGCCAAACGTCTGCTTCAGTTAAACTTCGGATGGTTTTAAAAGGACAAAAAGATTCAGGAAGACTCGACAAAATCCTGAACTTCCACTAGAAAATGTTGATTATTATCTTGAAGGAGCTACACAAATAAACATTTCTTCTTCTAAATAAATCCAATTCTTATTGATGTGAATTAGAAGAATGGAGATGGTCATCAGATGATTGTAGTCATTGTACCCCAACTTTCCTTACTTTAACTTTATCCTGGATTATCAGACTGAAGAAACATGTTAGAACAGCTAAGAACGTGAAAACATTTATCAACAATGTAGATAAAAATAACATAATAAGTATTTATTATAAAATAATGAGTTATTTTGCCTGCCGTCTAATTTATCTTAAAGGAGCTATACAATTAAACTTTTTTACTTCTCGCTACGGCTGCAGCATATATGTACTGAGACCTTCAGCACCAGGACAGCTCCACCCTGGAGGCTCCCTGAGCCGATCAGCACCAGGGACAGCGACGGAGCAGAGGAGCCCCGCAGCTGCATGAATTTGCTGATGAGCCGCTCCATTCTATAAGCAGCCAGCTGCTTGTGATCAGGAGAGGAGGAGAGAAGATCAGATCTATGCAGTGGTCACTCTCCTGCCTCCTCTCGTAGGCTGACTCATGAAGTGTGCTGTGAATGAACTTCAGAACTTGAGTGTGTTTTGAGTTATTAGAACTCAGTGGAGCCAGTTTTCCTTTTGTTTGGTTTTCAAGATCTGAGCTAAAGTTAAACTTGAGATAAATTTGTGTTTGATATCCGCAGCTCTTTAGTTGATCTTGCTTTTAGCCTTTCGGTGATGTTTTATGTTGTCTCCCAAAAGGGTTAAATTTCATCCATCCATCCATCATCCACTTATCCGTGGTCGTGTTGTAGGGGCAGCAGCCTAAGCAGAGAGGCCCAGACTTCCCTCTCCCCAGCCACTTGGGCCAGCTCCTCTGGGGGAATCCCAAGGCGTTCCCTGGCCAGACGAGTGACATAGTTCCTCCAGCGTGTCCTGCAGCAACACGACTACCACTGACTCTGTTTGCTCTGCAACGTTGATGTTTTATCTCCACAAATAACACAAGCCTGGAGGAGTTCTGCTGTGTGGTGGAGTTGCTAATGCTAATGGTTAGCTTCTACTAGCCCAGACGTTCTCTGCTGTTTCCTGGACGCTAAACCAACAACAGCCTTCCCCGTCGTGAGTCAAGATGGGTGAGTCCATGAATGTTAAGTGACAGTGTGACGTAGATCTGTCTGGCTTTTCCAATCCTAGAGTTTCACCGTCTATTTTCTATCAGAAGCTAATGCAGGAGATAGGTGGAGGAGACTATTTTCATGTTCAGCCTGCATGAAAAACTTAGAGTGACTGATACTATTTAAAAATAACAAGTAAAAATGGTTTTTCAGTGAAGCTGGCCTTTAACTTTAAAGTCAGAATCTACGGAGAGTCTGAACATAAACTCAGTGTGACCTCGATGTTCGACTCCAATCACAATACGTGTGTGAGCGGTTTCTGTCTGAGCTGTGATCCGTCAGAAAGAGACAAGCTGAAGGTGTAAGGACACTCCAGGAAGTGGTGGTGCCCAGCCACGCTGCTGCTTCTGTTCCTGTTTACACTTGAAATAAAAAAGTGGACTTGGTGCCTGAGAGAATGGTTCTGCGCTCCGGGGGTCCGATCCATCCTGTTCTGAGTCATCTTTTCAGATTTAAGAAAAAACCTTTCTTGAGGGAATGAAGAGATTCTTGCTGAAGCTTTTTAAATTTTGACTTTGACAATAAATGTTACTGCTTGGAAGCTAACGACCATGAACCTAAAACATATACAGGTAAATGTGCATTAGGTGGGTATAATGCTGATTATTTCATGTTGAGGTTTTAGTTTGCATAAATACATCTTGTAGGGATGTAAGCATGTAAGTTCCACTTTACTAAGTCCGACCGCCACTCTGAAGTTGCAAGTGCGGTATTCTGGCCACAGAGGGCGGTGGGGGTCTAAGTGACATTTCCTTAACCCTGTAAAGGCTCATTTTAGCACAAACTGGCTCAAGAACATGATTTAAAATATGAAAAAGTTGCATAGTATGGCTTTAAGCTGAACTTTCTCAAACCAAAAGTATAATTTGGATTCTAAGCCACTGTTGAAAACACTACAGCAGTCTGCTGAAGGTTAGAGACTCATCTTTCTGTTAAGCATTTAACTAAAAAGCCTGAAAAGATTCAGAGTAATTAAGTCACATGTTTTATTTCAATTATTCACATGAAACTATTCATTATTTTAGTGTTTAGTGCACTCTGAGGACGCTAAATATTTGAAATTCATCCAGTTTTCAGCAGCATGCAGCGCAGCTCCTTACAACTAAAAATAAAAACCCTACATAGTAAATGTGACAGCTCTCCAAAGAGACCGCAGGAGTCTTCGACAGCTAAGCTCATATCAATGAGCCACACGTTCCTCTCTCACGGGAAGGAAGCAAACAAGGTCTGCCTTTTGTATTCGTCATATCTCCTCCAGCCCATGGTGACCGCAATGTGTCTCAGTCGCTTTGGCTCACAAAGGACAGATTGGCACCGCGGAGTCGAGGGAATTGGAGCGCTGTAGGAAATGGTTTCCCCGTGGCCGTTTTGAGCAAACCAGACCATCCTTCTTCATGTGTTGTCTTCTCTTAAGCTTCTCCAGGAGGCAACTTCTGGTGTGTGAGGATCATGAAGCTGCATGGACCCAGAGCAGCCATGCCATCTGATGGTCACTCTGTATTATGTTGCTGTTCACGCAGCTTTTTAAAGATGAGGAAGATTTTTAGGAAGTATTTTAGCACTCTGACACATTTAGTGCATAAATGTTAGTAGTTCAGCATTTTAACTGAGCCACTTTTTGCCATTTTAGGTTAGAAATCTGAATTTTTATCACTGACTTTAAATGCAAACATGTGATAATACATTTATATTTGAATGTCATTAATTAATATGTCTTAGTCAAAATATTCCAGAAGTAGAAGTCTACAGTTAAACACCAAAAGGAGAAAAGTTTAGTTTTTGTGTCATTTGCACCATCTGTTAAAAGTGTGGAACACTGAAAAAACATTTTGAATGATTATTTCTGATTCTAATGGGTCACTCTGAGTGTTACATGCAGGCTGAACATGAAAATAGTCTCCTGCATTAGCTTCTGATAGAAAACAGACTCTAGGTGAAACTCTAGGATTAGAAAATCCTGACAGATCTACGTCACACTTTCACTTAACATTCATGGACTCACCCATCTTGACTCACGACGGGGAAGGCTGTTGTTGGTTTAGCGTCCAGGAAACAGCAGAGAACGTCTGGGCTAGTAGAAGCTAACCGTTAGCATTAGCAACTCCACCACACAGCAGAACTCCTCCAGGCTTGTGTTATTGGTGGAGATAAAACATCAACGTTGCAGAGCAAACAGAGTCAGTGGTAGAGTCGTGTTGCTGTTAGCCAATCAGAGGAGAGATGTTTACATATCAGGAAATAAGAGTCCAACTTCAGCTTAACTCTGACGTGACATTCTGCTACTTCCTGAAACAAGTGCACACATCTGGAGTTTCCTCTGGTTTTAAAAGTGTTGCGGTGGTATCAGTGAGCGTTAGTAGGGCCGGGAGGAGAGTGGGTTGCCGCAGCTGGTGGCCCTGCTACAGACGATATTATCAGCATTTGGTGTTCTAGCGGTGTTTTTGTGAAGAAAAAACATTCAGGTGGCCCACCTAGGTAAATTAGTGCAGGGAAACCTCTAATAAATACACCTGAAAACAATCTTACCTGTAGTTTACCTCCTCGCATTATTAGAGGAACACCTTTAATTGTTTTGATGGTATGATGTAATTTCCTGTCATGTTTAAAAATATTACTGCATATGATACAGATTTGTTTACTTTAATAATATTGAGAGAAATCATTTCAAACTGTCATTGCTCATTTTGGTATTTTCCAATAATTTTTGTTATTAAAACAATTCTAGAGTTTTATTGATCCAACGTGTGAAATGTGGGTTTTTCATATTTCTTTACCGTTTCAAGTAGGTGGAGTTAACGTTTCCTTTAGTGAAGTTCAAAATTATTGCATTTTTTTGTTACTTTTTTATTTTTCATTTTCAATTGCATATTTTGATTATGTGTTTTTCTTTTAATTTCTTTTACATGTTCGAAATAAACACTAAGAAGAAAAATGCATTCATTTGAGTCGACTAAAATTTAAACAAATTAGACGACTGAATCGTGACTAAAATTTAAAAAAATTGTCAAAAGTCTAAAACTGAAATAAAATGTCTTGTCAAAATGAAACGTTTAAACATTTTGTACAAAGATTTTTTTAAATTATTAAACTCAAAAATATTTCTGACCATGGTGGACATTCTTTAAAATTGTAAGCCTGATTTTCAAATGCATCCATTAAACACGTACAAAGCTTAGAAAAAAACATTTAGTGTGACTTTTTTGTTGCTACAGGGTGTCAGGCACTGTGAAAAGCACGTTAAGTTCCATCTGCCTGGCGTGAGCCCGCTATCATCAAATGACAGGCTCCGATTGGATTTAATGAACAAGGCAGGAAATGAAACAGCAGCTCAGTGAGATTAAAACGGGAAACAAGGAATTCTGTTGGTCCTGAAAAGGAAACCAAGCTGATAGGAGCCAGGAAAGGATTTCATTTTCTGCAGGAGGTGAGACACAAAAACATTAAATTATTGAAAATTAGGTGAATAGAGACTGAGCAAACTCTGAGAAATACCAGCTGTAGGGCTGAACGATCTATCATTTTTGGACTGAAATTGTGATGTCAAACAACGCGATCACGTGATCGTCAAAATACGAGTTTTTCAGCGCTCCTGACTGACCCAGGATAGGTTAGAAATCCGGGATTTCCCCTGGTTCTAAAAGTGTTAGCTGCAGCAGCAAGCGGGGGGTGGGCGTTATCAGAGCAGAGCCCAGTTCTTTAGCTGATAGAGATGAATATTTGGTTATTTTTCCCTTTTGTTCCCCTTTCGTAGCGCTGCTACAGCCAATAAAAATAAAGGCTGTGGCCGTCTATCTCTGCTGCTAACAATCTCATGCAGCTGTCCGTCTCAGCACCATGGGTGACAGAGAGACTGATTTGGAACGGGATTTACCATAAAAGTACTAAGTGGGCTTGAAAGTGCAATTTCTCTTCTTTTAAAGCCATACTATGGAACTTTTCATATTTTTAAATCATGTTCTTGAGCCAGTTTGTGCTAAAATGACCCGTTACAGGGTTAATGAAATGTCACTCAGACCCCCACCGCCCTCTGTGGCCAGAATACCACACTTGCAACTTCAGAGTGGCGGTCATCCACCTTTTGCACTTAAAAAAAGGGAGCTGACATACCTGGTGCTGCAGTCTGCTTCCAGCATGTTTCCTGCATGTTTTAGATCATGAACTCAGCTGATTTGTTTGATTTAGTGATGAACCGCTCCTGTAGACACTAATGAAGGCTGAGGAGACATTTCAGCTGTTAGATTAAGGTGTTAAAAAAACCAACGCACAGCGAGGAGATAAGTTTCACTTTTGGTTTCACTAATGGACACTAGGGGGTGCTAAAAACAAGCCAAAATTGCCAAGTGTGCCTTTAAAAACTATTTGGATTTTTGTGATGGCACAAAGCGTTGCAGAGTTAAGGTATTTACAAACAAGCATGTAAAACGAGTCAAAGCCGTGTTTTGTGAGGAAAAACAATCAGGCGGTCCAGAAATCGTCTAGGCAGCCTGCCTTAGTGCAGGAAAAGCTCTGGATGCATGTTTTTTTTTTCTTAATACATTTAAAAACAATTTTTACCATCAGATTTCCTTCTTGCATTATTAGAGTAGAACAAGAACAACATATTTTTATATAGCACCTCACAAGGTGCTTCACAAACACATTAAAAATTAATAAATACAATGGGAGAAAATGGTTTAAAATGATTAGCTTTTAATGTTTTATGACTATATTTATGACTATATTGTGAATAAAGTATTGAACCTTGATTTGAAGAAAATCGTGAATCAAACTGAAATCTCAATTCAATCTTTTTCTAATACGGTTGAGCCCTAATTAGCTGTTTTATAAAATCAGTGACAGAAGTAACGTTTATGCTGAACGTCTTTAGCTGGAGGTTTTATTTTTTAAACATTTGTGGGAGATTTTATCATTCTGCTTGGACCAACGTCATGTTTTAAACTAAATTAACATCCAGAGTTAGAAAAGAACTCTTGTTTATACACGCTGACTAATACCACAACCTAATGGAGCATTCAGCTGTTTTTCCTGTTTTAGTATTTTAATAGGGCTGGTTGAGCGCTGCAGCAGCCACTTTTAACAGTAATGTGAATTTCACAACAGTTCCTGAAAATGTCAGGTGGTTACGGAGCTGCTGCTGCAAAATTCACAGAAACACAAATGAGCTGATGGTAAAACCGCCAGACCACGAGAAATAATCACTGATGTTATGGGATATTTAGCTTCTCTTTTTGTAAAACCACAGGAAACTCTGGGACTTTTTACTGGGAATTTTTATCATCAACTGAAGACCATAGTCAGTAAAACCAACTCCAGTCCAGGGATTTTCATCTTCCCTTCGAACAGAACAAAGAGCTATAGTAGCATTTTAATTCAACCGTAGGTCTTAAAGGATGATTAATAAGTTTGCTAATGGCAGCTGGCTGAAGCATCTCAGGAAGTGAGACAAGTTACGAGGCGTAAACATTAGTAAACTCGGTCAAGTGGAGGTGGGAAGCTCCTGAGTTCATCAATCACTGCTGACAGCTGGGAGCAACGGGAGAGTCCCGCGAACTTCGACGAGACGAACGAGTCTTTAACTTCAACGCCTACCAGAGGTAATTAAAAATATCGTTTCCTAAAAACACTTATAGCCATAAAATAATTTTCCTCATTAGTAAGTCATTTATGGTGGTACTTGTATGCATTCTTTGGTAGATTAGTATAATTTCTATGAACTGGAGAAGGTTTCAAACCTATAATTAACTAGAAAGTTCAACTTCTTTCAGAAACTGATAAAAAATGGAAAGAACTCAGATTTAAGAGCAGAAATTTTCTTTAGTTCAATAACTTAAAGGTTGAACATGGAACGGTTTAATAAAAAGCTATATTTTTAAAATAATAATCCCTCCACAGAGCATTTAGAGGTGTGTAGAATGAAGGTACAGTATTTCCTTTAATTAAAAAACAATCAAATATTTATTTTGACGGCACGACAATGGGTTTATGTTTACATCTACCAGCCACTAGAGGGCACCATTACGGGTTTCCAAATATGGTAACAGTCCGCTCGGCACAGCAAGGCTGGCACTGGAAAATGGCGGACCCAGCAAGTCAAGCAGCTGCTTCTGAGCCCAGAAGATGTCGTTATCCTTCTCAGAAGAGGAGCGACCATAAAAGATCTAAAACCAGAGTGAGTTGTTCATAATTTTCCCTACATTTCCCCCCTATACTTCTGATCCAATAAAAGGCAAAAACCTCCAGTATGATTTCTTCTTTCTTCAGTCACTGACGGTTAAATCCACTGAGCCACCCGTCTGATTGCACACCACTAGCAACCCATCAGCTCAGCAGGTTTCTGCAGATGGAAACTAAACTGTACCTCAGCAGCTGAAATAAAAACTATAATGTTATCATTTATCTGTGAGGACACAGTTGTAACCAGTTAAACTGATTTTTAAGAGGTTTTTATGAATAGTTTTTGAAAAACAGCAGATTTATTATTAATAATAATAATAATCATCATTATTTTTTATTTATTTACATTATTTTTTAACTTACGTTGCTTCAAATGAAGAAAAAGTGTTGAGTTAAAGTGTTATAGATGATTCTGCTCTCTAAGAATAAACACCTGGAGACTGTGATGAACCTGATTAGACCCGAGTGAGGAAAATCTACCAGACAGGTTCGGACCAGCGAAGCATTAAGGGGAATCGTATATCTGCAGTTGTACTGCTCCCTTTTAACGGCTTCCTCTCTGGTGGCTAATATCTTCTATTTTTGAGAAAAAACAAAGCATTACATGCTGCCAATATTCTAAGAACATTCAGTGGCTTCCTCTGCTAGTAAAACATTTGGTTTGTACTAAACCCAACACCAGCTGTTCTCTGTACCGACAGCTCCATCTTCTTTAGAGATGTCTGTAAGCTTCATCTCAGCAGTAGTAACAGATCAGCCAGAGCGGGTTAACTCGGTGATGCAGGTTAGAAGTCAGACATGAACACAGACCAGAAAAACAAACGAGTGCAAGGGGAATGTAATCGTGTGTGGGTCTACTGTCATCGTGTGACACCAGAGAGTCAGCTGTTCGACTCCCTGATGTACGTTTATAAATACCCTCATCAAAGCTCCAAGTCAAATCCCACCAGTTTGTCTGCAGAGATACTAAAATTACTACAGCAGCCTAATTAGTGTAGGTGAAAGTCTAGAGGAAAAACATCAATACCACTGTGTGCAAAATAAAGAAATGATGTTTTTCTTAAGTTAGGGTTGAGTTAGGAGCTGGAGACGGGATTCAGATACCGACTCACCTAATGGGATATTCCAGCTGTTTTTAAGTGTTACAGCCTTTCTAACCTAATACAGGTAGCTTATGAAGGGGCCTCTGTTTGGAGAAAGAGAGATTATGCCAGACTGGACTGATGTGTCAATGCCTAGAATGAGTGAAGATGTAAGTGCTGTAGTTCCATCTTTAAGGGATGCTAAGCAGTTTTAGCACCCCCTAGTGTCCAGTAGTGAAACCAAAAGCAAAACTTATCTCCTGGCTGTGCGTTCATCTTTTTAACACCTTAATCTAACAGCTGAAACGTTTCCTCAGCCTTCATTAGTGTCTACAGGAGCGGTTCATCACTAAATCAAACTAATCATCTGTGTTCATGATCTAAAACATGCAGGAAACATGCTGGAAGCAGACTGCAGCACCAGGCATGCCAGCTCCTTTTTCTAAGACCAGCAGAGAGCGGACTGCCACTCTGAAGTTGCAAGTGCAACTGTTCTGGCCACAGAGGGTGGTGGGGGTCTGAGTGACATTTCAGTAACCCTGTAACGAGTCATTTTAGCACATAGTGGCTCAAGAACATGAAGTTGCGCAGCTCACATCATCAACATTTCACAGAATTCCGTCTAACCCTTACACGAATATAAACCTTTCAATAAAACCATGAACACACTTCTGCTGGTTTTGAGCCCTCGCTACATTACAAGAGCCACATTTTACTGCTGTGCTTGTAAAAAACCATAAAGGTTAATGTGTGAACTGCGTAGGGAGAGATTTAGCTGAAAACACATTTAAAACATCATTTAGGGTAGAACTGTCGTGAGATTTGAAGATTGAAATGGTTTTAAGAAAGAACCAATATATTTATTTGCATCTGTTCTAAAAAACTAAACAATTTCTCTGAACTGAGGCTGTTCAGGAAGCTGAATACAGCAGGAAATAAACCCGTTTTTAGATTTTCTATACAGAACAATTCAAAAAAGTAAAAGAAACTTCTTAAAAAACAAACAAATAATTAAAATGATTTAATAAGTTGTCCTGTGTGTCGTATAGAACATCCAGGCCCTTCAGATATCCTGAAAACAATCTCTGCCCTGAAGATTAGGAAAACCGCTCTGACTCAAAGAAATCAAACATTCACAGCAGAGGTTCACTGTCTTACAAGAATTAGAGTATAAATATTTGAGAACAATCTCTCTGCAGCGTTTCTGTTTGTTATTCACAGGCAGACTTTGTGTACTTTTGATCCCACACCTGCAGCTTTTTGGTGAATAACATTTACTGAAATATTTATGCAAAAGTCCAACCCACCAGGTGAGGCATAAACAAAAACGAGGAGAGAATCGTGTAGAGAGAAGCCGGCGCCTGAATGGCCACTCCACCTCTGATCACAGCTGACTTCGCTCCATTGAATTAACACACAGTTTTCCTGGCTACAGGCTCAGGGGCCACATTGGAGCCTGACTGGTGAATATTAGATTGCACGCCTCCAGATCTCATTAAAGGAAGCAACAGGACAATGTCTGCATCTCAAATGAGACCAGAGGCCATCGAGCATCCCGACTCCCTGTTGGATTCGCTTATTTGATTGATTTTGTGTGTATGCGTCTGAGGAAAACAGGGGGTAAGATGTCATTGTTGTCTGTAAATATAATTAGACCATTTTTACAAATTGAACAATTGGAGGAAAATTGCAATCTGGGGTTGTGTGGTGAAAGGACGACATTATCCTGCAACATTACAACAAGCATGGACAGATTAGAAAAAAGTTATTTGGCTGTAAACTCACAATTTCTGGAGTTTCTTCCAGGCCTCCTTATCCAGACGAGTCTTCACTGGAAACGAAAAAAAGAAAATATCAGAGGGTCATCCTCCACAAACAGGGATGCAACACTCAGAAATACTGAAACACTCAAACGTGGCTGAAGATGTGAGGAAATGTGTCAAACGAGTAAGAAGAGAGTGGAATGAGAATATTAAATTAGTGGGTCACTGTGGATTTTTAACAGAGATGTCCAGCATTAGCCACACATAATTAGTCCCAGTTTTAAATAACAGACACTGGCGCCTGGAGCCAGATTTATTATGGTAGGTAACCAGTGGTAACCAGTAATTAACACACTCCAGGGACATGGAAAAAATGACAATTACATCAAAATTAGGAGCTAAAATGCTGTTTTTTTACTGTTATTTTTAATATATATAAATAATTAATAATATCTATCCATCCATTTTCCTCTGCTTATTCAGAGTCATGTTGTGGGGGCAGCAGCCTAAGCAGAGAGGCCCAGACCTCCCTCTCCCCAGCCACTTGGGCCAGCTCCTCCAGGGGACTCCCAAGGTGTTCCCTGGCCAGCTGAGAAACATAGTCCCTCCCCTCCAGCGTGTCCTGGGTCTTCCTTTAGGTCTCCTCCCAGTTGGATGTGCCCGGAAAACCTCACCAGGAGGCATCCTAACTAGATGCCTGAGCCACCTCAACTGGCTCCTCTCAACGTGGAGAAGCTGGCATTCCCTGGCCAGCTGAGAGACATAATCCCTCCAGCGTGTCCTGGGTCTTCCTTTGGGTCTCCTCCCGGTTGGACGTGCCTGGAAAACCTCACCAGGGAGGCGTCCAGGAGGCATCCTAACCAGATGCCCGAGCCACCTCAACTGGCTCCTCTCGATGTGAAGGAGCAGCGGGTCTACTCCGAGCCCCTCCCGGATGATCGAGCTTCTCACCCTATCTCTAAGGGAGAGCCCAGCCACCCTGTGGAGAAAACTAATTTCAGCCGCTTGAATCCGTGATCTCGTTCTTTCGGTCACCACCCAAAGCTCGTGACCATAGGTGAGGGTAGGAACGTAGATCGACCGGTAAATTGAGAGCTTCGCCTTCTGGCTCAGCTCTCTCTTCACCACGACAGACCGGTACAACGCCCGCATCACTGCAGACGCAGCACCAATCCACCTATCGATCTCCCGCTCCATCATTCCCTCACGAGTCATCACGAATATTAAGAATCAAATGAAAACATATATTGGGATATTTGGGTTAAAGGTGAAAAAACAAGGTATTCAAATAATAACTAAGTCAGCTTCAGGATTTTTGATTAATTTTGTTGGTAAAATTTAAATTTGAATGTTTCTCTGCTGAGAGTCAAACAAAAACAGCATTTTCTGTAAAAGCAAGAACGTCACCTCTTGATTGAGGAGAATTAAATGCGAATGCTTCAGAAAAATATGTCTTTTGATGAGGTTAAAAAACCAGATCTCATTAAATGGGATGGATACCAACAAAAGAGTTTTTAATTCACATAAAACTGATCAAAATATCAGTAAAATGTATTAATACATCAGAGAAATCATTTCAACGGGTGAAAGTTTGACTAAATGGAGCTGAAGACAAATTCCCCCAAATAAATGTTATAAATTTCACAAATAACAAATAAAACACCCATGAGGGGATATAAAAACCTCAGATGTGAGTCCATCAGGACTAAATGACTTCATTATTTGATTTTTTTAGATGTAAGATTCAGAAAACACATCTTAAATATCACACCGTACATCCAGCTTGTCAAAGATGTCAATGAATCGGTCAGAAATCACAACACTTCCTGTTAGTAAATCTACCATTTTCCTCCTCCAAATAGAGACCTACAGATGGACGGAGAGAGAGAGAGAGCAGCAGTGCTGCCCATCGATCTGTAAAGACAGCAAATCGGTACCAGAACAGGTCGGCCATCTTCCAAAAGGCGATGCAGTGAAAGATATAAACAGCCACTAATTAGCAGCTGATATTTACCAGAAGACAGCAGGAGGGCTTTTTCAGTGCTTTTACTGAAAAGGTGTTTCATGAATGTGTAACAGTCATGTGAGGCTGAAAAACAAACACCTCTCTATCTACCTGCTGGGACACGAGGTCCCAAAATAGACATAAAGTGCCCGGGGAACCCAGTCGGGCTTCCTGGTTCTCATCGACACCAACAGGAGCGGAGAAGACGACCTTAAGACGAGTTCACTTCTGCCACAAGGTCAAGAAAAGGCCCTTCATCAGGTGCTTCTGCTTTTCTGAAGAAACATTCATCAACAATTCTGATTTAGAAATAACAAAACTATAAAATAATTGGTGATTTTTTTCTTTAAATCAAAGAACAAATTGATTTTCTTCCCCCTTCGTCTCCCTGCAAGGTTTTCCTTTAGTGAAAAGGGTCAGTTGGGTTATCTGAAAGCTTATAAAAAACATTGTTTTCTAGGAATGTTTGGTCTCCAAGCAAAGCGTAGCCATATAATCTATATTTACAAAATGCAAACTACATTTAAATGCAAAGGAAACAACCTAACCGGAGGAAAACGAATGTAAAATGACAGAAAGGGAGAAGAATTGAAGAGGATGTGGAGTGCAGAAACAAATTTGGAAAGATGGGATCATTTATCTTTTATTATGTTGGAATCTGAGGAGGAAAAAGAAGCCTAAACTGTCAGCGGGAGGGTTTCACTTGGATTTCAGGGCTTTCACAGCTATTGCACCATCACAACTTAGCCTGCCGTTCACTTTATGAGCACAAAGCAGGTCATATTCAATCATATTCAAAGGGAGCGCTCTTACACCACCCTGCCTTCTCTCTTAAAACACACAGCTAAGTTCATCTTAGGAGGCAGCTGCGTTAGAGCTCAGGCGTTATGATCGTGTCCACTTTCAGTTCTCGTCTGCAGCACGTTCACCTGGACAGGCTAGAGTGGTGATATCTTTACATGATGCACACGAGAAACAACCTAGCACCAATGTGTAAATAAAACATTCTCTACAAAAAGTCTCTAAATCAGCAGCAGCCTGTTGTAAAGTAACTATAGAAGAATTCTGATGTGAAGTTAGTTAAATTTGGAGATTTAATCACAAACGCATCATTAAATCATGATGAGAAAATCTACAGAAATCAAATTAAAATGAGCTTTCTTAATCTGGCGACGGCCGCCGGTCAACCAAATCTTTACTGATGGATGTTCCTGTAAAGTCATGACAGCATTCTGGGTTTTTTTCTTAATTTTTCACATTTTAGTTATAAAAATAGGGCTGCATGGTGGCGCAGTTGCTAGCAGTGCTGCCTTTTTGCAGATTCAAACACAGACATCATATACGTAGACGCCCCGTAGACTGGCGCTGCCTATTGGAGCTGCCGTAGTGGCCGGTCGCCATCTTGGATGGGTCTCCGTTAACCCCAGTGCATTTATTTTTACAGAGGAAGGTGCTTAGCCAACTAAAAAACACATTTTATTATGCTTTTTCACAAAATCAGACATATGGCATGATAATTAAAATATAAATATAATTAACTTAATTAATTAAAAAAATTTAAATATAATATCCCAACAGGTAGGCTATAGAAAAGTCCCACGTAATCTGTTTTCAATAGTACGCTGGTTGTTGCAGCCATAGGCTGTAGAAAAAACGGGCATAGTTGCTCACCCTGCGCTGACTCCAGGTGGGTTTGTAAAGTGACCCATCCAACATGGCGGTGAAGATGTTACGCTCTCCAGCGCTCAATGGGGCGTCTAAGTATTCATGTCTATGGGTTAAAATTCAGACTGTAGTCTTTCTGCCTAGAGTTAGCATCCTCCCCGTGCATGTGTGGGTTTTCTCCAGGTACTCTGGTTTCATGCATGTTAGGTTACCTGCTGACTCATCCCTGGGTGCGACTGGCTGTCTCATTTGTCTCCATGTGTCCCTGATGGACTAGTCTCCAGGGTGTCACCCCGCCTCTCGCCCGTTGAATGCTGATTCAGAGTTTAAATTGGCTTTGTCTATTTTCAACTGAAAATAAAGGTTTGATGTGAAACACAAAACTTCTACAGTTCGTTTACAAACTAAAAGGTGCTGAGGACTCAACTCTAACAGATCACATTAATACAAATAACCACTTCACTTTGAGAGCTAATTAATGATAGCAGAACCATAAAACTAATTCACCAAAAAAAAAATTCAAATGATTAGTGAGGGGCTTATGAAGCCACGCGGAGGACGGAACAATAAGCATGGCAGATGATAAGTCACAGACCTCTGCCTTGTGTATTCCAGAGGTTAGCAAGCTAATGAGCAGAACCTGAGGTTCAGACAGACTTTAGCCCAAAAGATGGATTTTAGTGTCATCAGACACAAAACTAGTTTGCTAAACTTCAAGTAAACCTTCTGCTCATTAGCGTCTAGATCTAGACACACTTCTGTCAAAAGAAAAGTCATGAATAGCCAAATACGTCTCAAACATCTGCAGAAAAACCTCTGAATTCCTGCAGAAAGTTTACAGAGACATTAAGACACAAGCATCCTACTGTCCTCTGGACAAGAGACTGAATATTCTCTGGTGTACAAGATGCTGCAGTACTCCTATACGATATAGGGAGGAGAGTCTCATAAGAAACACAAACACACAATAACAGCATCAGGCTCATATTGGCGTTCAAATCACGAGATCTATTTAATAAGAAGCCTGGGAGGACCCATGTTTGGGGAACAATGGTGGCTCTCTTGTTTAGCAGCAGGGACACAAAGCCAATATCCTGTATGGAGATATTACTCCTGAGATGCAGGAGCCTTGATCACTCTCCCGGTCTTATAACTGGTCCTACAGAGCAGAAAGAACGAATGGATGGAGCTGCTCTCTGCCCAACACGCAGGCAGCCTTGACAACAGCCACACTGGAGGCCCACTTGAATTCCGCTCAGAAGAATTTGGCAGAAGGACAGCACTGAGGCTGTTAGCAAACAGCAAAAAAAGATGAATAGTCCTCCAGTCTGCCAAACCTTTGCACAGGGGCGCCTGTATTTTTGTAGGATGTAATGAGACTGTAGTCTGACACCGTCTCCTATACCTCTGGTTTCAGCTGCTTACGTTTGCCACTGAGACTGACATTCTGAGTTTGTACTTCAGAAACATTTCGCTTTGGATGTGAAGTTTGGTTTCTGATGATGAAGATGATCTGGAGTCTTATTTCCTGATATTTGGACATGCTCTGCAACGTTGATGTTTTATCTCCACAAATAACACAAGCCTGGAGGAGTTCTATTATCACTTTTTCTTTCTTTTACACAAATCAGGAGTTGTTTTTACCTTCTTTTTTTGCTGACGTTTCGATCGCAGTTGCGATCGAAGACACAGAATGAACGCTCAAAAGCTGTAGGAGTTCTGCTGTGTGGTGGAGTTGCTAATGCTAACGGTTAGCTTCTACTAGGTATTCCCAAACCAGTGAGGAAATATAATCTCGTCGAGTTCTCCTTGCAGTAAGACATGCCTGAAAAATCTACAGAGGGAGGCAACCAGGAAGCATTACTCACTCCCATCCTGATAAGCCACCCTGTGTAGGTTGAAGGTCATAGCCCAACAGAACCGCACCATCTGTCAAAAGCAGAGATGAGACCGTCCCAAACAAGACACCCTCCTCTCCACAAAAACACCTTACGATCCCATTATTGATATGAACTTGATTTTGTGCAAAAACTGAGAAAACAGCTTTTTCTTTTAAAGCATCCCATAGTCCAGCATCCTATAGCAATCCCTGCAAAAACCATAGACTTACATATTTAAATATTCTGTGCATTAGGGATCAGTGTTCAAGCTCTTCACCTGGGAAAATTCACTCCTGCAAGTCAGCTCTCTGCCTTCGACTGAGGCTGGAATAATAATTAAATGCTTTGTTTGCCTTGTTTATTTCGTGCAGAGCATAAAGGATGGGCCTCTGCTGTCAGTTACCATATGATCCGCTGCTCCAGTCTGGCCAGAGCTGTCAGTCAACATTCCTCCGTCAACATCAACACATTCGATAATCATACTGCTACAGATGCTGGAGACGGGATGGAAAAATGAAATAAAAAAAACAAAAACCAGAGAAAAAAGGCTCCTGTAACTCTGTGCCTGCTAATTATGCTGCCTGAGATGTCTTTTTGTCATCAGATTACACTGCATGTCAGTTAACAATAAGCCACATTTCTGGCTATTTATTTAGCTGAAAACGCCCGACTCACAATCGGAACAGACGGCAGAGAAATGACAAATTATTATGTGTCAGGAATATAAGAAACAGGCGTGCTCAGCGGGGCACATTTATAGCTTTGGTTTAATAGGTAGAACAGAGAACATGAGCTGATAAAACAAGACCTGCAACATTGATTTAAGGGATGAGTTAAACATATATTTACTCTTTAAACCACTTAAGGCTTTTCCAGTGCTCAACTCTGTGCGTAGGTGGAACACAGTCAATAAACAAAACTTTAAAGCCTCAACTAGACAACCGCAAATTACATCTGACCCTCTTTGATCGGTCAAAAGGGTCTAGATTTCCTTAGCAGCACTGAAGTACCCGTTTTAGAGAGGCTTTCCTGCAACGGAGCCGGCAAACAGCCGTTACCTTGGAGCCCCAGACTGCCTTATCGTGACTGAGCTACAACCAGGCTGAATGGAACAAATGTGAGCACTCAGTATTGACTAAATGAAGTAAACCTATTAGGGCTTAAGAAAGGAAAGTGAAATGTTGTTTCCCTGCATAAATGAAATGTTTGGGCTGAGCCTGGATAAAGCAGGACGCCCTTGAAGCTAGCACTCAAATTAGACGCCAAAATAAGATTCAGATGGTCTCCCTGCATGATGATGACACAGCATTTGCTAAGCCCGGCCTCTCCTGTGCTTTGCCCTTGAATGTTAATGAGTTTACACAGTTTGCTCAACTTCAATTGCCGGGTTTGTTTAATCAACATCTTACTGAAAAAAAAGAAAAGAAAAAAGCTGTGTTGAATTTTGCTGAGACATTCAACTCTCTTCATACGGACGCTGAAAGGTTACAGCACAATATCGCCGTCCTTGCTCACTTCTTTGGTTGGATAGACAAAAGAAGCTTTTAATTTGAAAGTACCTTTATGTGTGATCTCACAAAATCAGTTAGAACCTTTATTGTTGTGATTGTCTCTTCTCCAGCCCACCAAATCTGATCTTTAAACCCGTAAAATCAACTGTATTAAATCACATTTTTGTGTTTGCTAAACCTGATTAGCTCTTCATGGGGTTGGCTCCAAATAATAAAACCAGTTGAACATCTACAATAACATTTACTTTAATAAAGAAAATGGATGATCTGAATTATTTACATGGATGAGCAGTTACAGTGCACTAAGTATTGTTTTATATAGCACCAACTACAGAAAAAAAATCACAAAGTGCTTCACAATGAAAATCACATCAAAATTAAGCGCACGGAGCAATCATTCAAAGGCACCAGTCACCATCAACTGCTGCTGGATTGGATAGGATGAGAGACTGGGTAGGCCCATCAGGAACTGCTCTGGAGTGGTTCTCTTCTTATCTGTCTTTGCATTTCTTCTCTGTGACCATCTCAAAGTTTCGGTCCTCCTCCACCTCCCTCACCCATGGAGTCCCACAAGGTTCTGTGCTGGGGCCTCTACTGTTCCTCCTTTATCTGCTCACTCTTCAGGACATCCTGAGCTCTTTTAAAGAAATCTCATACCATTTTTATGCAGATGACATTCAACTGTACATCTAAAAAATGTTTCTTCTTCAGATTAAACATCAAAGTTACTAGAGTTGGGGCAGATTTTAGTTCATGAGGAAGTTGATTCCATCTGTGTGCAGCATAGTAGCTAAATGCAGCTTTACCCTGTTTGGTTCTGACCCAGAGTTCTGCCAGCTGACTGTTTCCTAAGGATCTCAGAGCCCTGCTCGGCATATATACTGTAAGGCAGGGGTCTCCAACTCCAGTCCTCGAGAGCTACTATCCTTCTAGTTTTTTGTGTTTCCTGCTCTGCCACACCTGAATGGAGTAATTTAATCCTCACTTTACCTCTGCACAGGCCTGTTAATTACTCATTCATTTCAATCAGGTGTGTAGGAGCAAAGAAACAGCTAACATGTGCAGGATGGTAGCTCTCGAGGACTGGAGTTGGAGACCCCAGCTTTAAGGAGATCCAACATGTATTTTGGCCTCATGCCATTGAGTGATTTATAAACTAGTAGAAGCACGTTCAAATTGATTCTGTAGTTTACTGGTAACCAGTGTAGAGATTTAAGAATAGGAGTGATGTGCTTGGTTCTCTTGGTTCTTGTTAAGACTCTAGCAGCAGCATTCTGAATAAGCTGCAGTTGTTTCACAGCTTTTTTGGGAACTAAGGACCATTGCAATTGTCCAGCCTGTTGGAGAGAAAGGCATGAATGAGTTCCTCTAGATCTTGTCTGGACACGAGAGTAGTTCATGTTGAGGATGACTTAACTTCTGCATCACCAAATAATAGCTCAATATCTGTAAAACTGAATGAGTCGCAGTCATTTTGTGTATTTGGTAATCACAAATAGCTTGAATCACGTTGACTCCAAAAGCCGATTTTCAGATGGACACTCATGTATTGAAAGTGAAGACATGAACAGGTAAAACATTATCATCTGCTTTCCTGCTTGGACAATAACAAGAATCTTTTAAAAATATTTCTACGTTTGTTTAAGTCGGTGCTCCTAAAAAACATGAACACAAATCTCTGCTGTTTTTGTTTGCGCTGTATCACCGATTCTTTTCTAAAGCATTAAACTCCATCAAACAGTTTTCTAGGTTTACAGAAGATGAGCCAATCTAGAAAGTAAATCAGACTCCCTTTGAGCATCCCCTCCTCTGTGCTTATGGCTGACTCAATCCTCTCATTCTAACACAATTGCGCTGAATGACAGCACTCAGAGTCTGCTCTCCGGATAATGATGCAATCAAACTGCATTATTTGGCTTCAACAGGTGCAAAGCAAATGTGGATTATTTGCTGCTGATGCTAATTTGGCTCGTTCGCCACAACAGATCTCTCAGGAAATCATTTAATCCATGATGGGGCTGTTTTCAACTA
This sequence comes from Aphyosemion australe, assembly GCA_006937985.1. Taxonomy (NCBI): domain Eukaryota; kingdom Metazoa; phylum Chordata; class Actinopteri; order Cyprinodontiformes; family Nothobranchiidae; genus Aphyosemion; species Aphyosemion australe. The sequence continues at coordinate 783,787 of SSNS01000099.1, forward strand.
TTCTAAATGTTTGGTGATGGGACGCTACAGGCTGTAATTTGTTGTCATCGTAATGTTTTACTGGATGTGCAACACGTATACAAACTATATAATCTGTCCACGGTGATTTTCTAATAAAGTTTGTGTAGATTGATTGTAAATTTCTCTCCATCATCCACGCTGTCTGCAGGCTTCAAGATGGCGGCTAATTAAAAGTACAACTTCATTAAGTCTTGGCGGCAGAGAGCCACGTCTTTGATGTTAATGTGAAATCAGGGCACTGTTTCTGCACGCAGATGGCACATGAATAGCAAGTTGAAAAGAGAAAGATCTCACTGAGCACAAGTCTTTTTTTTGCCAACGCTGATTTTACCAGCCCTGTTTTAACGGTTGCTAGGCAACACTCGTTAGAGCAAACTACTGAGTCAAGGAGAGTTTGGAGCCTGAAGTTAGTTGGACTTCAGCTCAGAGGCAATTATTTTACTCTTTCAAGAGTTAATACCTGACATAAAGCTCTGACGACCCACACATTAAAAGTGAATCTACATATTTATTCACATAGTAAAGGAATTTATTGCATTATTCCACAATATTAATATTAGAAACTAGGGGTAGGAATGTAATTGACCTTTCGCCGAGCTGCCCCCCCGCCCCAGTTACTGTTGCTAAGTCCGACAATAAGTGGATCAAATACTGCAGCTCGGCAGATTGCCGCGATGGAAAGAAGTAGACAGATGCGTGTCAGCGACATTTTTTGGAGCAATTCCTCCTCAATATCATCCAGATCGAGTCAAAAAGGGTTACAGTATGCAGTGGAGGGATATATTAGTGTCGGCTCTACTGAGCGAAGCGTAGCAGGGAACAAGGAGTTGGGAGTTCGGGAGAAGCCGGCGTACGGGGATGCGTGGATCCAAGGAGCAGTGGCGGGGATGCGGGGACTGTGAGCTGTCAGATGATTTGAGCTGCATGCAGCTCTAACGGAGAAAAGCTCCCGGCGCTCATCGTCAGTTTATCATCTCAGCTGAGTCTGTTTACAAAACGAAACTTATGTCCGTGTTTACTTTCATTTTCAATATAGTTCCCGGCCGGAGCTCGGCATTAATTCATCACGTGATCATGACACCACCCGCTGTTGCACCAAGGCTTAATGTGCGTTTATAAGACACACGGTTGAGGTAATATTATGCTGATTTGCCGGCACGGTGTGTCTATAAAGGGTCTTGGATAGTCTGGGAGGCGGACCTCCGCCCAGCCGCAGGCAGGGAGCACTCATGTTGGCTGTTGCTGGTTGAGCTCGATGAGAAGGTTCTGAAGGGGAACGAAGGGGACACGACTATCGAGGCTAATGCTTAGTAGTAAATTAGGCTTAGCTTCATCATGTTGTTTGGAGTTGTCGGATAGTAACGGTTGCTATGATGTGTCATTGGACAATAGCCGTTTTGGGGGCGGGGCCAGCGAAAGGCTAATTATGATTAATTAATTAGAAAAGAATAACACGTTAAAAAAAATGAACGCATCTAACCCTTTGGGCCTGAGGGCCCCCCAATTGGTAGACTTTGACGTTTAACAGCTAAATACATGACCTAAATATCAATAAATATCATCAAGCTGCACCTCTAAAAAGCTTCAGACCCTTGGCTACAAGACCATGCAAACCTTTTTTATGTGCTCCAAACAAAACTAAAACTATAATCAAACGAGTGACCGGAAATCCCTCTTCATGTGTTTTTGCCTTCATTTCTGTCTCTCAGTTTCTTACCTTTGATGTTTCACCTTGAAAAGTTCATTTTATGCAGACTTTCTTATTGTTTACTATTAGCCCTACCTCTTGTGTCACACTGAAAACAGTTTAGATGGAAAACAAAGCCATTTTCACCAAAACAGCAGGTTTCAAACTCATTCAGTAGGACTTTTCTCTTTCCTGGTTTGTTTATGTCCGTGCTATGACGAGTCTCATTGGCTGACTGAGCTGTCAATCTAATTTTGGTGAGTAACGCTTGATTCTATTGGCCCTAACAATCCAAAAGAGGTGTCAATCATCCAAATTGACTTATCAGTCATGGAGATAGAAGGCTGCGTAGTGAGGTTTCTGGAATAGCTCTAGCCTATGCCAGCAGCGGTTCAAAACAACTTTATTTTCCTGTTTTGAATTGAAATACAATTTAAAAGCATTTTTTTTTTAGAAATTAAAAGCTTGTGTTTACAATAATAATGTCCATGTTTATTGTTTCATTCTCTGCCTCATTATTTTTAATTTAAAAAATTGCTTTTAGGGCGAATTTTTTTTAAAGATTAAAATGCGATTAATCAAGATTAATTAATTACAAAGCCTCTAATTAATTAGATTAATTTATTTTAATTGAGTCCCACCCCTAATAAAAACACAATAAGGACTTGTTTTCCTCATTATTTTAGGTTCATAATACAACAATTTAAGCACTTAAATAACTGCATGCACTGAATTTTCTTATCAAAACCTACACAAAGGAACTCGTTGCATATATTACCATCACGACTCGCTTATTTCCAGCTGGGAAAAAAAGGTAAAAAATCAGCCTTTTATTGTAGCTGCATTGTATTCTTTTCCCAAGTCTCCCTGCACTTCTGATGGAATTCTTCTATTGTGCTGCTGAATGCATTTAGGCTTTAAAAAGAAGCTTTCACTCACTCAACCTGAAATCTGCTGTTTTACAGTGGGTGGGTGTTTCCGATTCCTTAAACGTTTTCTGTCATTGGACTCTATTATAGCTGCTGAAAATGTCTTTGTGAGCTGTGACACGAGCAATATGTAAAATGATAAGAAAAAAAACAGATTTAACATCCAACTAAATATACCCAGGCAGAATAAATAGAATTGAATTAGGAGTCTGAGCTTGCTCTAGGAAGGTTTTATTGGTCAATAAATGTGTTTTTCCATTTAGATAACTGTCGTCGTTTTGCACTCTCACGGCCGTTTCACTACTGACAAACAGAAACAGACAACTGTGATCTTATAATAATCAAAAAATGTCTCCGTCGCTCACAATCCATGCACTACACCTTATTTAAATACATTACCCTTTAGGAAATGACTCATAATTTTGAGGTCGAAGGGGAAAACGTCCATAATCCTTAAAGGGACTATGTTTCCTGAGATACTGTGGTTGCATATATTTGATCTTTGCTGCAAAAGATCAGATTCAGCTCATCAGTTTCACATTTAGACATGGATAGTTTGCAATTAAGAGAGGAGAAAATTATTTTGCACTCATCCTACACAACGTCTTTAAGAAAACCCTAAAGTTTTTGCGTCTGGGCCAAGAACTCGTCCAGCTACGATATAGAATACAATAGTTTGTAAGTTTTGAGCTGATTCCAAAAGAAACAACACGTCTCTCAGGCCTTCTGCCAAGGTCGCCCTCCGTGGCCCTAAGCTCGTTTCTGGCATGCCGTCTGTGCTTAACTAGATAAACAAAGGCCCTCTTGTACGTCAGGACACACACCTACATGCACACACAGACTGCATCATCCAGCAGCCTCATAGATTAGACTGTTTTAATCTAGTTTGTTTGATGAGAGCATGGTTGGACTGGAACATGCAGCTGGCCGCAAAGGACGGACGAATTGAATTAGCTCCGCTGTAGACAATACAGTAAACCTCTGAAGAGATTTGTTCCCGACAGAGAGCATGGAGCTTTTTCCATGGCCTTAAAAGAAGGAAACAATCACAACCTTTGTGGAGAAAGCTTAAAGTAAATCACCGCTGTTGGAAGCGTATGGTAAGAGTAACCTTTTGGTTTGAACAAAAACAAAACAAAACAATGGGCATGCAAACACATGACGATAACGTAAGGTAATAACATCCGTCCGTCCATTTGTGTCTGCTTATCCAGATCCGGGTCACAGGGTAGCAGCTTCAGCAGACAGGCAACCTTCACCAGCTCCAACGGTGGAACCCAAAGGCCTTCCCAGCCTAATGTGGAGATATAATCCCACCAACGTGTCCTGGGATGATCCGGGGGCTTCCTGACGGCAAGACATGCCTGAAAAACATTCCCTGGGAGGCGTCCAGGAGGCCGTATGACCCAAACCTCCTCTAAAAATGGAGGACCAGCAGCTCTACTCTGACTCTCTCCTGGATCTTCAAGGCTTAGCCCAGCCACCCTATGGAGGACACTCGTTTTGGCTGCTCATGACCGTAGGTAAGGATTGGGACAAAGATCGACCAGTGAATTGAGAGCTTAGCTTTCTTGCTTGGGATGGCTATTATGAAACTCTTTTTCTCCTTTAATTTTTCCAAAATATCTTCAAAAAGTCTAGAATAAAAGAGTATTCGATAAACTACAGGTACTTGAAAGGGGGAAATGGAGCTAAAGTGACAACGCTGTTTCCATTTGAGGAGGTTATGAAGTCAGGAAGTGGTCCATCACAAAGGAGAATTCAGTATTCCATGGGTCGAAGCTACTTTAGCCTTTCATGGCCTTTTTGTTTCATTTAGAAGTCAAAGCACAGTGTCGGTCATGTCAAACTGAACAAAGGAAGGCTAAAGTGCCTGACAGCTTTGTCCATGTGGTTCTTTTGAAGCTTATAAAACAGTCTTCCTAAATAATAAAACCAGGGGTGAGTGCAGCTACAGGTTAATGAGAGGTAATCAAAGTTAGCACAGTCTCTGTGATTGTATTATGTACAAAAAGTGTGGGCTTTTAAATAACCTGTTTGACTTTGACTGATTGAATTATCTTGTTCCGGTGCTCTTTGATAGCGAGGCTAGTTTTGGGCTGCGGCTAACTAGAACGACTGACATAAATGTGACGAATGTGATTTCTGATCCAGTTAAGTAATCATTCAGTCTGATTGAAGACTAACCCATCATGGTTTCTGTGTGGCGCCGCTTGCTCTACCTAATCAGTTGTTTTTGTTCAGACAGAAGGAACTCTACCTCCTCTGCTCGTGTCCATTACTCATAATTAACAGAGCAGAGGGCTGCAGCAGTCTTAAATCCTTCACGCACGCTGCAGAAGAGCAGCTTCTACATCCTGATTTCAGCAGAGGAAAATTTTAAACCCTTATGATTTTTTTTTTCACCCACTGACATTTAAAACAGGAGGTTTATGAATAATGAGCTTCACGCTGTTTTCTGTTGAAAATTAAATGCTAATTTGACCTATAGATTTGTTGGGCGTTTCTTTACGAATTTATCATCAAAGCACTTTATTCAATGCAGCTGATTAGGAAAACAGTTTGATAACTAATCAAACCAAGTGAATAAAATCCAGGTGCAGGTTGTCGTCATGATAATCAGAATTATCGAGGTGTCTTTAAACAGCACTCAGACGTCAAAGTCCAAATATATTAAATGTTGCAGGAAAACCTGAATTTACTTGTAGATATTTGCTCTTGTGTTGCTGGATTTTGAATAGATTTGAAACATTTTACAACATATTTCCTCTTAAAAAGATTTTGAGTTACAGACACCTTCTCCTTTTAGTTTCTGGGAGCTTCTGAGAAAAAGTCTAACCATTTCAGAAAGGGTTGGTGACCAACTGGTGGATAAAATGAGGGTTAAAAGCTTTGTGGCATTTGCACTACTATCGATATTGGTTCAACCATATTTGCTTGACCGTATTTATAACTGTGTTTGATGTTGATGAGAGAACTCAGAGAGAAACCAGCGTCTGCAAGACGGAGCTTTACTAACATCTGATTTTAGGTGCATCTGTGAGTCAAATCAACATGAATCCCTTCCTCTTTTCAACCACACCTGATTTTAACCGCAGGAACATTTTAATTTTGTTTTTTTTTTTCCATTTTAAAATTAAGTTTTGATTTAAATGTTTATAATTTTGCATAATTTTTTGCTCTGTTTGGTGTTTTTGCCTCTTTATGTTTACCACCGAGTCAGAAAAGAACTAGGTCGGGACTTTAAAGATGCTGCAGCCTGTTATCAATATTCAAATACGTAGACACCCCGTGGCTATTGGAGCTGCCGTAGTGGCCGGTTGCCATCTTGGATGGGTCTCCATTCGCCCCCAGTGCATTTATTTCTACTGAGGAAGGTGTTTGCCCAACTAAAAAACACATTTTATTATGCTTTTTCACAAAATCAGACATATGGTATGGCATGATAATTAAAATATAAATATACAAAATAAATTAAATAAATTAAAATATAAAATCTCACTTAAAGCCACAATGTGTAATATTTTTACCTGTTTACTACCAAATTCTGTGTATCCAGTGCACAAACTTGTCCCTTTTCATTAATATTTCTCACCAACATCAATTCTAAATATTCCTCTCAGCTTCAAATTTTACATTTTTAATACATAAATTGTGGTCGACGCTCCATGGTCATCCTCCATCTTGAAATACGGTAGCTATTTAGGGACATACGAGCTTTGAGTTACGCGTTTGCACTATGACTGTAACCTGAAAGAAACAGCAGAGGGCAGCAGTGCGCCGTGGAAGCATGGCGTCTGACAATTCAACTAAGAAGAGACGAGACTAACTGTTACACTGTTGCTGGACTTTGTTAGTTTGAATAACAAACAATGAAATCAAAAGACACATCAAATATGTCAGGTCTTATTGATTTCCAACACTCTGCAGCCGCATATGATGAGAACCCCGCCCGCAACAGCTAGACACCAGCCTCTAAGTGTTTTTATGACTCACCTCAGCTGATCTTTTCTTCATAATAAAGCTCCCAATCCGGTCCCAACGTATCAGTTCCAAAGTCCTTCTTCAAGAAAGCTCCTGCTATTAAAGTCTCCTCTCTTACCGCAGCCTGCCGTGTCTCTCCCAACGGTGGTCCGCTAGCCGGTAGCCATGTTAGTATTAGTTACCGGTACTTTATTTCCACAGCGTGTCCCCGGCTCCAGCCAAACCTCATCGGCTATCCGATCGCTAAACAGCCAGTGGTTGATGTTGGCTCCATCTCGATCCTCACTGCGGCGCACACCGATCAGCTGATGGCTAACCGGCAGACTCTTGTTTACTCCGCTGCTCTGATCCACATGACACCGGACGCCACAGCTGATGCCACCCCTCCTCCGTGTGTGAATCGGTGACAGGCAGCTATGCTAGCTTCCTTCAGGACTGGTAGGTTGATACAACAGCTAACAGCAGTGTTTCCCCTAGAAATGTTCACAGCCGTGATGTTTGTTGACTAAGGGGGGTGTAGGATAGCGCCGCCTCGTCGCGCGGGGGGAGGGGGGTGCNNNCCCCCTACATCCATTTCAAACTTTAATAACTTCTACAAACAAGGTCACAACTGTACCAAATTTGATATGTGTCATCACACAAACACTGTCTACACATTTATGTGGTCATTTGTTGAATCTGCAACAGCGCCCCCTACATCCATTTCAAACTTTAATAACTTCTACAAACAAGGTCACAACTGTACCAAATTTGATATGTGTCATCACACAAACACTGTCTACACATTTATGTGGTCATTTCTTGAATGTGCCACAGCGCCCCCTACATCAATTTCAAACCTTAATAACTTCTACAAACAAGTTTAGAACCGTACCAAACTTGCTATGTGTCATCACACAAACACTGCCTACACATTCATGTGGTCATTTGTTGAAATTACTTTAGCTTCGCCCCTTTAGAGACGGTTTCCTCTAAATAAAACACACAATATCTGATTCTCACAAAACTTCACAGAAATGACGTTTGTACACCTAAGAACTGCTCAAAAGGATTTTTTTCGTATTTAGAAACAGCGCCCCCTAGATTTTTACAACCAGCTATATCTCCATAATGCAGTGGTTCTCAATTAGTGGGGCGCGCCCCCCTTGGGGGGCGCGGAGGAGGAGCAGGGGGGGCGCGGCGCACCGCACCTGACCCCCCCAACCCCTCCCCCCACCCGCTCGGAGCTTCCCCAACGGAAAGTAAAACAGATTCCACAATACATGCACAGACTGATTTGTGAACACAGATAAAAGTCCAAACATGGATTTTATTTAATGGAAACAGTGCACATGTTCCATGGAAGAGAAATTTAGATTTTTCTTACTTTTAGTTTCATTTATATTTTTTGTTTGGTAGAGTGACGTATAAACAGCCCTATTGAACATGGTCATGTTAAAAAGATGCCTCGTCTGTTTCCCTGAGGTTCCCTGCACCACTGTTTGATTTTACTTAAATAAAATGTTTTTTCTGAACATAACTTCCTTTCTTTCTATATGAGAAATGGAAAGAATCATTTGTTCGCAGCCAGAGGCCGCATGATCTATTTTCGCTTATTTTTAAAATAATAAATATTCAATAAAACCGTTAAATATCCATTCTTTTTTCATTAATATTTATCCCACACAAGCTGACCAGAGTTCCCCAGTAACATATAAACAACACAATTAAACGATTTCACTTTAATTAACAGTCCTGCTACCGCCCGGACGCACATTGTGCTCCGCGTGAACTGCATGGTCACCTGCCTGTGCGCAAATGTCATGTGAGGAGCGCTGAAGAGAAGCGCTGACAGAGGGATTCAGAGGTCTGTCTGGACATCCTGTCAAGTTCTGGAATTAAAAATACAACAACTTTCTGTCTTTTATTTGTGTCTGACGCTCCGCTGCTGCGCTCCATCACCCGTGCTTCTGCGACTTTCCCTCACTGGCGCAGCAGCGAGCGCAGCGCACTCTGCTATGTTTCACAGATCTCTTTGATCTGCCTAAATCGTGAAAAATGAAGCCAGGCAGCAGTTTTTCTGGAGGATTGAGAGGAGATGCAGCTAAAATACAGACAGGACAGGAAAATGGTTGCATAAAAAAATAAAACAAAGTGCTTGAAAAGGAAAATGCAGGTAGATTTATCCCACTTCACGTTTGTAACTTTATAACGCAATAACTTATAAGCATGTAATATTTATTTATTTGATGGGGGGGGGGTCGCGAAAAAATCTATGTACCCTGGGGGGGGCTTCACCAAAAGTAATTGAGAACCACTGGGCTACAGAGACTGGAAATAAATCAATCTCATGCTTTTTTATAAAAAAACGAACCAGATGGCTGGAGTGAACGCTGGAGTTGTTGCCTTTTTGAGTGGGCCACCGTAGCTGCAATACTTACTTGAAACTGCATGGCGCTAAAGAGTCGCAGTTTTTACCATGATTTCTATGAATATCACTGATAGGGCCTTTAAAGTACTAGAGAGCATTAAAAATTGACGAAAGTAAAGATTTGTTTTATTCTGTTTTATATCGACGGATTTGAAAAACAATGAAAGGATTTTTTCCCACATCGCCCAGCCCTAAAGGAGGATAAACTGATTTTTTATAAACATTAAATCTCTTGGGATTAGCATGCAGAAAGAGTTGACTTCAGATGGTGACTCAGGATTGTAATTTAGCAGTAAGATATTGAATCGGAGCAGCTTCAGCATTACGTTGTGTATATAATCAGCGTCAGTCAATCGATTCATTTCAGGATGCCCAATTTCCCCTTTTAATTGGAACTTAATGTCCATAGGAAATGCCAAAATGAGGGCTGTTATTTCCCAGCGCCACACAACATTCATTACCAGTGCCTGATAAACAAAAGCTTGCTCTGTTGCTGCACTCGGCCCTCGGTCTACAACTTGAGAAATGATCCTTTTTCATTTGCATTTCAGCACATCAAAGGGAAGCAATTACCTGTGCTCCAACTGCTCTCTTACAGAATCATGTATTGATTACTAATTAGCGTCTAATGAAATTGCTGCCCGCAAAAGTACGGAAGCATGATTATTTTTCTAATTATGCTTTCTGCAGATGTACGCCAAAAGTATGTTAAAAAGGTAAGATGTGATGGAGAGAATCCTGATTTGCTTTGGTGGTTTTTTTCTGCTCCAGTTCCACCAGAGATGTGGGTTACATAAGGTGGCCTGTTGCATCATGGGAACGAGTCTGTGCTGGACAGAGCTGCTGCTCTTTCCTGGAGCGTCTCTGAATGACAGAAACAATATGAATACATGACAGAACAAACTCCCAAACATAAGGTAACCTTTGGGTTTTGTTCACAGGAAGCTTTTTTCTAACCTATTTTGAACTTAGTAAACAACAAAGCTTCAAAAAGTAATCAATGAAAATATATAAACAATAAACAGTTCTTACGGCCATGAATAAGGCAGAACATCTTTGAGAGCCATAAAAATGTGTTGAATTTTTGTCCGACCATCCAAGGTCAGATGGCGAAAGTCCAGGAGGGAATCCCAGGTTTCCCTCCCCCAGAGACTCTCCAGCTCTACCTTGATGATCCCACAGCATTTTTAGCCCAGAGAGGAAATATAATCCTTTTAGCAAGTTTTGAGTCAGCCCCGGGGTCTCCTCCAAGAGGAAAGTGCCTGGAAAACCACAAAAGGGAGTAAACCAGTAGGAGCATTTGTCAAATGTCCAAACCACCTTGGCTGAGTACTTTCAAAGAGGAGCAATGGCTCTACGTCAAGCTTTCCCAAGGTGACAGAGCTCTTTGTCTCATGGGAGGCTCTTTTCAGACGTTTGTATCCAGGATTGTGTTCTTTTCCTTGGACAATCCAAATCAGATGACCCCTCAGCGATGGAACAAGGACAGACCAGTTAACTTAGAGCTTCTTTACCAATGCAGACATCAAGAAAGACAAAGCCTTGATCCATTGGTCCTTCTCTTGAGCAAGACAAGATCGTTTAAGTCCTCATGAGGTACTCAATCCCCTCCACCAAATTAAGGTAGCAACTCAGCAAAGAGGCTCAGAAATAGAAGTAAACAAACATTTCAGACAGAAATTACTCTTTTACCTAGCCTGCATTGGGATTGGAATTGCACTGTATATCTAGTGTCCATTACAATGGTGCAAATTCAGACTTCAGTGTCACAACCACCAACCATTAATCATTTCTTTGTTATTTTTAGAATGGATTGAGCATCAGTTGCATCAAAAAGTAAATAATACAATCAGGAATTATTTGTACCAGATTTAATTCATTTGGCTAACTTTCATCTATAAATATTCTTTTAAAGCAACAAATAAAATAGCATTGATCCTGTTTAGCATGTGGTTATTAGCATTATTTACAATAATCAGCTTGTAATATTGTGGCTAGTCAGAATCAACAAAGCAATGTCACAATTTTTAAACAGCCAGATCTACCTAGCTCTATCGCCTAGTGACTGTGGTCCCCTAGACTCACTGTCAGTGTTTGGAGCAAATTAATGACTGGATGCAGTCCAACTTCCTCCAGGTAAACCAAGACAAGACTGTTATTGTCTTTGGAGATCAGAAGGATAGGATGGAGGTTATTGCTCAACTTGGCTCCAGAGGAATAAAAACAAAGACCCAGGTTAGAAATCTTGGTGTCATAATGAGCTTCACTGGTCACATTAAGGCTATAACTAGATGAGCGTTTCAGAGGTCTCATGTCCAGACCAGACCTAGAGAAACTCATTCATGCGTTCATCTCCAGCAGGCTGGACTACTGCAGTGGTCTTTTGTCTGGTCTTCCCAAAAAAGCTGTGAAGCAGCTGCAGCTTATTCAGAAGCTGCTGCTAGAGTCTTAACAAGACCCAAGAGAACTGAGCACATCACTCCTGTTCTTAAATCTCTACACTGGTTACCAGTAAACTATAGAATCCATTCAAAGTACTTCTACTAGTTTATAAATCACTCAATGGCATGGGGCCAAAATACATGTTGGATCTTCGTCCAGTATCTACACAGCTGGTAGAACCGGGTCAGAACCAAACAGGGTGAAGCTGCTTTTAGCTACTATGCTGCACACAGATGGAATCAGCTTCCTCATGACGTCAAGTGTGCCCCAACTCTAGTAACTTTAAATCAAAATAGAAAACTTTCATGTAATTTATCAGCCTATGAATGAATGTCTCTTATGCTGCACCTTCTGCACTGTATCTGCTCACCCTTTAACTGTCTATTTTTTATTCTTAAATCTGAAAGTAATTTGTGTATGTTCATGCTATTCTCGTTAAAGGAAAGCATTGAATTACCTCTGTATAAATAAAGCTGCCTTCCCTTTTTATTCACATTAGTGGCGTAGAGACAGAGACCCGCCTTTCCACACAAAATGATCCAAAAAGTGAGATTTGCATAACACGTCCCCTCTAAGACAGCCACTCGCTGTGCTGGAGCCGGAATTTAAGTCAGCAGTTTGACCTTAGAATAATTGAATGGGTGCAAAAAAAAATATCATTCAAAGGACAAAATTTTTCAAGCAGAAAATTGGCCTTAGAAAAAGCAGCCATTTCAAATCCTGACATGTCACAATGGAGACAGAAGCAAATCTGTTATTTTTCAACCCCAAATCTTCCAAGGTTAAAAAAGAATAATAATAAAACTAGTTTTAAAGGAAGCAGACTGATAATAAATAAAAAAAATGTCTCATTCATGCAGATTGAATATGAAAAGGTTGTAAAGTTGGTGGCGAACCCAGATGTAGCCTCAGGCCTCTGATCTAAGCAGCAGATAATGTTCTCTCATGTCCCTTTTTCTGCAGTGTGCAGCGTTAATATAGGGCTGGAAATGTAAAGTGACAGGGAGCACTTTAAAGGTTTTGTTCCTTCAGGGGACCGGCTCGCAGTGTCCAGTCCAGGACAACAGCACAAAGCCACCGAGACACCATGACAATCAAAATCAATAAAACTAGACCAAAACCATTCCTCAAACCGTACAGGTGAGACGAAATACAACTCAGTTTTTACTTTTGACATGGATGAGAGCGATGTGTTGCATTGCGTAAGACGAGGAACAAAAGTATGATGTTCAAGGTTGAAACAAAGAGCACTGATGCATTGTGGGTGGTGGAAATGATCAATACAGTGACAAAGATGGCAGTCAGACCAGCGGGCTGAACTGAAACGAGTTCAAACAGAGCTGGCGTGACTTCAGACCGAACAATCAGCAGCTCAAACACGCAGATGATGGGAAACGATGTCGGGGGTAAAATGTTCAAACCGGAAAAGCGAGAATATAATCAACATTTTTCATAACCGCACAAAAGGACTTTTGTTCATTTTGCAGTGTTTCTGTGCAAAAAGAATGAATAATCACATGGAATGAAGTATGAGTTGAATTTCAAAATAAAAGCTTAATTTGCATGAATTTTACAATACACATCAACACCCGCTCTTAAGCAACAATTACAATTTTAGCTGAAGTTTAGTTGGATGTCTTTATTGTACACCCACAGATTGATCAATTTATTTATGGCACCAAAAAAAAAATGGCCAGAAATGAATACAAAATTTGCCCATCAGCATTCTGAAGTCATATTTTATTCTGTAATTTAAAAAGTACATTCTAACTGAGCTCCTTATATCATACTAGAGCACAAAAACAGGTCTGTTTATTTAAAGACAGAACATTCATTTAGCAGCCTCCCACATCCATTAGGTTCATTATCTCCAAAGAAAATAAATGACAGGATGAGATAGTCCACCTCTGCTCTTTACTCCGTCTCCTATTAGGTAAATAAAGCAGTTCAGAGTCTAAAACGTAAAAAGAGGACAGAGAAACAGACAAAGAGGTAGAACCCTGATTCATCTTTCCTCTGCAGCTGCCAGATGAGAACCAACCTGATCACCACCCAGGGGACCGCTGAACAGCACATAACAGCTGGCGGTGGCACTTTTATTACCTATAAATTATTCCTAAGCAATGTCAGCGATCATCCATTTATTGACGGGCAGCAAAGCTCTGTTAAGCTCAGGATTCTCCCTCAGCAGCAAGATGAATAAGTAAATGACAGGAAGCATGAAAAACCATCTTTCTGATGGACCTGTCAGACCCGGTGAAGAACCACTGAAGGTATGCCGCCATCTTGAGTCAGTGTAAAGTGCCGTCGCTCGCTGTGACTCGTGTTTATATTTAGATTGGGGAGGAAAGCGAAGCAACCAGGCGAATAACGCACATCACCTTCCCCGGTGGAAGCGTTTGGCTGTGTGGGAGAGAGAAAGAGAATATTTGTGTCTGTGTGTGCCTGTGATCCACCGTCTGACCTAGAAAAGCTGCAGCACCAATCAGAAGATTCATGGCAGTTGGGCAACACGCTCCTCGGTATAAATAACTTGCAGTGTGCCAGTTGCATGCATAATTACAGAGCAGTGAAGCAGAAGCACGGAGTCTAAAAATAATAAGTTGTGATGGGGTGCTCTTCTTCCGGCTGTGACTCGGACACGGCGTGGACACTGAGTGCTCCTGTACAGCAGGTGGGGCTGCAGCATCTCAGTGGTCATTCAGCACACGGAGCCAGAGTGACTGACACAAATCTGCATTTGCATTGAATATCAGGGGAGGAGCCGCGCATAGATGAAATCTGAATTTGTGCATCATTAGAGACAGCTGTCTAATGAGGTTTACGCTGCATCATGTACATGCGAGTGCTTAAAAATATCATTTTAATCATATTTCTGCTTCAACGTCCTCCTTCAATATGGATCCAACATTTGAAACAAATTAGCTTTTTTAAAAACTCATATTTAATATCCTGGATGGTGAAACAGCCTCATATTAAAATATTTAACGATTGTTTTTTAAATTACAAACTTCAATAAATAAATAAATATTCTGACGAAGCTAAAAGCAGCGCTGCTTTTGATGGAAGGAGATGTTTTTTATTCTTTTACAACACGTTAAACAGCAGACACATAAATGGGATTCAAATGGAGGCTGAAGAAAGCAGGATGACAGACACAGCTAATGAAAACTCGTCAGCCGAAAAGAACAGAAAATAATTAGATCTATTTTCTCACAGTTGAGTCAGTGAGCAACCAGAGTTGTTAGCGGCCTTAAAGAAGGTCCAAACATTCACAAAAAAGTGTTAAAACCTTCAGAGTCGAGATTAAAAATGATGTTCCCGTGCTCCATGATCACTATCAGCAGATGGCATGAAATCTGACCGGAGGTCATTAGAAACCAGGAGAACAAAGCAGATAAATACAGACACCATATCTCCATAAACAGCAGCAGAGGATGGAGACAAAAACGACATCGGGGCAGGATGGAGGAACCAGTTCAGTACAAATGTTTACTCTGTTAAATGATTAAGAGAAATGAATGAAACCTCAAGTTAAGGATGTAATAAGGGTTAAAGATGAAGGAACGTTCAGACAAGTGGACCCAACAAGACAGTGGAAAGTTTCAGCTTTACAGTTAGAACGAGAAATTCAAGGTTGCACAATAAGTGCTAAAAAGTTCCGTTTTCCAGTACCGTCACTGGAAATAATGAATTCAAATCTGCATTAAAAGTACATGAGTTTCATTTTTGTCACTTAAAATAGAAAAAATTAATTGAATCCTTAAAAAATCAACTGGACATTTTTATTTTCCAGTTCTTATGTTGGAAACATTAAATTCTCGGCTGAATTATGATTACTGGAAAGTTTCATTTTCTGATACTTGCGATGAAAGAATATTGTGGCGTCTTCTCATCAGGCCAGGTCTGGTTTAGGTAGGGTCGGCCCGCCCCCACGCGTCCAGGTTAAGTTCACACAGCCTTCTCAGGAAAGCTGATGTCTCCGAGGGCATGGCAAAAGACATGCGGAGAAATGTGTGGTGTTTTCCTTAAGTTAGTAAACAAAGGTGGCTGAGAGCAGTGTTGCTTGTGGAGACTCTGACATGAAACACACAGCTTCCTACTCTCTCATTGAGACTGCAGACTGTCCTTGTGCTGCCACGACTGGAGCGTACGGTCCGAGCTTCAGTCAGAGAAGATGTTCACTCTACTGCATCCAGACTGATAATGAATCATGCATGCGGGAAGCCGCTGCTGGCTGATTCTACCCACCAATTAGAGAATCCCTCTATAGGTAGGCGTGAACTTCAGCCGGCCAATTAATTGGTAGTGGGTGTGTTGGGTCAACTTTGCACGAAGCAAACTGCCGGAGAGCAGGTCCAAAAAAATCTGTCAGCTGAGCACGGAAAACGCACGGATTACCCAGATGTGAACACAAAATACCTACCAGGGCCAGGACGACCCAGATGTGAAAGCCCTATTGGTTTGTAATATCAGACCAGTTTTACTCATCAGACCAATACAGTTGTAATAAAAATTACTAACAATGACCGATTGATGCTAATTTATCGTGCATCTCTAATAAGTACTAGAAATGTTCTTGTTCCAGTACTTATGATGGGGGACATTAAACTCAAAGGTACTGGAAAGTTTCCTTTTCCTTTTCTGGAACTAAACAAACCCCCAGTGGGTCGTGGCAGATGGCTGCTCATACTAATCCAGGTTCTGTTGGAGGTTTCTTCCAGTTAAAGGGGAGTTTTCCTCTCCACTGTCGCTACATGCTTGCTTAGTATGGGGATTGCTGTAAAGCCTCTGACACAACAAGTCAGTGACTTGATGCAATCTGGTGGGTTTTCCTACATAGGAAACCTTTAACCTGTTGGCATAATGAATTCAATGCACTGATAAGTAGGTTCAATTGGAACGTTTACTTTGTGAAGTGCCTTGAGACCACTTAAGTACTAGGGAGTTTCCTTTTCTAGTCCTTAAAATGGAAACATTCGATTAAAATCTGCATTTGAAATACTGAAAAAATGTCCTTTTCCAGTATTTATGACACAGCTCTGAATTTAATCCTGAGACTGAGAACAAGTCATCGTTTTTCACATGTGATCATAACACCTCACATGTGAACCAGCCTGATAAAAATCATTAGAATAGAGAGGAAGGGAGATGTTTGTGAGTCAGTGTGTATTAAGTGAAAACTCACTGCTTTTTTAACACTTTTCTGTTTGAATTAAGACATTTTCTGGTCTGAGAAGGAAAAAATCTTCAAAAACTCAAAACCTCGGATCATAGAGGAAGCTAATGTTTTCATCAGTTTACCTGAAGCTAGCACTAGCACTAAATTAAAGCTTTTAGTGGCAACAACATTATTTTCACCTTTTTATAGTGAAATATGCTAAATCTTATTCTTATTTCTTCAAGCATAACTAACTTTAGATTCAGGGTGTTCATAGTCCCAACGATCAAAAGCTAATCCTCTCTCCACATGTGTGTCTCTGCTCCAGGCTTGGTAAATAGCATCAATCCATATCCACTTTAGCAGCATACGAGTCCTTTGGTTTCCATTCCCATAAATCTATGATGAGAGATGAGCTCTGCACACTGACATTCATCAAGGCTGATCAGCCCAACAGTTTCAGACACTCTGGAAGCACCGACTCCCATTTTAGAAATACTAGCCTACATTAGACATGCTTATTTAGCTCTGGCCTCTGTTTGGTGCTTGCATGCTTGTTGTTCAATACAATGTATTAGCGCTAAGTGAAGGAAATGGATGTCGGCAGACTGTGCACACACGTACACACACGTACACACACGCACACACACAGCGATGCCATCAAAATACATATCCTAAACCTCATAGTTACGTTTTTTTTTAGCCGTTTCAGTTCCTTAAAGAGAAAAACTATGACAAAGAAATTGTAGCCAACATCAATTCACCTGCTTCCAAAGACCAGAAAGAGAATTTCTTAAATTTATTTAAAGGTGTGGAACACTTGTTTAATCAATACATTTGCAGTGGTCTCTAGTAGAAATGAACGTCTTCCAGGCACTAGAAGTGAGCCACATCACAGCTGAGCTTCAAACGGCAGGATTTGGAGTCTTATTTCCTGATATGTGGACATCTCTCCTCTGATTGGCTAACAGCAACACAACTCTACCACTGACTCTGTTTGCTCTGCAACGTTGATGTTTTATCTCCACAAATAACACAAGCCTGGAGGAGTTCTGCTGTGTGGTGGAGTTGCTAATGCTAACAGTTAGCTTCTACTAGCCCAGACGTTCTCTGCTGTTTCCTGGACGCTAAACCAACAACAGCCTTCCCCGTCGTGAGTCAAGATGGGTGAGTCCATGAATGTTCAGTGACAGTGTGACGTAGATCTGTCAGGATTTTCTAATCCTAGAGTTTCACCGTCTGTTTTCTATCAGAAGCTAATGCAGGAGATAGGTGGAGGAGACTATTTTCATGTTCAGCCTGCATGAAAAACTCAGAGTGACAGATTATAATCAGAAATAATCATTAAAACATGGTTTCTCAGTGTTCCACACCTTTCAAACTCACCGCAGACACCAAACAAGCTAAAGTCTTCTCATCAAAGACAGAAACACGTTAGTCATTCTCAGACTCTTGGCTGATCAGCATCTCAGAGAACTTATCTCCACCCTCAAGCCTCATCTAATACACTCAGAAAGCATTTACACCCATTTTAAATGAGCACACCTGCTCCGCGGTCACTCAGGAACAAGGCGTCGCTGCATCTTCTGCTCACACACTCCTACGTTTCTGCTGCAGCACTTCGAAGTGGCCTGAACCTCTCACTCTGTGCGTCCTTTTTACTGACAAGCTGATGATGTAAAGCTACACATGCGGTGTGAAAACCTCTCTCTGTTGCCTAGCAACCACAAAAACTTTTCTCCTCGAGTAATTTATTAAAAACTTGTTTTAAATCTTGGGTCCGAAGGCTGTTCATTCACAAATATTTTGTACTTTATCACTTTGCTGCGAACTAGTTCCAGTTAGCTTATTTCTAGTAGGGATGCAAACATGGAAAACTAGATGGATCGGTTCTAAGATGAAGTTTTTAAAATATCTGACATGAATCTTCTCCTTCAACACATCTTCAGGGCGTAACAACGATAATAAATGACTTGTATCAGAAAAACAAAACACAATTCTCTATTCCAGAGAGACTTCTCAGCCAAGATTCGTATCCAACCTTGTTATATTCATGTGTGATTATCAGACTTATTTCTGTCATGCTGTAAATACAATTCAGGCGTTCGAAGACTCACTCTCTCTCTCACTAATGCACACACGAACCTGTTTTTTGCTTTTTTTTAGTGATCTCATTACTTTTAAGACTTTCTTCCCATGAAGGTGACCTGCAGCCTTCAGGAAAATCCATGGCTTAGGCTGAGTGCTATCCTCCACGGTCGCACAATAACATTTTACATTGTAGAACTAAATCCCGACGATCAATAATGTCCTTGTTTATTGATTTTTCTAAGGATTATATGACTGTGCAGCAGAAAGATGGCCTCTTCGGGTCAGCTAACCGAAGTTTCACATTTGCAAATAGAGATTTGATTTCACATTTACAATAAATGAGCTTGTTGGATTTCATAAAACAACCCTCTACTCAAAGGAAAGTCCAATCTACCAAGAAAAGCTGTTGAAAGTGAGTTGATTGTCTTTCCTGTTCATCTCTCAGCTCCTCACTCAGGTATGCACCATCCAAATAACCACCACCATGTCAGATTAGCGAAGCCCATCAATCTGCGCTCAACCCCCAGAGTCACGTAAGCAGATAAAAAGCTAATCAAACCCTCCGCTCTGTAATTCATCACCGACTCCTCGTGAACACTCCACCGTCTCCTTCTCCGTCCCCGGTAACACCGCTAAAAAGGACGCATCTTGGGACAAAACAAACACCTTTTACAATATACTCTTTTTGCGATATAATCTGAGGAAGCGCTCGTCTGATTGCAGAAGCAGGTTGTTTTCTGTCTGCGGTGAGTTTACTGTCCTGTGATTTCTTCTCCTTTAGAATCCAATCAGCTACATTCCAGAGGGATGTGTTAAAGACCAAGTGCACTCCTTCTTTCAACACATTTTCAGTGGTCTCTAGAGTAAACGAAAGCTTTGGGAGTCGATCGCTTAGAGAAAAAACTCTGGCACTCCTGTTTCAGGAGCTAGTAGTAAGCCGGATCAGAGCTGAGCTGAACATGGCAGGATTTCCTGATATGTGTACAACTCTCCTCTGATTGGCTAACAGCAGCACGACTCTACCACTGACTCTGTTTGCTCTGCAACGTTGATGTTTTATCTCCACAAATAACACAAGCCTGGAGGAGTTCTGCTGTGTGGTGGAGTTGCTAATGCTAACGGTTAGCTTCTACTAGCCGAGACGTTCTCTGCTGTTTCCTGGACGCTAAACCAACAACAGCCTTCCCCGTCGTGAGTCAAGATGGGTGAGTCCATGAATGTTAATTTTCAATGTGACGTAGAATTTAATGGCTTTTCCTCGTCTATTTTACATCAACAGCTAATGAAGGAAATAGGGCTAGAAGATTATTTTCACCACCATATTTCAAAAAGTAAAAACGGTTTCTCATTGTACTTTGCTTTTAAGTTTTCAACTCTATAAAAGTTTAAATATCAGCCAAGCTACATTTATAAAACAAGATTGAAAATTTGATTGAATAATTTTGTAAAAATACAATAATAATAATAATAATAGGACCTATTATGCAAGATTCACCTTTTGCATCCTGTTGTGCTGCCATGTGCGTCTCTACTGCCTCTATAAACACTCCAAATGTCAAAGAATTCCATCCATCCGTTTTCTTTCAGTGTTTGGTTTTAGGAGTTATGTGCCTGAAACGAGCCGTTTCAAAAATGAGCATAGAACACTCGCCCCCCAGCATCTGATCATAATTTTGTTATCTTTGTTTTATGAATGAAAAATGGCACAAAGGTGTAAAAGAAATAAGACAGTAGAATAAGACTGAACATGAACAGTTATGATTCTGTGACTGTCTATTTAGGTGTTTTTGGTTGAAAATTTTTAGGGATGTTCCGATCACGTTTTTTTGCTCCCGATCCAATTTCGAGTCATTTGATTTTGAGTATCTGCCGATACAGAGTCCCGATCCGATACTTTTCAGGAAAGCATTAAAATAAGAAAAAAATAAAACACATCCAAGTTCTCCTAAGTTTCACTTTCACTTATTTAGAAAGTGCAGTGATTAAAAAACGTGTTACGATCATATTTAAAAGTAGCAGTGTTGATCATATTTCAAGTTGTTTACTCCCTTGATCAGCAGCTGTGTTGAGCGATGCGTGTTCACGTGACGGGGGCAGGCACAACACCTGTAGCTAACACACAACTCGGGTACTGCAGCAGACAAAAACCCCACTTTTTGCAGTCTGTTGGCAATTTCTCTTTATTAGCCTATCTTTTAATGTTGGCTGGCTCTGCGTTTTTGTCCGAGTTCACTGTGAACTGGGACTGTTAGTGGCAAACCAGGAATTAATGGAAACAGGTGATTTGCTTTGTTGACGCCGAAGGGAAAAACCGAAAGTGAAAGTAATCTGTTTTGAAGGCTGCGTATCATGCAGCTCTGCCACGGAATGCCCAGATTGCACACATTACAAGTGGCTGTAGCTCTGCCTTCGCTGTCCGGTTTAAAATACCACCTAGCTGCAGACATTTTAGTTCTCCTGAGAAGACACGTTAGCTCAGCGTTAGCCTGCTTGCTAACAGCTGCGCCTTGGTGTCTGAATCCTTGCCTGCTGCAAATTATATGACGTTACTGTTGTTTTCATACAAGAAACAAAGAATACTGATGTAGAAGAACTTGCTCAAATTAAAACTAAGCCATTGTTACTCCATTTGAAAGTCTTTTTCTCAGGATGAATTTAAAAAGTCATATTTGTTGTTTTAAAAGGTTAAATCCGATCTTTTACACCCGATTCCGATCTTTTTAAAATCACGTGATCTGGCCCGATTTCCAATCACAAGATCGGATCGGAGCATCCCTAATTATTTAGCTAGCTCAGTTAAATTTTACCTGAAATTATAAACATACAAGGTGAATTTATTGACCTTAAATGCAGCAGTCAAAATGACTGCTCATGGCCGTTCTAGTAGTGACGGCATGGTAGCAGGTCTAGTGTTAAAAAACTAAAAACAGAATAGTGTGGACAGTTCCGAATGTTTATAAAATGAAATAGTAAATTTCTATTGTATAAAAGCAGTCTTAAATTATTGTAAAGAGAACTACTGCACAGCCTGCAAACACAATAGGAAGATGGAGCAATCGTTACTATTGATGTAGGCGCAGGGCAGGCTGAGGATAAAAGGGCCCAGTTCATTACAGCAGCTGCTGTTATTGAAGGTTGCCACCACAACAGTGGTGCAATCCCATTACTTCAAGTGAATGAATAAAGGCTATGCCATGCATTTAAATTGACAGGGCAGAGGGTGGTTGATGTCAGTGAACCGCTCTGATTTTGTATTTACGCTTAATGAACATTTGCTAAACCATTTGCCTGCTAACCCCAGTAAAGACTATAAAAAAGGGAAGGAGCAAAAATCATTTTATGGTGAATTAAGAAGAAGACAGGACATTTTATGTTTTGGACTTATGGGGACTGCTCGCCTGATTCGATGGCATTTCATGGTGTGTTGTCTTTGCTCAATTTTCCCAAGGCTCGGACGCACTCCAAAGAGCTCTCGTTACCGTCACAACCATCACCTGGATTTTACGACTTATCTGCAGGCCTGTTAGCAAAATGCAATTCATTAATGGAGCAAGGAGCGGCTCTCTCTTTGGTTTAATAACTGCTTTCTGCTTTAGAATGTAATTAATTTTCAAACAGCAGGGTGTCTGTTTGTTAAAGGTGTATTCCACCCCACCTGGTCAGAACAGGTCACAATGACCCACATTTAAATACGCCCAGTTTGAAACCATTTATTTATGATTGAATATGGGGGCTAAATCGTTTTCCAGAAGAAGGAGAGTTTAGCAGCCTATTGAAATCGTGGTCACTGATACGATCCGTTTTTATTTTAAAGGCTCACTGTTTGTCTGCACAAAAAGAAAAATGGCAGCAAAGAGACGGTGTGAGGGTTGTTAATCTCAGGGGAGATACACTTCAAACACACGCCCCTGAAATACAGCCAGTGTCCGTCTCTTTGTGTGAGACAAAATGGAAATTTTGACATTTCTGTAGACTTAGAATTCTGGCCCGGGAAACAGGACTCGGATATTTGGTCCATCATGAAAGAGATGTGGTTTTATTGTTTTTTTTTCTCCTAAATCTCTTCATAAAATGACACAGAAATAAACTAAAAAATATTCAGTTTCCTAAAATACAACAAAAAACAAACAGATTAAATCTGAATTCACATCGTTGAAGCAAACATGAATTCAGGCTTCTTTAGGGTTCTTTTTGACGCAAATGTCAGCAGAGTTTGTGGAAATAAAGCATGTAGGGTTTAAAAAGCAGAATATACATTAAAAATTACAAAAATAATCCACTTGACCCAGCTTGAGCTTGTTTTTATCAGTCGAGGACAGCAGCTGTGAAGTCAGGATGCATCAGACAGGTCGGGTTGCGAGTTCAACTCCTGACCCAGCAACAAACGGAAAAGAGGAGGAATTTATGTGACAAAATATTAAAAAATATAAATGTGCTTGAGTAACACTGATGCTGGAGAGGCACTTCTCAAAAACCTTCTTAGAAATCCCCCACACAGAACGTTAATTATTCATCATTTAATCCTCTGCAACGCGGTCACAAGGTCAATAACAAGAATTTATTCTTTTTACGTTATAAATATTCTACTGAGAAAATAACTCTCAAGTGTGTAGATCCAAACATTTGGAGGATTCACTCACTGTACATTTGTCAAAAGGTTTAAAACATTGAATTATGTGAAACTATTATGACTCGTTTAACTAAAATGAAAATGTTTGTTCTGACATTCTATCGGATAATAGTGGAGTCCCTCAGGGCTCTGATGTTGTATGTTTTTTTTTGCTTCCTCTAGAAAAGATTGTTAAAAATTTTAACATCTTATCATATTTATGCAGTTTGTTTAACAATAAACATGATACCCAACATTAAATGTACTATACTGGCCTCAACAAGGTGTTCTGCAACTTCACTTAAACTACAGGCATCATTAAATGGCCTGTATTTGATATAGCACATTCCAGAGTCCTAGAACCCCCCAAGGTGCTTTACAACACAATCAGTCATTCACCAATGCACACACACATTCACACCCTGGTGGTGACGAGCTATGATGTAGCTACAGCTGCCCCAGGGCACACTGACGGAGGCGAGGCTGCCGTGCACTGGCACCACCGGTCCCTCCGACCACCACCAGCAGGCAATGTGGGTTAAGTGTCTTGCCCAAGGACACAACGACAGCGACAGACTGAGTGGAGGTGCGCAAACCTGCAACCTTCTGATTGCAGGGTGGGCAATTAACTCCTCTGCCACCATCACCCATTAAGGTTACAAGGCTCAGAAATATTTTGTTATTTTAGGTGTTTAAATAAAGGTTTCATTCATTTGAATAACAAAAACCTGAACTGTCATCCATGTGAGTGTTTAAATGTCCAATATTTTAGCACTACATAAACCACTAGAATGTTTTTCAATTAGAAAACAAATGATTGAAAGAGGATTTGCTCAAAACACTCTGATGATGAAAATAATTACTCTTTAAAGCATTAATTAGCATCAGCATTTATGGAAGTGTTGTCTTTTGTAGAAGATCAAAAGGATGCAAGACAAATAGTTTTTTTTAGACAGCAGCCACTTGTTTGCTTCACTTTACAGAACAAAACAACGTCTGAGAGGGAAAACGTGTCGTCAACATCAAAAATCAAACTGCAACTTTGGGAGGAACTCAGCATCACAGACCCTGAAAACACTCATCAGCTGAGAATCGTTCTGTCCCGCCATTAAAAAAAAAGGCCACATCTTTGATCTCGGAGCAATTTCCCTCTGGTGGAAAACTTCCTGGTCCTTTCATCTGAGCAGCGGCCAAACGAGGAGCACGGTCTGGAAACAGGTGTTCCGCTTGTTTGATGTTAGCCTGCAGTGGTCCAGCAGGTTTAGAAGCACGAAGCAATCGTGACCCCGTTCTGGAGACCCACAACGCCGTCATCTCCCCTTCCGCTCCGATGAAGCAGCCAGGTGCCAAAAATACACATAGCTGTGTTGAATAAAACATCTGACACACTGACTCTCTGACTGATGGTGGGACAGAAGGAGCTGCCCCTGAGACGGAGACGCCGGGGACCTGAGAGAGCTCAGCTCATTACACAAGTTAATGAAAAAGTTGGTGTTAACGTTGGCTGCACCTCAACGGCTCCTCCAGCCCTGATGGACATGATGCTGGATCTGGCCGCGGCTTGAAGTCACGTGTTTGGGACTACGAGCCTCTGAGCCATGCAGCAGCCTAAGGATGAGTTAGAAAACCTTTAAAGAAACTTCCCGCCAAAATAAAAGTTGGCATTCACGTGCATCTGTGGCTCGCAAAAACAGTTCCTAATTTTGAATTCATGACCCAGTGATACTTTCTCAGAAACATGCAGAGCTTTAATGTTGGAAATGACTCCTAACCAATTAGTTTGTGTGTTTAACTCAAACTAATTCTGCAATTTTTATATTAAATATTGAGAATATTCCATTCTCTGGCCATTTTACTACGAGGATATCGCGATATTGCCAATATTGTTACAGCCCTATTTATTACCCATAAC
Source organism: Aphyosemion australe (assembly GCA_006937985.1). Taxonomy (NCBI): domain Eukaryota; kingdom Metazoa; phylum Chordata; class Actinopteri; order Cyprinodontiformes; family Nothobranchiidae; genus Aphyosemion; species Aphyosemion australe. The sequence goes on from SSNS01000099.1 coordinate 809,033, forward strand.
GGCTCCTAGTGGGCGGAACCTGGTGTCTTTTTATTTCTGCAGTGAGCCATGAAAACTCACCTCACTTCGCCCAGAGTTTGTTCTTTAAAACTCGCATTTTAACGAGCTTCCTCTGCACGATATTCCTCGTTGCAGGATGCAAAGTTTGCATCACTCTGGCAGACGGAGTAAAAGTTCGGCAGAAAGGGTTGTTTACACTTTTGCCGCTGTGCGCCTCCACAGTGTGAAGGAAGGGGGGAGGGACGTGATGCTGCACACAGTCTCTGCCGGCAACAAAGTATGAGCGACAGCTGTTCAGAATTTGCAGATGACGTTTTTTTCCATTTTGATCGGCGGCATAAGGCACACTTTAAAGTTAAAGTCCCAAGTATTCATCACACACTGGTGAAATTACATCTCCGCATTTGACCCATCCCCATGGGGAGCGGTGAGCTGCAGCTGTGGCCGCACTCGGGAACTATTTGGTGGTTTAACCCCCCAATCCAACCCCTTAGTGCTGAGTGTCAAGCGAGGAGGCATTGGGTCCCATTTTTCAAAGTCTTTGGTATGACCCGACCGGGATTTGAACCCCGATCTCCCAGTCCCGGGGCGGACACTCATACCACTAGGCCACCGGAGCTGGTAGAATTCCTCTGCACATTTTCCATGATTGCATAATAATGTAAACACTTCCAGCGGATTCTTCTTTGTTGGTAATTGGCAGCATCTTCTTCCGGTCGACGGACTGGGAATCGAAACTATGAATCGAAATTTTAAAAACTGAACGATTCCGGGAAAAACTGACAATTAGTCCTGTTTCCAATTGATGCTTGATGCCGAACACTAGTGGGAGTAATCCAGAGTATAGCTGGAGAAAACTCACGTGTACAGGAAAACTCCATGCAGAGAGGCCACAGCCCGGTTTTGAACCTGCAACCTTCTTGCTGCGAGGCAACAAGCATGCAGCCCTGAGATGAGCTGATCATCAGCAGTCCTTTAGCTCCACACAAGCAAAGACCCGACGTATTAAGCAACGTATTGATTCAACATAAAGAGCACTTCACTGGCTGTATCGGATTACGTGAGCCGCTGCCCCTTTAAGCCTCTGAACAACACCAAATCCTCTTTTAAATAATATTACAAGAGAAATGTCAGAGTTTGAATCAAGAATTAGGAAAGCGTTATCAGGAGGATCGTCCCTGGATGAGGTCCATAACGGTGTCAACAAGAACGAAAAAGGAGTGGACGGTGAGGCAGATCAGTAAGAAAACGACAGCTTCGCCTCTACGGGATCATTTAAAAAGACAATAAATGAATCATTCTGTGCCAGAGGGGGAAAAAAGCCCAATTTATTCTCTTTTTATTGCTGTAAAAACATTTATCCGAAGCGCCTGCTGCATATTCAGTCAACCGTGAACTGTCCTGCAGCTTCATGTTTTCCACAAAATCTCTTCATGTATGCACACGGCGGAAGAGAGGGGCTGATGGGCAGAGCGTCAGGGGCCAAGATGACAAAGAGAAGATAGGAGGTGGACAGAGGGTAAACAGAGAGCCAGATACTGCGTAGTGACCCCAAAGCCTGAGATGGAGTCATGAGTCACCCACTGTTTACTGTACACAGAACAGCATCGTTTACCGACACGCTCAATCAGCAGTTCGCAGCACGGAGAAAATGTTTTTCCTGATAAAAAGAGCAAAAATCTTCTCGTAACCAGAAGACAGAGAGGAGCTCCGACTCAGCAGCCAGAGTGGCAGCATGTGACGGTGGGATTGAGTCTTCCCAAATAAGATTCCTCATGATTTAATTAATTTTTCACTGCTTCACCGGTCAGAAATGAATTGCTAATCCAAGCACAATATTTTAATTCTGCCTTTTTAAATTATATTGCTTTTTGTGTTGGCAAAATTGAAATCCATGTGCACCAATGTGGAACTAAAGCCAATTAAGAGAAGCAAACAGGTCTTCAGAAGTGAGTGTTAACAGACATGCAGTTTTTGCTGCTTGGCTGAAGTAATTCAACATCTGAAGTGCTTGTTATATAACCTGCGTGGCTTCTTCTGCGGGGCTTTCAGCGTCTGCATCATCTATTTTGTTTTCTTTTCACATTTTTTAAAGATGAAGTGTTTTTAAAAATGGTTATTTTTGTACTTCTGTGGCTCTCGGTGGCCTCTGAACATCATTTTCACTCCTCCAGAGAGGCAGCTAGGTTTCAGGTCGCAGTAATATTTACTGTTTGTGATGCCTCATTGCACTTTCTGCTCCAAAATCTGGGCTGCAAACAGCCCTTGTTGAGCGAAATGGACAGAGCAGCTGTAGCTTACTCATGCAGCTGTGTTCATTGTTTCATAGCTTAGGTTTTTTATTGATTAGATAACAAGCAAACATGGAAACATCAAGTCCACAGCCACAGAAAAAAAAAGAGAAAATCATGGCCGTGCTGTGTGTGGCGGGTGTGCCAGATAGAGAAGATGGGCTCTGGAGTTATCGATTGAAGCTTCTTCTAATCTGTGAGCAGCTTCAGAGGTGCTGCAGGGCTCAGCTCAGCTCAGCCTGATGCTTTGACAGGATGCCCTTCCACCTGCTGCTGAGAAGATTCAGCACAGGTGTGCTGCAAAAGACGCCAGGAAAATATCTGAGGAAAACTTTGGTAAACAAGTCTTTGTTCTGAGTGACAGACTGCCTACAGCAGTGCAAATGTTTCGTGTGTCTGCAGAGGGCACGGTAACCTTTATGGCCACTTAAATTAGAAAATGTAAAAAAGCACTTTAATAATTCTACAGTGATAATTGTGTTATTTGTGGAGATAAAACATCAACGTTGCAGAGCAAACGGAGTCAGTGGAGTCGTGTTGCTGTTAGCCAAACAGAGGAGAGATGTCTGAATATCAGGAAATAAGACGTCTGAAGGTCAACTCTCATAGACATATATATACGTAGACGCCTTGTGGACTGGCGCTGCCTATAGGAGCTGCCGTAGTGGCCGGCCGCCATCTTAAATGGGTCTCCATTCGCCCCCAGTGCATTCATTTCTGCTGAGGAAGGTGCTTACCCAGCTAAAACACACATTTTATCAAGCTTTTTCACAAAACCAGACACATGGTATGGCGTGATAATTCAAATATAAATAAACAAAATAAATCTAAATAAATAAAAATTGCAACCATAGGTTGCACAAAAACGGCCATAGCTGCTCACTCTGCATTGACTTAGGAGAGTGAGGAGACCCATCTAATATGGCGGCGGCACTGTTACGCCCTCCAGCGCCCAATGGGGTGTCTACGTATTCATGTCTATGTCAACTCTGATCTGGCCCACTTCTAGTTCCTGAAACAGGCGCACCGGAGCATTTGTCCCCCAGAGAACGACGTACAAGGTATTCATTCCTACTAGAGTCCACTGCAAATGTAATAAATATGAGCAAAATAGATCTTTAAAAGTATTACTTTGTTTATTTCTTATTTAGTCTAAAGATCATTAGCACTTGTCTTCCATCTGTTTAAACAATAGAATCATTCTAATTGTTAGTGTTTAATCAGAGCACAGAACTTTTAGTATTTTGCTGGAATTGCTCATTTCTGAAGAACGATATAACCTTCAGAAACACTTTTTAAAATGTTACACGTTCAGACAACTGAGGTATTTGTAAGTGCCTGGCATTGAATAAGCAATGTGAGCACCGTTGCTACGCAGCAAATGAAAACTAAATCTGTTTTTTGTATTTTGTTTCATTGAATGAAAATGTGTTATCAGAAGTAAAACGAGTCAATAAAATTAGAAATTGTTAGAATAAACCTTCACATTCTGTCACACCTACAGCAGCGGGGCTCAGCAGTGACCCAGGACACCAGCTGTAGGATCCTTCAAACTTTTCTTGCAGAGAAAATCCCACAGAACATAATTTATGTCAGCATTTGACCGAAGAGTCTCACCTGTGTCCTCAGCATCCCAAAAGATTCACTCAGCTTTCATATTCTCAGGGTTTGACTTCAAAGGGAATTGCAAGTGACATGAAAGAAACGCTAAAATCTATTCTGAACCAACCACCTGAGTCCCAATTCAACCAACTTTCTAAAACTTTGGAAATAATGCATCCTTCTGACTGACTGAATCATTTTATATGGCTGTCGTCATAGCTTCCCGGTCATTTTCTGTTAGGTTTGTATTTCTTGCAGTTTTGGAGATGTGGCTGTTGCACTGCTTTTGCTGTCCGGTTTGAAATTTGTCCATTTTCGCGCTCCTGAGGAGTTAGCTCTGTTAGCCAGCTAGCTAACAGCTGCACGTTTGTGTCTGAATCCCAGTCTGCTGTAAATTGTGTGACGAATATTGGTGTAGAGGAACAACTCAGGATGAATTTCAAAAGTCGTGTGTTTTAATCTTTTCCACCCGATTCCAAAGCATCCCTAATCATTCTGTGAAAAGTCATAATTTTTTCACCCATAGATATCGTCCAGAAAGGCCTCTGTTTGGAGGAATAGCATGAATCCAGCAGGATATAAACTCTAACGTCTATACTAGAGCACCCACGACAAAAGGGTGTTTTTGTAAACCTTTTCAGTTTTGCTAATCACGACTTAAACGTTTTTATTTCAGCAGAAATATTAAGAAATCACTGCAGGAGCTGATCTAGATGAACAGAAAAACAGGAAGTGCTACACTTGGTGACATTTATGCTCGTTAATAACCGCAAAATCTGATGTAAAAACATGTAGAGTTTACCGTAGTGCAAAGGTTTATAAAATAAAATAATGTTGCATGAAATGCTTTCAAATTTCTGAGTTTGGATCTGATTTATCTGAAAAGAGACTGTCAATGAAGCTGGTAGTTATTTCTGACTTTCACACAAAAATGTACATTAAAATGTTGCCGTAATCCAAAACCATCTCTGTGCATTAAAAATCCTTCGTGCTCCTTTTCAGAGTCTGTCCTGAGAGTAAATATCGCCACAGATTTGGCTTTTGATTGCAGCTCTCGAAGCTAATGGCAGCAGCCTTGCACAGTCCTCTCTGCAACACACAATGAATGCCTAATACATATTTGTAAGTGGCTGCCTCTTCATTAACGACGTTTAGAAAATGAATGTGAGGAAATCCATCATAATCACAACGTGCAATCAACAAACCCTACAGTGGCTGCAAACTCATAATCTCAGGGAATTTGCATATGCAATTAGTATAGGCTTCAAGCAAAAGGATGTGATTGACAGTACGGAGATGTTTTTGCCCAGATGGTCTAATTGAACACAATTTCCAGAGTAACGACATCCGAGTTCCTGTCCACACCGTAACTTTCCAGGCCGTGGACGAGCATGCACTGGTCGAACCTCAGGAATGTGTTCCACTGACAGATCCATCAGCTTCAAGGTTTGGAGATTGCAGCACGCTAAATGAAAAAGCAAGCTGGCAGTTTGACAGAATCTAATCTCTGAGGAGGAATTCTATTTTTGCCCCAGCTCCCGTCCTGTTTTTGTCCTTTTGACACCGTCCTCAAGGTTATTCATCTGACGGGGGGTCAGATTCAGAGGCAGGGATAGGACTAGCAGTTCAAGGTCTTTACTGAATCTCTCTCCCTCCCTCCCTCCCTCTACTTGGAACGCAACGGGTCCACTACGTTTCATTAGAAATTCATGGACAATCCATTTCCAGGGAGGGAAAGGCGGGATGTCAAGGTAATGAGTTAATTTAGGAGATAAGGAACAGCAAATGTAATCTCTGTAAGTTTCACTAGTAGCAAAATGGCTCCCTGGGCCTCAAGCTTTCCATCAAACAGGAGCAGAGACAGACTCCACTCTTATTCTGGCCATTTTGGCTTAAGGTTCTCAACAGAACCGTAAATAAGGATAATCATCCTCTCCAAAATAAAGCAAAGTTTACCCTGAGGATCTGCTGTAAAGACTCCATTAAACCCTCTTGTGTGAATAATAGAGAACCAACAAGGAGCAGGAGTCAAACAACAGTTTCTGCTGCTGCCAGACCCCAGACTAGCCATTAAAACAGCATTATATCAAATTTAAGCAGATGCCTGGTTATTATCCCAGAGTGGGCCAGACCGGCCTCATGGTGCAGCGCTAATGAGTGTTTGTTGGTCTGACTGGGTGGACATGTTTGTCCCCTGAAGATGCTCCAGGCTGAGAATGAATAAAACGGACCTGCAAGCCTCTAGATTTGCATCATCCTTCACCCGAGTCTGTAATATGTTAAGATGAAAAGGTTGGTGGATGTTAGGGTAAACAAGAGGGCTGTAAACAGAGACCACTTGCTGGTTTTTCGTATCTCTGAAGCGTTTCAGCTCGGTATTGAGTCTCGCTGTGCCGGTTAATAAAAACATTCCTGTAGCGGAAGGTGCAACATGCTGTGTGCTTTGCATTTTTTTTTTTTTGCTTTGAAGGAGCAGCTTACAAAAGCAACCTGACGGAGAACAATGTACACCACTTGCACGTGTCAGCTACAGTAGAGCGCTAATGGGTGAGGAAGAGCATGGGGGGAGGCAGCTGGCATGACAACCTACAGCAGGCAGCGGTTGCCATGGCGACAAACAAGGATGTTTGCATCAGAGGAAAATCTCAGCAGCTCGCAGCGGAGGGCACACATTCCACTCGACTACCGGTAATGAAGAACCGTCAGGGCCAGAGATGAGGAAAGGTGTGGCGAACCGGAGAAGTGGCGGTTTCCCCCTTAAATCTCCTCTACGGGAAACCAGGGATGCCAACTGCTAACGGCACCTCCAGCCTTACAGAGAAAAATGAAATCATCTTCTCAATGGGGTCACTCAAATCTGTAATACAAATTACGTGGAAGTGCTTCTTTGCCGTTTAATCCGTCCGCTGTGAATTTAACGAGCATGCGATGACCTTGAATGGTTGCAAAACAATACAGCAACGGGATTCATTGAGCAGGCAGTTGATAAAAAAAGGAAAGGGAATCATTTGTTAATCGGTGACAGCTACTCATCCTTCTCAACTCGTGTGACACATTTAAAACCCGCCAAGGTCGTTTGTGTACAGGACCGGGTGGTGTAGGGGTGACACTGATTTTAATTGCTTTCTTGCTCCATCCCATCATAACGCTTTACTGTGCATACACACTGCTGGGTGTCATGTTGTTTTATGACTAACACATCCTCCAAGGGCGCCCAGAGCAGCGAGTTAACTGAAGCAGAGCCAAGTTACTTGGATATAGTCGGATCCCGTTCCTCTTCACCAAGCTGATTTATTCTAGAGTCAATGAATGGAGGAGAATTCTGAGCAGGAGAAACACAATTAGCCTTTTCTGCTTTGGGTGGTATTTGGTTTGTGTCATTCTGCACAGACTGTGCATTCAGACTTTCCCCTTTTTTTCTGTTTTACTCTTTTTAAGATATGAATGCTTAAAGTGACACTAGCTATGTTTACATGGGCACAAGTAATCAGAATGAATGCCCTATCAGATAAAAAAATTCTTCATGTAAACATGTCAATCAAAAAATCCGATACAGCCCAATCGGAATGAAATTTCATTCTGATTGACGTCCATGTACACACCCATTCGGATTGTTGGAGTACAATAATACCCACTGCGCATGTGTGCAACTTCAGCGTGACGTCTTTCCACCTTTGCAGACGCTCAGGACAAGTGGAAAACATGGCAGTAGGTAAACAGAAGTGGTCTGTTGCAGACACTATTTTTTTACTGGAAACACTACGGGAGCTCAATATTGTTGAACGTCTCGATGGCCGAAAGGCTAGAAATGCCGAGTTATACACTCAAGTGCATCTAAAGATGCAGGAAGTGGAAATTCACCAATTCACCAATTTTTTTCCCGGGAAAGACAAGTCTGTGCATGCTCAACCTATTTAATCTGACTGAATGCTTGGTGCATGTATACTCACGGCATGATCGGATCATTTCAGTTAGTGTCCATGTAAGCAGAGATTTGGGATTTCCGATCAACCAAGATTTGAATGGGATAGGGGAAATGTAAACGTAGCTACTGCATAGTTTTTCCCATTCATCTCTGGAAATATCCATCTAAATGTTGTTGAAAATTAATTAAATGATGCCCAGTTGTTGAAAAGCAACATATAACCATAAAAATTGGGTCTAAAATACATCAGCGCAGGTCTAAATCTCTGCCATGTTTTCTTCTACATGAGCCCGTGAGGATAAAACACATTTACAGATTTGTAACAAGCGGTTACAAACCTTTCTCCATTCATAAACGTTGTTTTGAACATTTACCTCTTGACTTGTTGCCAGTGATGAAAGAGTCTGATGTCATTTTGCTGGAGGTTGAACGATCTGATGAAGAACTCATTCGAAAATTGCGCTCCCAGGGATTTTTGACCCTAACGGCCATCCGTTGGTGAGGTCTTACTCGAACACAAAAATACCGCTTGCTTGCAATGATTGCAGCACAAAGCAACAAACCCTGAATCCGGTCCACAAACTGGACCCAACACCAGCTTCTGTTCTGCCTTTACCTAATTAGCTGTTGAGGATGAACATCTTAAATGTGGCTATTTGTAAAGGCTAGCTATGAATCCATCATTGCTGCTATTGACTTGGCACATTAATGTACATCCAACTGCCTGATTAATCGTTACATTAATCAATATAATGTCCAATTATTAAAATATTCAATAGCTCCAGCCATAACAGTTCATAAGATTATTATTAGATTTCCTCCCAGCGGCAGCCTGCCTCCTGTCTTCATCCTCTCTTAGTAGCTTCCTGATAAACAGGTGCATTATGGGATGCCTTTACAAATCCAGCTTTTCAACACAGGAAGAGAAGGATATATATTTTTGACTTGTGCTCCACAAAATCTTTTTTTTGATTCTCCGTGCCCTTCAGGAATAATTAATCCGGTCTATGAATGGGCAAAGAGGATCATGTAGAGGCAGGACTGGGGTCTCAAGGGGTCTAACAGAGCACAGAGGGCAAGCTATTGTCCCTCGGTGGTCCCATTCACCCTCATGGTATTTATCTCCAATACCTTCCTCATGAGGACCTTCAGGCAGCAGCAGGAGAAATGCTACGACCACACCATGCATTTTACCAGAGCTGACTACGAATCAGGATATTAAAAAGTTGTAGGAGGGCAAAAGCAATTTCCTCCTAAAGGGGATTTTAAAATTACAGCGCTCACACCGGCAGTAAGTCTTACCCAAAAAATTATTTCCTCATTCGTATCTATGGTGAAAACTCCCCTCCTGTCCGTCACCGGTGCCTTACACCTGAGATAACGTCTGACGGAGAACATCTCTGACAGCCAGTCAAAGAAATGAAGCCTTCCATTAGCGTGCTTTGGAAAGACGAATAAGTCATGATGAAATGGATTCTTAAAATTAGGATACTTTTATAAAGAGAGCTTCCATTTCCTGAGGAGAGTACATTCAGTTATAGGTATTTAATTTAGTATTTACAGCTGAACCTGTGAGGAGTTCGACAAATCCAATGAAGACTTGGTTCATTTGACATTTAGGCTGAGCCATTGATCCTGTCAGACTGTCGAGCAGCTGATAAATAAATTAAAAGGCACCCGTTTGCAGCTGGAAAATTGGCCATTTGTTACAAACACAACAATGCTTTGGTTCTTCTGTACAAATAAAACAAACCTTTGTTGTTTTGTGAGGGGAGACACACCGGTGGTGTTTAACTCAGCAGCTTTACACAGTAAAACACACCACCTAATGAAACCACCATGAAGTTAAAGGAGCACTGGGAGCACTGGTGTGTGCTCCTTCATGCTGTTCACCCAACAATGAGGATATTTGCCGTTTCTGTATATTTCACTTTTTTAACCATAAATGCTGTCGGAGATATTTGTGGTGATAGACGCTCTCGCTTACGTTTAGCCTGCCTAGTCATTTAAAAACAGTTTTACCTTAAATGGTATCGTCATTTGTTTAGTTCAGTCATCAGAACGAATGAATGAATGTGTGTGAGTGGATTGTGTAATCTGTCCTATCGGTGGGTCTACAGAGATCAAGCAGTCCAGCGGTCTATACACTCCATCAAACACCAACTTAAACTAAGTTAACTGGCCTATCTGAGTCAGGCTTTTACAAAAACGCAGATACCATTTAGCAAAGCAAGACTATGATTTTATAATACTACAAGGACTTTCTATCTTCAAATTCTGCATTTTACCCCTCATATGTTTTTATATACAATGATCATAAAAAACATGTACAATTTAATTTGGCTCCTTTTTTTAAGTCTTCAATTCAAGGCTTACAGTAACTCATTCACTGCCATTGACGACGATAGTCGTCATTTGCATTATTTTACGGGGTGGACGTCGGAGCGAGCCCCCACACCGTGAGAACAAACATCACGTGTCTAAAGCGGATCTTCATCCGTGTATGTCACACATCACGTGATCAGGAAGCGGAAAATCAATGGATTACGAGTTTGTTTTGGGACGCTGCTGTGAAAAAAAGCGATGTGCCAACTTGAAATGCTTCTGCAGCTCACGCTTCGACAACAGATTGTGAAAGAACGGATAACGCTAGAAATACAGTGATTCTTCCTGATGTAAGAAGTGAGTCTACTCTTTCTTTTGGTAGTTTTGGCGTTTACAGATGATTCATCTCAAGTGGTTTTAACCTCCTAAAATATAAGTTAATAAATAAATAAACATGATCATAGAGCACAATGTTCTGTGACTCTTCAAAAAACAGTAAAAACGCTCTAAAACGCTGGCAGTCAGGGGCTTTCTGATCAGAAAACAGCTGGCAGTTAATAAGCTAAAGACGATGCAAAACAGAAAAATCAAAAAAGGTTGAAAGCTGGTAAATTAATTGATTCTAGCAAAATAAAATGAAATAAATGTACAAATGACATTCTTAGGCTTATAACTCATCGTTTCTTACCCTTAAATGGGAGCATTTACATTTTAAACCATTTATTTTAATACAAACAGGCTGCATGCTTGCAAGGTATTAAGATTTCACCATGAATACAGAATAAAGGTTTATGGATGATTATGAAATTTTACTTGCTTCCTTGACAACAAGCAGTGTTCATATAAAGGGCTTCTAGAACAACTTTCTTTTACAACAGAAAACGCTTCTGTCCTCTCTATATATCATATGAAATTTTTTGTGGGGGCTTAAAATGGCCCAGGAGCCCTGAAAAATGGCCAAACACAACCCCACAATAAAGGTGGTTTGCTTCGTGGCAGTAGCTCTGGCTAGGGTTAGCAATAGCTCTGGCTAGCGTTAGCAGCAGCTTTGGCTAACGTTAGCAGAAGCTCTGGCTAACGTTAGCAGCAGCTCTGGCTAACGTTAGCAGTAGCTCTGGCTAGCGTTAGCAGCAGCTCTGGCTAGCGTTAGCAGCAGCGCTGCCTAGCGTTAGCAGCAGCTCTGGCTAGCGTTAGCAGCAGCTCTGGCTAGCGTTAGCAGCAGCTCTGGCTAGCATTAGGTTTGCATAACTGCCACCAACATTTATATACCCCTGATGATTAGGTGGGTATGGACAAGCTAATGTAAGATGTGTCTAAGCTTTTGACATGTTAAACCAGCTTTTCTCACAACAAGGTTCCAAGTAGAGCTTTCACATGCAACAAGAAATGGGAGTGAGACAGAACATTTGGAATTTCTTAAATGATCCTGAGGGTTATGGAAAAAAAAGTCGAGATACACCCCAAAAAATTCACCAGCACTGAGAGGACGATCCAAATGGATGTCTGTCAACACACTGGATAATCCTCAACCCAACGTAAGGCCGTTACTGGTGCCAAACCAGTAACCATCAGACAGCATCTGAGACTGAAGGACTTCAAAAACAAAAACCGTCTTCAAAGACCTCGTCTCCTTGAACGCCAGAGAACTGACCATTTGAACTTTGCAAGAGAGCACCAAACATACGACGTTTGAAAGCTGGAAGAAAGTTTTATTCTCTGATGAGGAAAAATGTATCCTTGATAATAGTCCTCATGTCCAACGTTACTGGCATGACAAGCAGATCCCACCTGAGATGTTTTCTGCACGAACAGCCGCTGGCTACATCCAGATGTCGTAAAACAACCTGTTTTAGTTCAAACGTTGTTTTCTATAAATTACTGCTCAGAAAATGTCCTGTCTCACTTGTTGTTGCATGTTGAAGCTGTACTTTGTTAAGATCCAACCATGCAAGATATGATGTTTAGTGGTTTGTCTAGTGGTCCTAAACTTTTTATCAGGACTATATCTCCATATTTAATCATTCTTCACTCCTAATGTGAAAATTCTTCCAGTTGTACTTGAAAGTTCACGCTTCATTTGTTTTTAAACTACTTTATAAATGTTCATACTTTTCCATCAGCGTACTGGACCTACAGTAACTGTGTCAAAGTAATGGGCCTGAACTCGACTCCAATTAATAATCAATATTCAACACAAAACCAGACTATTGCTTCTCAAAGAATAAAAGTGATACCAGTGTAATCCATTAGCATGACATTATCCATTGATTTTTCTTCTGTGTTGTAAGTGATGATGCCAATTAAAGACAGTATCTGAAACTACATGGATGCAATTGCTCATGGAGGACAACCCTTGCAGAAAGCGACGCAGCATAAATTATGATTCATGCATCGGCATGACTCGCTCCTGGCCTTGACCGAACTGTTCAAGCTCACAGGCACCCACCACTAAATGGCCACACAAGGTCACACCATAAGAGAGAGACTCTTCATGCCCACCATTTTAAACGTCTCTCTAGCAGAGAGACTCTTGTTTTATCCTCTCCATCATCTGATAAACTCATCTTAATTGAGGGTCTCCAGATACATGCAAAGTAAATCCAGCAGATGCGAAAAGTTCACTCACTGCACGTCGTCTGAGACGAAAGGTTAGCACTGTTAAAACATCAGGCTTGAGACTTTGGGTGTGTAATTCTCATTAATGGCTCTTTAACAAGCCTGAGAAAAAATTACAATACCTCTGGTGACAGCTGAGTGGCCACTTGATTTGACTAGAAGTCAACATCTGCCTCTGTGCTTGTTGTTACCGCGATGCGAGGAAGTGCTCAGCATCCACGGCAACAGGATGGTTTAAAGACGCGAGCCTGTTTATGCTGACGGTCAGGATTGATTAACAGAGAAACATCATTTTTCAAAATATTTCAAGCACGCTGTCTCCACAGCGTGTCTGATTCAGTTACGAAACGGAGCATCTGCAGAAGCTCCAGAGAGTGTGTAAACATACACGCTGCCCTGGGAAATGAGCTGAGGGGTCATTTAGATTTGAGAGGAGGGAAGCTCAAAGTGCAGCTCGCTCCCACCCCCTCCATCACCTGGTAACGGCCTCAAACACAGGAACCTCCTGCCTAATGCATTCAAAGCACTTGACAACCCAAACACCCCCTCCTGTCCCTCGTTTCCTCGCTCCCATAGCGCCGGCTGGTCATGCTTTCTGAGTTATTAGGTAATCTGGGAGCAGGAGGTGATAGGCCATCTGCTTCTGAATGATTCGTCAGCGAGCCCGCGCAGCAGTCACCATGGATTTGCTTGACGTGTTTGCAGAGAGTCTGGAGACACTCGTTCCATGTGCACCGTGCAGCAGCCAATCGGCACTCCATCGGTAAAACCTGTGGGAGGTGATAAGCCTCCGTTTCAGCAAAGGGGGGGTTCCCACCAATCACAACAATAGCAGAGATCCTGGGTAACCAGTCGAGCTAAAGTGGATTCTCAACCTTATCTGTTCTTGTGTGAATGGAAGCAAAATTATGTCAGTAGGAGATAAATAACTGTCCAAAATATTAGTTTGTGGGAAAAAAAGACGATCTCTCAGATCATTTCTGAATCAATAGCCTGCACAAGATAAACCAATCACAGCTGAAGGATGGAGGAAAGTGGAGAAAAAGGACAGGATGCCGGCGCACATTTTCCTTTCTTTTTTAATCTGATGGAGATGAATAAACAGAGGGATTAGCTTCTACAGGATGAAAGCAGCTGCTCATCTTTCTTCTCAGTTCCTCTCCCCTCCCCTCATCTTTCCATCAGCCCACACATCCACATTGTGGTCTCCCCTCGCAACCAGAGGCATGTTCTATATGCAGCCGCTTTGCTTATCAGCCGCCGCGCTCCACCCTGCATCTACAGCAGATTCCCAAAACGCAAAACCTTTCGGTGCACCTTGGGTGGCACGGCCAAAACAGGAACCAACATTTCTGCGACGGGTAGGAGATAGGAGTTGGAGCAAAGTGTACTACTCCCGTTATTCCATCAGAACCGCCACCCAACAAGAATATTTCAGTCCCACACAGACAAATCAAGCATCTACCAATAAGAAACGCTCATATTTGTTTGCAATTTGTAATAAAATGAGCTTTCCTACCTGGCAACAGCTACACGCCTTCAGCTCCAGCTCTGATGAGAAGGCTCACTCATACAGAGTGGGAAGTCAAAGAGAGAGGATGTGTGTTATATTTGTGTGTGTGATGCTTAGAAAAAGAGGAAAAGGATGGAGAGTGAGCTGAGAGGTGGAGCCTAGCTGAGAGATGAGATGGAGAGCTGGTTGATGACTGTCTGCTGCCTATAAAGCTGCTCTCGTGGGAGCGGTGTGGACGGCGCTAGATCATCATCTGTTCATAACGCACACGGCCGACGCACCTCAGGCAAGGGTTGGAGAACGAGGGACCTGGGGGCAGAGGAGGAGACGAGGAGGCGTGAGAGACAGGAGGAGGCAGAGCTGGTTAAACCAGCATCATCACGCGGCACTTCCTCGGAATCCCTCCAGTAAGAGGGGAACCGCATCACTGAGTCCTTGACTGTGATTGGCTGGGAAACGGGGAGACGCCAAGCGTAACCTAGGATGACCCTTTCAACACATATTAAAATGCCTTGTTTGTCTCCCTCTTGCAGGTACGTTTCACTTTAAAAGGACACTAGAAAAACTCCTTGGGATCAGTTACTCTGTGCATGATTCAGTACTTTAATTGCAGAGTAAATTATTAAATAGAGGCATGCATGTCCATGTCCTCACTTAAGATCTCATTTATGAGGAAGAATGGTCCAAAAACATATAAAACCTTTGTTGGAGTCTTTTGGTTTTTAAACATCTTCATCAAACTTCATAAGGGAAATTAAACAACCATCAGATTGTTGCTTCACCAGTTTCTGCACCATTTGAAACATGACCGTACATCCACTGTAAAAAACAGTAAACCAGAACATCCCGTTGGCAGGCGCTGCCATCTTGGCCTTTTAGATACGGAAATACTTGATTTAATTATTGCACAAGTATGGCAGCTCTCTGTGGATTACCAACAATCAACACCATGAGTAAATATATTTGGAGATGTACTTTAGGTTTGTTAGAAAAATGTATACATGAAAGGGGAGTGGCTAAAAACGTATACAGCAACCAGCCACTGGGGGGCATTATTGTTCATCCAATCATTCTCTGAACTGGTTATTCCCTAAAGGTCAAATTTACTCATATTTTTAAAACATTTGCCGTGGTTTCTAGTACGAATGGATGGCTTGTAAGTCATTCTTTGGGGAAAAAAAGCTCAGGTGCGCCTGTTTGAGGACGTAGAAGTCAGCTGGAAGAGAAAGTGGAAGAACACGGAGGGTTTGGAGTCTTATTTCCTGATATGTGGACATCTCTCCTCTGATTGGCTAACAGCAACACGACTCTACCACTGACTCTGTTTGCTCTGCAATGTTGATGTTTTATCTCCACAAATAACACAAGCCGGGAGGAGTTCTGCTCTGTGGTGGAGTTGCTAATGCTAACAGTTAGCTTCTACTAGCCGAGGTGCACTCTGCTGTTTCCTGGACGCTAAACCAACAACAGCCTTCCCCGTCCTGAGTCAAGATGGGTGAGTCCATGAATGTTACGTGACAGTGTGACGTAGATCTGTCAGAGTTTCACCGTCTATTTTCTATCAGAAGCTAAAGCAGGAGATAGGTGGAGGAGACTATTTTCATGTTCAGCCTGCATGAAAAACTCAGAGTGACCCATTAGAATCAGACATAATCATTAAAACATGTTTTTTCTGTAAAGTACACCTTTAATAATGTCGCATCCAGTGTTGCCAACTCGGCGACTTCGTCGCTGTTTCTAACGACTTTTCGACCCCCTCAACGACTTTTTATTCCAAACAGCGCCTAGCGACAAACTTAGCGGTTTTTCTGAGGACCTTTGCTACTTTCTGTAGAACTTTCTCGTAGATATTCCCTGCAGATTAGCAAGAAAAACTGTTTGCGCTCCGGACCATTCTTCCATGAGTCAGGAAACAGAATGATCTGCGCATGTGCAGTGCACGAGCCGTGGCACGAGGATGATCGCGTTACATCGACTGACCAATCATAAACTTTTCTCGGCCGGACCGCCGAGAAATGTGCAGCTGCAGAGCTGGAGACCGCCTATTTACGCCTGCTGCTGCAGATTCAAGCTTCTGCTGTTTAGAGGCGGAGCAGGCATGAATCCGCTGTCTCTGGGTCTGCAGCAGCCGTCAGGCACTGCCTGCATTTGGCGAATAAAGTCAGCGGGATTTGAACCACCGTCCCGTTAACACACGCAGCTCTGTGGCTCAGTGACACGGGGATGGTATTTTAACATAAGACACCCGCTCCCTTTTGCTCGGTGCACCTGTGTGCGCAGTTATTATCACGATCTAGATGGAGAGAAAACATAACGGACAAGTGGAGAAACTATGAGGGGAAAAAGCCGCTGTTGAAGAAAACGCTGGTAAATGCACAAACGTGCAGAGCGTCTGTGAGACTGAGGAGAGCAGGAGGTCTGAGCCATGTCTGGATCACCACACCAAATCTGCCTTAATATCAATTTATTTATACTTTTATAATTTATTTTACACATCAAAGCACACTGGGCCATTTGGATCATACTAGTTAATCATTTAAACTAATACAATAATTTTTATTTTCCTCCCTTTTAATCCTAACTAACTACTAACATGTTTTAAAAATCTTAAAGATCAGAAACCAAAATTTCTGAGAAACAAAGTACTTCAGACCCTAAAAAAGGAAAAGTGCTATGGTTTTAAAAAAACCTCTGCAGATGAGTTCATTAGAGTCAAACGTGTGATTACATTATAGCTGTATATATATATATATATATATATATATATATATATATAAATAAATATATATATAAATAAATATATATATATATATTAATTTTAGATGTTGAGGCGGAAATTAACGCCAATGTGACGTGATGACGTCATCAATATGCAAATTAGCGTATGACGTCATCTGGCGACATCTGGGTGACTTTCTGGGTGAACCTCAGCTACTTTCTGTCGAAGGCAGTTGGCAACACTGGTCGCATCGAGCTGGTGTCGAACTCCAGCAGTCACCGGGCAAGAGGCCAGGACACCCTGGACAGGTCTCCTGTCCATCACAGAGACAAACAACCAATCAAACACACACTCACATGAGTGATTGGTTATTTAAATAGGGACAATTCAAACCTAATCATGCACGTTTTTGTCAGTGCAAAAGCACCGGGACACTGGCGTTTTGAAACCAGGGCACTTGGAGAAAACCCACACATACACGGGAGAACATGCTAACTCAATATATATTGACTGTGTAATTTTCTTAAACATGTAGTTATTAAATGTCAAATGATGCTCATAATTAATGGAACAATTTACCTTTTTTTTTGTTTTTTAAATAAGGCAAGTTTCCGAACCGACCTCTGCTCACATTCAAATCGAGTCTTTAGTTTACAGGTCATCTGTTCTATTGGTTCAGTTTTATACCTGACATATGTGGTTGCAAACAAATTCAACTAGCCATGAAATTTTCTTGTAACAAATGAGCCAAAAAGTGTTTTTAATATGTCTGCAAACGTTTGGAGGCTTCTAGGAAACTCCTACTGGAATTCCTTTCCCTACCTGTCACCGACAGCTGCAGCAAGGTGAGACGATGACTTAGACAGTAACTTTGAGTGTATCACATGGAATATTAACCACTCCATGATGCTGGAAAGAATGATTTCATAATGACAAACTACAAACATCACATTTCCTAAAAGAAATGACAAAACAAGCCACGTATTAATGAATATATACGGTTCAAACAAAGAAAACTGAAGCATAAAATCTGTTTTGATGTTTACTTCTAATGACCTCACTTCTGTCCAAGTTAAGCAAAAACATCTAATTAGTGTAACGAAGCTTCAACATTTGTGCTAAAACATTTTATGTTTTGGGCATGAAAAACCAGCAAAAAGCTGCTAAAAAGGAGCTTTTTCATCAACATAATTTATGAAATCATACAAATAACAGCCTGTTGAGTAATCAGAGTGATTGTAATTGCATGTTTGTTTCTTTCCACAGTTCCACAATTTAAATTGAAGCCTGTGTCACTCAAGACTTTTAATGAGTAAACTCAACCCTGCACATGAAAACTTTGGTCTTTCATGTCAAGATTTAGAACGTGATCATGAAGCTGATGTTTGACTTCTAACAAAAAAAAAACGTATCAAGGGGATAAGTTTAAATGCATATTTGTGTTGTAATATGGAATAAATGATGAAAGAGGCTCCTGCTGATTTTTTAAATAAATTAAAACAATCTGTAGAACTCAAAATATTTTTATGAATAAATAAAAATAACTCAACCTAATCAGAGGTAATACCAGCTGAATTTACAGCCACACTATGTAACTTTTTCATATTTTTAAATCATGTTCTTGAGCCAGTTTGTGCTAAAATGAACCTTTACAGGGTTAATGAAATGTCACTCAGACCCCCACCGCCCTCTGTGGCCAGAATACCGCACTTGCCACTTCAGAGTGGCGGTCCGGTCCCTGCTGGACTTAGTAAAGTGGAGCTGACATGCCTGGTGCTGCAGTCTGCTTCCAGCATGTTTCCTGCATGTTTCAGATCATGAACACAGCTGATGTGTTTGATTTAGTGATGAACCGCTCCTGTAGACACTAATGAAGGCTGAGGAGACGTTTCAGCAGTTAGATTAAGGTGTTAAAAAGACAAACGCACAGCTAGGAGATAAGTTTCACTTTTGCTTTCACTAATGAACACTAGGGGGTGCTAAAAACAAGTCAAAACTGCATGGTATCCCTTTAAATATTATTTTTTTTAAATCAGCATCAAGAGTGATATCGACAGAGTCTTAAGTACAAAATATTTGTCTAACAGATGGAAAATATAAAGAAGCTGCACACAGATCACTGGTTTTGCTGGTTTGTGTTGATCTGGACCAGGCTTGTTGGTTCTTAGGGATGCTCCACTAACACTCCATTCACACGAACACCAGCTGCGTCCTACCAGCTTCTGCCCAGGAAAAACTTGGCCCCAGCCATGTCCCTGTCCCTTCCTCAGCCAGCACGCTCCACTCCAGCAGTCTGGCCCGAAGTCGCCCTGCTCCAGAGGACAAAGGTGTCTCGGAGGCCCAGAAACGATCAGGCAGCAACGCTGCAGACCCTCTGCTGTACGAGCAGCATCCTCTGTCACACACTCTTTCATCTAATGGGCTCAGAACTAAATCAAAGTGACAATATTAATCATGTGACGTGGAAAATAATTAGAGGGCCAATAAAGGCCTGAGTGAGTCCCTTCCCCCCGTTCCCCTACACGCAGCAGATAGCTGACTACTGTTTGGCTCAGTGAGCGATAAAAGGGTTACTAGAAGCTTCTGAATGCAACTAGTTGCTTAACAGAAAGCTGATATATTTTATCAACAGAAGCAGCTTTGGTGCAAGAATCATTCCTGCAGCTGCAAAATGCTCGATTTATCTAATCATCAGAGAACATCCATCCTAAATGAACATCTCAAACCCACTGATTAAGGGTTCTAGAAGTATTGTTAGAATTGTAAACTGATCTTTGAGACTCTTTATCATATGAAACTTTGTTGGGGCTCAAAATGGCCCAGGAGCCCTGATAAGGGGCCAAACGCAACCCTATAAATAAAGCTCTACAATAGATTGGTTTGCTCCACCCACTCCAACAGGACATGAATATTTAATGAGCTGCCTGCTGATTGGCCGGTTTACCCCGATGGCTGTATGACTGCCTGAATTAACTCCATGTTCAGTATCCAGATTTTCTCAGAATGAATCATTTCACTGTGTAATCTACACAGGCAGCAGGTCAGAGACGGCAGTTTTTTATATATTTGACACCCCAAGCTGTCTATATTGAACAACAACAACAAGGTAAATGTGGTTTTGAATTCTAGGACACTTTTAATGCTGCTAAAACGTAGATTTGCTCAGAGGCTAGACTTCAACACCCGGCTCTGTGGGTCAAAAACACCAGTGTGCGTTTTCTAGAAGAGTAGCTTGCTCCGGTCTCAACGTCTGCCCCAGGAAGCCTGGTGCTTCTTTCTGTTGTTTACAGATCGACAGCATCTCTGGGAGAAGCCGGGGCGACAGTGTGTGACAGACTGATGGATGATGTGACACTCATGCGCCACGGTGTCATCCCTGAAGCCACATCCTCCTTTATTCTCCCTCACCCACTCGCTGTCAAAGGGGAGGACTGCTAATGGTTATGCATGTTGATGAAGCTTAAAGTTGTACCTCCTTTTCCCCGACCCGGGCATCCTCGCATAGAGAAGAGCCTGATGGGTAAACAGTGGGCGGCTGTCAGCTTGCCTGACTGTTAACAGTGGAGTGACAGAGCTGGATCCGCTGCAGATGACAATGCTCAGGAGTGGGAAAGAGCAGAGCGAGTGGGTGACAAGAAGAGGTGACAGGACAGGAGGGCAGCAGCTGAATCTGCATGGAAATGAGCAAAATCCCCAAGAAATTACACATCAATGTGTCAGCGTGAAGAAAAAAATAAAAATGATTGATGCTGCCCTCTTTCACTTTTACCCACACACACCAGGGGGCATCCTCTGGACCTTGTTTTTACCCTGGGTTTAAATATTGACAGTGCTTGTCCTGAGGACGTTTATATCTCAGCTCACCATTGATATTGTCAGTTTCTGCATCTCCACCTCCTGCTCGCTGTTTGGTTAGTTTTCGTTTTCTTAATGAGCGCACAGATAGCAAATTTTCTGCTGCTTTCAGTCCACCTTTACCCTCTGATACTGACCCTGTTTCTTTGACTGCTCACTTTAACGAGCACTGCCTCTCCATTCTGGACATCTGTCCTGTCAGAACCAGATCAGGTCCTGCAGTGAACCCTACTCCTTGGTTTAATGACAGCATTTACAACCGGAAGCGCCAGTGCAGGAAAATTGAGCACTTGTGGAAGAAAACCCATCTCCATGTCCATCTGCTGCATCTAAAGGCATCTGCATCTGACCTCCTTTAACTCTGCAGTTAACTCTGCATTTCTCCAACCTGGTGTCCCAGAGCAAAGGAAATCATCCCAAGGTGCTGTATAACCATCAGCAGTATCGTCTCTCCTGCTTCACCTACAGCCTCCATTCTATCTGATGGAGACTGTGAAAACTTCCTGTCTTTCTTTGTGGACAAAGTCAATAAGGTTAGATCTAGCATCTCTCCTTCAGCCTCATCTCTGCCTCCTCCGACTCCAACCTGGCTCGTCATCCTAGATAGCTTTGTTCCTGTTTCTTTGCCTGAGCTAACCAGACTAGTTAACTCTATGAAGACCTCTGCCTGCCCCCTCAACATCTTACCCTCATCTTTGTTTAAAAATTCTTTTCAGTCCATCGGTCCCAGTGTGCTCTCTGTAATTAATGCTTCCCTGGTCTCTGGTCAGGTCCCTGCTTATTTTAAGAACGCTTTAATCCACACGCTTCTTAAAAAATCGAGTCTTGACCAATCTCTAAACTACCATTCATCTCCAAGATCTTGGAAAAGGTTGTGGCTAAACAACTCACAGCTGCTCTTGATGAACATAACATCTGATAGTTTCCAGTCAGGTTTTCGTAGAGTTCATTCTACTGAAACAGCTCTTCTCAGGGGCTCTAATGACAAACACACCCACGTCACACCGCTCCTCTTCCAGCTTCGCTGGCTGCTGGTTAACTTCAGGGTTCATTTCAAGATCCTGGTTCTGGTTTATAAGGCCTTACATGGACAAGCACCATCATACGTTGGTGATCCAGTCCCTACACCCCCAGCAGGTCCATGAGGTCCAGTGATCAAAGCCTACTGGTTGTGCAGCGCACCAGGCTAAAGACCAAAGGTCACAGATCATTTGCTGCTGTGGCCCCCAGACTCTGGAACTCTCTAAAACATTGCTTCTTCTGAAAAACTGCAATTTGTGCCATCTCTTGACTTAGAAATTATTGTTATTCAAATCAACAACAAAATGACTAATGAGATAAATGTTCTTTTAAGCTTTAATGAGAACGAGGACAGGGAGAAGATTTAATAAACAAAAAGTTTGGGACAATAGTTTTTAAATAGGATAGATAAATAATTAGAATGTAGTGTTAACAGCTGAGTGACATGGCTTAAACTGGACTTAATCACAATTTTGATAAGGTTTTCAGTTTGGAAACTCTAATTAGGAGTTTAAATGATTTAATGTTGAGCAACATTTTGCTCCCCACACTTCTGTAAAACACTCAGAAAACTTCAGCCTTACAAACGCGGTCCCTTAAAAAAACTTTTGTTGGACACCGTTTGCTTTTTCCTCAATATTGTTTTCAGGAAATACAAAAGTCTGGTTTTTATTTCCCCTCAGATTAAAACATTTTAACTCTAACTTCCACACAGAAAACGTAAAAGGAAAGTTTTCTTGTGTGCACAATTTATTCATTTGGGCCAATAATAGTAATAATATAATATTAAATAAAAGATAAACAGCATCATCATCACATGGAACACATTTTATTCCTTAAATTAACTGAAGCTGATCTTAACTGCTAGAAATTGTAAGGAATATTATTTTTTAACAAAACTTTATAAGTATTACTACTACTACTACCACCACCTTAGATTGTATTATAACCCTAATTCACCCAAATTAATTAAAAATGCAAAGAATAACACTTTTTTTCATTTTAAGTTAAATGGTTAATGTCATAATAATGTAATTTATGTTTACCTTTTAATTCACGCATTCTCCATTTTTCATAGTTAATGTTTTAGGGTTAAATTCAGTCATTCTTTAACAGGATATTGAGACTAAAATAGGCTCTACCACATAGTCGACCTGCCAATCAAAGATTTAGCTTTTTTTTATTATTTGAGTTGTTCCAGTTTTCACATGAAGCACAAAACTGTAAAAAATCACAGCTGTATAGTTTCTAAAAATGTGGTTTGTGCAAGATATTTAATGACTGTTACAGTTCATTTGACCTCATATTTATATCCGAAAGCTGAAATCTTTCCTTCACACAGATCTGGAACATAGGAGCTACAACAAAAATTCACTTTTTGTATCTTGAATTTTGAAGTAAATAAATTTGCTGAAAAACATCAACTTACCTAAAATGAACAGTCAAGCTTGTGATTTTGCAAAGATAAAACAGACAAAAGGTCATCCTGACCCACTTCTTAATCGCATCCTATTTGTGTTAATGAGTAAGGTCAAAGGTCACCAGCTAAATGCTACTTCCAGTAACTGGAGGAATTCTTTAAAAGGCAATCCTCGGTTGATTTTCCTCTTTTTGTTTCAGCTTCAACAAAGAGGCTCTGCAATATTGAAATCAGGAAATGGTGTTTCCAGACTTGATCATCCTCTAATTTATCTCCTCTCCATTTCTTCCCACTCGTTTCGTTTGAGTGTGAAGTCATCGGGGAAATTTCTTGCTTGCAGGTAGAAAGTAAACACATTCATTTAGGTAAAGACAGAAATGTTGTGCTAATGAATTCATGTAAAATGTTGATTTTACAGTAATTTAAACCATCTTTAGGGACAAACAGGGCCGGCACAAGCCTTTGTAGGGCCCTAAACAGGTTTTCCTTTGGGGCCCCCATACCAGCAAGCAGTGTTGTGCCTGAACAAGTTCATTAAGCGATCATTCATGAACTTGTTCATATTTTTTGTGATCGTGAACTAAACTTGCTCGTATTTTGCCTGATGAATGTTAAAGTGCTCATTCCGGCGTATGTGAACAGCTTCATGAGCGGCACTTTCTTGAAGTTCGAGACCTTCAGTTTTCTATGAAGAAAAGCCGTAGCTAAAAATATCCCATTAACCGTACACATTATAAAGTATTTTGTGACACTACCTTGGTGCTCATGGGGGGCCCCTGGTGGTATGGGGGCCCCAAGCAGTCGCTTGACTCACATATGTCTAGGGTCGGCTCTGAGGACAAAAAAACGTATTTTTGTCTCACGGCTGCACATGCTAATGGTTTCTATTGTTCTATAAAATTGAATTGGAAGCAAAAAGTAGAAAGATTGTGAACTAATAGAAGAGTGTGATATCTGAACTCAGAGCATTTTGCTAAAATAATAAATTGGCGTCTAAATAAATTGTAGATCAGTGACAACATTTTCATCTGAAAACGGTTTAGAATGGAACAGAAAATGAGTTTAGCAGCAGCTGAAGTTTATAATAAACAAATAAAACACATCAGAAAAACCAGACTGTGTCTCCCGACACTAAAAAACAAAAACATTAGGATGATGGACACGGATGTTAAACCCCTCCAATGCTCCGATGTGTTGAACATAAATCCACCAGAATCCTGCAGCATTCCTCTTATCGGTGCATCCAGTCATCCAACCAAACGTATCGCCCCACTTCGCCCTGAAGATGTTTTGAGCGCACATGAATCAACATCCTCACACCAACACACGATGATATCAGTGATCATATGAAGGAGTTTGGTAATGTTTGCCTGGGAGGACACATTCTCCCTACTGGAGCTAAAACTGAGGCTGTCCTCCTCGAAAAGCAGAACAGGTAACATTCAGGTCTGTGAGGGTTTCTAGGTGCCTCTAGCTTCATGACTTCATTATTTCTACTCATTTAATAAAAATGATCATTTTCTAATTTTTATTTGAGGGAAATTAAAGTAAAATTACTTTTTAAAGGGCATTTCTGAGTTTGAATTTAAAAAAAAGCATTTGCAAACATGCTCAAAACTTTAGTGCACGATGTGAAGCACTGATGCTTCTCTGTGTTGATAGTTACTGGATCAGATTTGAGTTTTAGTGGCTGCTCCTGAGCTCTGCAGAGGACACACCTGCTCCTCTTCACCTAATCAACTCCAGCTTCTCGCCCAGTCTGCCAGATCGTTTGTCACCGATGGGCAGCACTCCTCTTGTGTCAGCCTGCTCCTCCTGTGGTCGTCCAACAAACCTCTCTGTCCATCTCACTGGACACACATGTACCTGTTAAGTCTCCGACAAGGTGGATTTGGTTCCAAAATGCTATTATCTCATCTGTAATCCAACATTTAATCAATCTTGTTCCATAATTCTTATAAATATATTCATGTCCGGTGGACTAATTAGAGCTTATGCTTTTATTTTGAAAGAACAGCCAACATTCTTTAATGTGAGATTTCGAACCTGCATTTATCCTCAAATTAAAGGAATTTTGGTTTTGGATTTTTGGAACAGGCGTAGGTAAATAAAGCCAAAAACATCCAGAGATTTTGGTAAATTTAGACGTTACTTAAAAGCAGAGATCTGAGGTTAAACAGGAGTTCTACAAAATGACTAAAAATTTGCGTAAACATTAATATCTGTCTTTCAACGTCAGTGACATCTACTAACATGAAAATTTGAAGCTTCCATAACTCATAAAACTTAAACTAAAACTGTAAAAATAATTAAAATATAACAAAATAATTAAAATATAACAAAATACGTGTTTTTCCAAAGCTGCAATAAGAGAATTAAACCACAAATCCTGACAGAAAAGAATGAATAATTAACAAACACACACTAGAGTTCTCGGTTCTTTTTAAATGGCACTTTTAAAGGGTTTATTTTACACTGAGTGGGGTAACGACTAGGAGTGGGAATCAAAAACGGATTCTTGTCGAGAACTGGTTCCCACTGTTTCAATTCCTAGGAATCATTTGCCATTTTTGAAAACGAGTCCCTTATCAATTCCAGTTGGCGAGAAATGACATCACCACGCACGTTACGTAGCTTACGTATTTACTCAGCAGGAAACATGGCACCTAAACGGAAAACGCTCGAAGGTTTGGTTAAACTTTACGAGAAAGGATGACAACAGGGCAACTTGCAGTACTTGCAAAGTAGATATTTCATCAACGAGAGGAAACACTACGAATATGCAAAAGCATTTGTGCACAAAATATGCGATAACTTAAAGTGAATGTTGCGTTTTTGACCCGCTCCAGACTAGTGAATTTCAACGCAGCAGCAGTGATGTGTGCACGTCCTCTCCTGTTAATACTGCAGGTAACTAATCAGCTAACACTGCCTATCATGTTAGCATCATTTGCCTCATTTACACACTTCCACACGCAGCAGACTCCTGCGACAAAAGTCCGACCTGTGGTGAGATTTTGCCCATCTTACAAAAGCTACAGCAAGAAGATGACTCTACCTTCACAAGGAGCATGAAGGAGAACATTTGGAAAGATTTTTCCAACCGATACCAGGTACAACTGATTATTTATCATTAACTGACAGTTATAATGCAGGAGACCGCGTTCAATTAATTTTTTGCCACCTATTGAACTACTCTGGAATTGATAAGGAATTGGATTGATCGACAATGCCATTGATATTGATAAAAACCTATCAATTCCCACCCCTAGTAATGATCATCTTCATTATAAATTTCAGTTTTCTATGTGTAGATACACTGATTCGCATCGGTTTAGGGAGACATTTTAGCACATTTGACTGGACTGGTAGAGCCTCCTTGTACCGTTGGGTTTAAATCAAGACGCGTTGCCTTATTTAATCTTTGTACCAATAAAGTCTGATCCATTTAACGATCTAATGAAACATCTGCAACTGGTCTAATGTCTTTAGGCTTTAGCTGTAAAAACTATATTAAAGAGTATAGAGGAATGGGCCTAACAGTGTTCAACTCTTCTTCTGTTGCCATTTCTGCAGTTTAGCAATCTGCTTTGCCTAATTCGATATTCTAGAAGAACTATGGTGTTTCATTCTGCGGAGTTATTGAAAGTGTGATGAACATCTGTTGCTCGGTAGGTTTTTATTTTTAGTTGAAGACATCATCTTAGTGTATCATTCATCCATCATGAGTTCAAACTGTTGGTGAGCAGCCATTCTTAAAATTAGGATATGCCTAATTTGCTTAATTAACAATAAACTGTGCTCATGTATCTCTAATTGGGATCGTTGTTAGTGTATCGAGGTTGGATCATGTCAGCCACACATCTGAGATGATTAGTTAAAATTCTGAATCATGTTTATTCTTTTTAAAATATTTCTCTCTTTTATCCAACAACAGCAAGACTGTATAATAAAAACTTCCTTTTCATTGTTCCATGAGAAGGCAGCTCCACATGTTAGTGACTAATTTAGAGCTTAAATCACTCCGTACCGAACCAGCTGGTCTGATTTCCCGCTCCAGTCCAGAAACATGTCGGCGGGTAGACGCGGACGCAGCCCTGCACACACAACACTGATTCCAAGCATAGCTGGAACAAACACTGATGCTACTCCATCATTTCCAGGTCAAAATGATTCAATCTTCCTCTCTGCTCCATTGCAGCTTTTGTTTCTCTAATGATTTACTATCGTGTCGTTTCCCTCCAGTGGGCCTATTCTGAGAGTGGGTATCATCTTGGAGAAAGGGTTATTTTTAGTCAGGCAGTCACGTGATGTCACTGCAAGCTCGCAGCTGTAGGTTACTGGTATGACACGCTACACATCCACCGCTCTGAGCTCAGACATGCATCCTGCATCTCTGAAATAAATATTAAACACTCAGTGACATCATTACACCAACCTGAAACCACTATAATCAGCTGCTTTAATTCTAACATGGGGACAACCCAGAAGCCTGATTGTGATTAAATAGAAACGCTTCTAAAAGGAAAATAAGGTTAATGTAATTATTAATTCTCCAGATACAGAACTTTCTTGTCCATCAATAAAATTAGAGATTAGGGGTCGTTTGCATGCTGCTTGAATGTGAATCATCTCAAGGTGTTTGGATATTTCATCCATGTATGTTGACAGAGTTTTCAATTCATGCAAAGGCTAAACAAGAAAAAACAGAAAATAATAGTAAAATAGTTATTTTCCTTTAAATCAAAAGTTAGACCAATTATATTAGATCTCTACAGTAGCCAATTAATTGCTAGAAATTCACTTAAAGGGGGCATAACATATTTTTAAAGTTACAACAGATCTGTAGTCGATACAAAACATGTTTATGAAGTTCTTTGCACTAATTCCCTCTCACATGAAGAGATCTCAGCAGTTTTATCTGGAACGTTTTCAGCACCTTCCAGAGTGAGCCAGTTCAGGACTCTGTCACTTTAAGGAAACAAGCTGATTCTGGCCACGCCCACACATCCCCTGATTGGCTGCTATGAAGTGAGGAGCTCAGAAATCCGGGAGGGGCTGAGAGTAGAGCTGCTGGGCCCAATCCCAATACTCGCACTTGCACCCTTGTGGCCTTCAATTGCGCATTCCCAGCCAGGGGTGCGAGTGCGTAGGGTGTCCCGATTCTCAAGTGCGGAAGTTGACCACGCCCCTTTTGCACCCTTAATCCGCACTTCACCCAAGTCTGCAGCGATGCGGACTTGGGTGAAGTGAAAGACGTTCATTTTAAGATGATTAATGATATTTATTCATGCTCTGAATGTTTTAGACTAAGATATAAATGTGGACAGCAATTAATTTAAATTTAGTCAAATAATTGTTTGTGTGTTTGCTTGAAAGCTGTTAATAAAGATTTTTTAAAACGCACAAACAGCGACCAGCATCCCAGCATGCGTCACGGTCAATGACGTAATGCTCACTGTCCCAATTCGGCAATTATTTGCACACTTGTGTACTACGCACTCGAAGCCTTACTGCGCACTTCCTCTAAGTGCACTTCACAGAAGGGTGTAGGGCACAGTGCGAGTATTGAAATTGGGCCCTGCTTCTCCAGACAGGTGAAGGGAGGGTTCTATTCTAATTATCCTTATGACATCACAAACGAGGACTTTTTGAAACGACTCGATTAACAGATAATTCCTAAAACCAAACGCCGACAGAAAACGGATGGGCAGTTTTTATTCTCCTTTATAAAGACCTACATGGCAGCACAAAAAGATTAGTTTTGCATAAAATGTCCCCTTCAAAATGACTCAAATATCTCTTTAACTGCATCTAAGACACATGTAGTCAAACATATTAGCAGCCTCAAACTTGTGCTTTCCTTTCAACCTCAAGATGACTAAATCTGTTTTTGTTAGTGTGGATAATGTGGGACACGTTAGCTGGGAATACAATACTGTCCAAATATGAAGTTTCAATATTTGGTAGATTTTAAGTAACTTCTCTTGAATCACCTTCTATCGTACATTTGTTTAAAGTTAGGGTTGGGTGTAAATACTTTTATTATATACTTAAGGTCTAGAAAACTAGCTCGGTGTCATCTTATCTGTCTGGACTGTCACTCTTCTTTTTCAGCAGGAATGTTTTGCTTGTATTCCCCTGGAATCTGCCCAACATGTGCAGTTTGACATTAAAGCCCCGATGATGAGACCCGTGTCTGCCGTCCTGACAGCCAATAGATAAAAGTCACGTCTCAGAGAAAAGTCCGTCTCAGTGATGATCTAAGAAAATGTAGAAAGGGATGAAAACTCTGCAGTCCCACGCGTGGCTCGGTCATCACAAAAGAAACGCCAGAGAAAACTTGTGCATTCTGAAGACAAGGGGTAATTATGAAGTATACTGTCTGCATTTAAAAATAACCCTGAAAACAAAAGAGTTTCCATCCACACCTGTAGGGGTCAAAGTTGATCGCCGAACCAGAACAATTAATCACAGGATGGTTAAGCAGAACTGATGGAAGCTACTGACACACTATAATTATCCTGCTCTGCATTATCTGTAATTGAGCTCATTAAAACACAAAGAGACTTCAATCATCACTGAAGTGTACTCATTAAGGTGTTTTGTTGCCACCTTAGGAGGAAGGGAAGGTTTGTCATGCCATCGCCGATGATGCAGCTGCAGGTCGCGGTCTGTAATTTTCATCTGGGATCAACCACGGTTATCAGTCATGGTCAACAGACGCCGTCGTCCCAACTGCCACTCCAGAGAGGGGAAGATCGGTGCAACTGTTTCAGATTGTGGAGGAAAATACAGGTTGGACCACCAGGCAGAAGTTCAACTAGAAGGAAGACCTGCCGCTCTGCAAAGTGTCTGCAAGAACAAACTCTCTCTGATAAAAGCTTCTTGGTTAATCGTCAGAATATAAAAGATCAAGACCTCCAGACTCTCAGAGAAGCTTTTCTAAAACAAACTTCAGGTATGAAATAAACGCAGGAAGGAGCAAAGGAGGATTTTCTTTTGCGTTGAAATCACGACACACTGAACAAAATCTGTGTTTTTGTGTTTGTTTTATATTTTAAAAACAGGCCGATTGATTTTTTGGAGGAAAATTGTTGAATGAGAAGTGTGCGTCCTGATCAGTGGTGTCTCAACTTGTCCTGGAACTAGTCAAATTTGCCAAGTTCTTCTCTTCCTAAAAATAAAAACTTTTTAAGAAGAAGATTTTTAAAATCCAAACTGAAAATACTCCGGCTAAAATGCTTTTATTGTGAAATTCTTCATTTTACCAAACATTTATAAGAAAGAAGCCTGTTTTCGAGCTGTCCTGTCCCTCTGAAGGCCTCATTCCTGATCCTATCCATCCACGTCTCTCCCAAAGAGAAGCTCAACATCTTGAGCTCTGCAGCCTCCAGCTCCTAAATGACCACATCAGTCCAACTCTTCTCTCACTTCTTTAGCTTCCCATCATTGCAAGGATTTATTATAAGATTGCTATCCACACCCTTCAGCTCATCTATGGAACTATGCATCTTTACATGTTTTTGGTCTGTGGTAGGAAACCGGAGTAATCACACACATGCACACGGACACTTCTCACGACGATGCAACACAACAGTGCTTCCAACTGCACCAATACGCAGGCTGACATGATGTAATTTATATAAAACCTTGAAATAATGCCTCGGGGTATATAAAAACTGTCAATATTCTAGTTTCATATATACATGTATAGTAAAGCTGTTTTTTCTTTTTGTGTGGTAAACTTTTACAAGAATAAAAATTCTCATTCAGGACAAAACATAACTACGGCCGTTTCTCAATACTAAA
Source organism: Aphyosemion australe (assembly GCA_006937985.1). Lineage (NCBI taxonomy): Eukaryota > Metazoa > Chordata > Actinopteri > Cyprinodontiformes > Nothobranchiidae > Aphyosemion > Aphyosemion australe. The sequence goes on from SSNS01000099.1 coordinate 840,131, forward strand.
GGACGCTAGTATGTTCTTGTGTACTTGACAAGTATGTTCTTGGCAAAAACAACAGAAGGTCCATTCTACCAAGTATGGGAGGACGAGGACGGCATTTAGAAAACGACCTGGCATAAAAATAAAAGTCTAGTTTGTTCCTTAAAAAAACAAAATAACAACGAAAACATACCATTTGTATTATATTTGGTCCACTTTTGATCAAACCTGTAAAAATATCAGCATTTCCCGCTGCTAAATGAAGAAATAAGTTTCTTTTTCATCAAAACAAAGCAACGCTGCTTTTATTTTGATAGTGGGTTAGCTGTTTAGCATTTTGAGGGATCATGAAGAGTCTGAAAGAAAAAAACAAATACACAGCAAATTTTACAGAAAACACACTTATTATTTACAATAACAGGCTACTTTATATTTATTTCTATTTCTGATGTAAAACACTACAGTTAGGAGCTTTCTCCTCTGCCGTTTGGAGTAGGGATGTGTATTGGTAAAATTCTGGCGATATGATACGCATCACGATACAGGGGAGACAATACGATATATCGATATATTGCGATACATATTGCGATATTAGCAATTTTTTAGACTGAATTTATTGTAGGAAAATTCAATAAACAGTCCAAAGTGATACGTAACATGTTCAACATGAGGGATCTGAACTATAATAGAGGGATTTACATTACTAGGGTGGAAATAAAATCCACTGCACACTGCTGCCAACTAGCGGTCAGCATTTGAATTGCACCAAAAGAAAAGAAAACACACAAATGTTTGCATGTAAATTCTTCCAAAAATTCGATACACGGCTTTTGAATATCGATATAATATCGCAGGAAAAAATATCACGATATATTGCCATATTGATATTTTCTTACATCCCTGGTTTGGAGTATAACAGTTAGCGGCGTAATGCATTATGGGATCATTTGCTGTCCTGAGTCCGCAGAAGGAAGCATCAATGCATCCTTGATACAATGAGCGGAGCATGAACACATCCGGGAACTTTGAGCGAACTTGCCATGATACATACTTAGGATTGGAACAGTACTTGGTCCAACGATGACGTTTCACAAGGACGTGAGTACACAAGTACAGACAAGTACGCATGTTGAGAAACGGCCTAATATTCTAGACCGTGTTTTTGTTTCTCACAGCAACCATAACCATGTCTTTGTAATCGTTGCAATAAAGTTTTCAATAAGGTCCCTGTTATGAAGTTATGAGGAACACAAATCTTGAGAGAAGTTTTATTTTGCTTTCAGGATAACAAGCCATCAAAATATTTAATACCAGTGAAAATGACAGAAAAATGCGTCTGAAAGGTGTTTTCAGTAGCTAAATTGGAGCTTTTAGAGTTTTCCCGGGCCGTCCCTGGACAGCTCCTCCACATCTCTGCAGAGAGGTCCATGTGTGCAACGCTCCTCAGATAAAAGCAGCTTCTCATCTGGAAGTCATTTACAACAATTTCAGCCAATTTTCACCAGATAAGCCTTCAGCTATTATTTAAAAAAACTGTGATGAAAACCGGAGATTAGAATTTAATCAGAGCTGCACGGGGAACAGAAATCGGGAGGAAAATTAACTCTGAAGCGCTCCGGTTAGGATGTGTCGGTGGGAACGAGGAAACGGGATGTGTTGTTTAGACGATTACTAAAATAAGAGGAGATGACAGCTTTTCAGAGAATTAGAGAAGAGACATGTTGTTTAGTTTCAATGAGTCTAATTCTTCAGATGAATCCAAACAGCAGGATATCAGCAATTTTCTCTTAAATATACGTTTGAAGCCATTACACCCAACAGTACATGTTGACCTTTATGAGTACCTGTACCTGTGCGCTGATTATTACTTAATGTCAAGAGCTGCTCACACACTGATCTCTACATTTTTAACCTTTCCAACACGACTTATAAATATTTTAACGCAGCCCAGACTAAAAAAACAACAACCAACAGTCTGGTTTTTAGCTGAGAGCGGCCCAGTCTGAGGATTCCTCCAAAATAAGTCACCAGTGATTACCGCAGCATGACCCAGTCAGAGTAGGAGGGTTGATTGCAGCTCATCAGCCTGTCAGCTGGAAGTACATACTGAACGGTGCCCACGGTCGAGTGGCTTTCCCGCCTCATGCATTTTCCTCACTTCACTGCAACTCTAACGGCTGTTGTTTTAGCCCCCAGATCAGTTAATTTGTGGAAAAGACGAGAAGCTGGATTATTCAGCAGGTCTTGGTCTGTTTATGTCCTCCGTTCAAATGTATGGGAAGGATGCTGGCGTGTTAGGGCAGCTCAGAAAGAAAGTGACTTTTCCCAGTTTAATGTCAAAATGCAGCTCCCAAAATAACAGCAAAATGTCTAGAAAATGTTTCAACATCAAGAAAAAAAGTTAAAATGTTGAAAAAAACAGTCAAAATACTAACCCCAAAATAACATCAACGTTCCCAGGAAAAGGTGACTTGCCAGGGAAAAAGTTTAAATATTTTCCCCAGAAAACTATAAAAGCAAAAAAAGGTAAAGACCTCCATTACTCCATTACCGCCACTGTTTGATCATCTCTAAAAGTCCAACCAAGGACTAGGTTTGCAAATTAGCCTCTGGCTAGAAAACCTCTGTACAGTACAACAGTTAAATTGCCCTTACATGTAACATTGTCGGTAACACTTTATAATAAGTGCACACTATTAGGCATTAGTTACTCATCAGTTAAGCATCACTTAATGGTTAACTAATAATTTCTAAAGCGTCTACAAAATATTTTTCATAATTACTTAACAGCTTACAAGCACCACTATAAAGGCTTTATTCATGATAAAGAAGCTTCTATATAACACTTTCTATAAGTCATTCATTAATCATTTATAAAGGGTAAGTAAATGGTTAACATACCCTATATAATACACATGTACTACACATATGAGTGTTTTGTTACTAGATGTTTTCTAAACACTGAATCTCATGACACAATAAATCAGCTACTAAATGTTAACAGATGTCTTACAATACATTTACAATTGTCACTTAAAGGCTGCCAAAGTTGCAACTTGCTACTTCTTTTTCAACAGATCATCTATTGATTCTTATAAATACATTAATAAACTATTTTAAGAAGTTACAAACCATTTACTACTTGTTAGTAAAGTATGTCGAGGTAGCTCATCTAAAGTGGGGGACTATATATACCTTACAACTTATAGATGTAGGGTTGCAGCTGTTGTGAACCACTAGCGCTACGTTAGCTTAGCACTAAGCTAGAGGTCTTATCTATCGGCTTGAGTTTGAAATATTCCCACACTTTGGCACCTTTTTAGGGTTTTCTCTGGGTGTCATCATCCCTTTTGCATTTGCCCTGTTGCTTGCTCTGCCAACGTTATGAGCAGCAGTAGCAAAACAAGCACACTTGTAGCGTTAAATAACCGGAAGATCACACTGGAAAAAGATGGTATAACCCGGAAGTGAAAGTAAACGCAGTGTTGATTTACAAAATAAAAGTCAAACATTTTTTAAAAGCGATTTAATTGAATTATTCATTTCAACTCTAAAAGAAACTATCATTGTTTGCGACACAGTGTGCTGAAGCAATCAGTGCAGATCCAGAAATAGAGAGAAATCGATTTTTAAAAAGTTCAACTTTTATTTTGTAAATCAACGCTTCATTTACTTTCACTCCCGGGTTATACCATCTTTTTCTGGTGTGACCTTCTGGTTATTTAATGCTACAAGTGTGCTTGTTTTGCTACTGCTGCTCATACCGTTAGCAGAGCAGAGCAAGCAACAGGGCGAATGCAAAAGGGATTATGACACCCAGAGAAAACCCTAAAAGGTTTCCAAAGTGTGAGAATAATTCAAAAACAAGCTGATAGACAAGACCGCTAGCTTAGCGCTAAGCTAACGTAGCGCTAGTGGTTCACAACAGCTGCAACCCTACATCTATAAGTTGTAAGGTATATATAGTCCCCCACTTTAGATGAGCTACCTCGAAATACTTTACTAACAAGTAGTAAATGGTTTGTAACTTCCTAAATTAGCTTTATTAATGTATTTATAATAATAGATAATCTGTTGAAAAAGAAGTAGCGAGTTGCAACTTTGGCAGCCTTTAAGTGACAATTGTAAATGTATTGTAAGACATCTGTTAACATTTAGTAGCTGACTGATGTAGTCATGAGACGGGGAAGGATGTTGTTGGTTTAGCGTCCAGGAAACAGCAGAGAACGTCTGGGCTAGTAGAAGCTAACCGTTAGCATTAGCAACTCCACCACACAGCAGAACTCCTCCAGGCTTGTGTTATTGGTGGAGATAAAACATCAACGTTGCAGAGCAAACAGAGTCAGTGGTAGAGTCGTGTTGCTGTTAGCCAATCAGAGGAGAGGTGTCTGAATATCAGGAAATAAAACTACAAATGCTGCCGTGTTCAGTTCAACACTGATCCGGCTCACTTCTAGTTCCTGAAACTGGTGCTCCGGAGCCTCCCCCATTGATGTTTAACATCTTTATAAACATTTCCCAGCATGCACTGCAGTCCTCTGGTTCCTTGAAAAGATTAAGAGCAATAAAAAGTTCTCAAAACTTCCACTACATGTTTACTTTTAGATGCAAGCAGCACAAACTAAAGGATGGAGCTCATCTGAACTCAGTCCAACCCTAAAAACATCATTTCTAACCGCGACGGAAAATCTGTCACTCAGCAAACATGATAAGTGATTCTTTTGTCCGTATAGCCCACGGTTCATTTTCTAATTTCAGCAAAATGTCTAATCATATTAGCTGTTCTACATTAGGCTGAGAAAAACATCCTTTTTTCATATTTTCAGAGCTCCCAAAGGCAGTTCACAGAGCTGGAATATCACTTCCACACACTAATTACTCCAGTTCCAATAAAGCGACATGTTAGCTGCAAAAATCTCTCAATTATGTTTCAATTAGTGGACAGTGATGTGTTTGGAGGAGATCAACTCCAAGGTGTTTTACCCTCTTTTAATTTGCCTTTTTAACAAACAGCCTTACACACACACACACACACACACACACACAGCCTCACATGCCAGCCGG
>SSNS01000099.1:851316-922363 GCA_006937985.1 Aphyosemion australe
TCAGAAGGCTTCGATGGTGCTCTGTGTGAATTTTTGTGTGGCTACGTTGAATTGTGTAGGAGATATGAGGAGACAATTTCATCTCTCAGACAGCGATCGAATCACATGTCTGGATTATTATGGGAGTCAATGGGAAAATCTGGCACTGTCTGCCTTCTGAGGCTCGTAGCGTCCGAACCGTGACAGCTACAGCAAAAATGAAGACATCCTATCGAAGCTGACGAAGATTCCTACTTTTTCAGATATAATTGTTTCAGTAGCCCAAACGATGTGGCTGTAGCAAACATGTGTTCGCAGAGGTTGTGACCTAAAAATGTTAGAGTGAAGGATCGGCAGTTGGAAACAGTTTAGAGGTGTGAGAAACATTTCTGAAAACTGATTACTCTCCAAAGAGATTATCACTACGACCACAATGTTTGGAGTACGTCCATAAATTATAGCTCAAAACGGAGGAATTTTCGTCAGCTTTTATGCAGTGCAAGTCTCATTTCCGTCGGTTCTACGGTTCTCTCAGGACACGGTCTGAAGTCGAGCAAAGTCGGTTTTCGGCCCTATTCTTTTGAATGGGGGGAGGAGGAGAAGTTCCTGAACTTTCCCAAATCGTACCTCAAGTTCAACCTGTGATTATAGAAAAACCGTAAAAGATATCAAGAAGCTGAATAATCAGATAAGAGCTGAATGTGTTCTGAGCTTGTTAAAAGTTGAATGAAGTCTCTAGGTTGAAGTATGCTGAAGTAGTTAAAGTTCAAACAAGCTGAATGATTTTCTGAAAATTTGAAGGATTTGAAGCTTTTCCCATTCATTTCAATGGGCTGAAAAGTCGCAGAAAAAGCTGAATATCTCCTAAAATATTAAACGTATCAATACCAAAAGTAATAGCCGGAAAGAGCTTAACGAGCTGAACGATTTGATACCAAATTTGCTGAAATAGCTGAAAATTTTAAGGAGTTGAAAAGGTTCAAAAAAGTGTACGGAAGCAGAATAATAAGAAGAAGAAGAAGAAGAAGAAGAAGAAGAATAATAAAGAGAAACAGGAAAACAATAGTTTGAATGCTTAACAGCATTCAAACTAATTATAACTGCAGTTTATGGTTACAGACAGGAGAAAAACATGTTTATACTACCAGTGCAACGTAAAACATCCCATAAGCAGACACTGAGGTGTTATAATTAAGGTAGTAATTATAAAAGATCCTTATCAGCTTAAATAGCCGATATAAGGACTGATTTAGAGATGTTTTCAGATAACATTTTGATATAATTTACCACAAACTCTCGTCCACAAAGTAAATAGTTTGGCTATAAAACGTTTTTCCATGATTTTATACTAATTATTGTAACTTCTACAACAACAAGACGCACAATATCCCTCAAAAATTACAGCTAAACCTGCATTTAACCCAAAGAAAGCAGGAAAACACGTTTAACATGAAAACAGCAGCAAACTCCACTGAAACGTGTTTGTAATAAATAGCGTTTAAAGAAGCTCGGAGACGTCATAACATTCTTACCTGGCGGTGTGGCGTCGTGTAAAAACGAGAGAAGAGCAGAAAGTCCAGGCGCAAACCGGAAGTGGAATTTTCGAATCAACAGGTGAAGCTAATTAACGTTACATGTGGCGGGAAACAGCTAGCTTACTAACGCCCTGCTTTTATGTGATTATGTTTGACACATCTGACTTATGTCTTTGTATCGCTCACACACAGAGGCAGCTAGCAGATATTTGTTCTAAATTTGAGTTAAATGTGACTGAAAGCAAAATTTGTTTTGAGCAAAAGCAAACAAAAAATGTCACTCCTCTGTATGAACTTGTAATTTTTTTCTGAGATTAAGGGCAAAATTCAAAAGAAAAGTTGTACTATTTTTCAGGAATAATAACATAAAATATATAAAAATAAAATAAAAAAACAAAATATATAAAATAAAATAATTTTAAAAATCACTTTATTATTTAAGTTAGATTTATAATAATCTGTTGATTTCAAAAACATTCTAGGACATTTTGTTTGTTTCTGCATGTTATTTTTATGTGCTGTGCTTTTTTTAATATGTTGGTGCATTAGCGCCATTGAGCTGGAAAACAATGAGAAAGTCAGAATATCTTTTTCTCAATTAACGCTTAAACCGGGCTATTTCAAAGGTCAACTCTAATAATATTTTTAAAACAATTGCAGTATACTCTAGTAGGAAAGAATGCCTTGTAAGTCGTTCTCTGGGGGGGAAAAGCTCTGGTGCACCTGCGGACGTAGAAGTCAGCTGGAGAAGAAAGTAGCTTCAGACGACAGGATCTGGAGTCTTATTTCCTGATATGTGGACATCTCTCCTCTGATTGGCTAACAGCAACACGACTCTACCACTGACTCTGTTTGCTCTGCAACATTGATGTTTTATCTCCACAAATAACACAAGCCTGGAGGAGTTCTGCTGTGTGGTGGAGTTGCTAATGCTAACGGTTAGCTTCTACTAGCCCAGACGTTCTCTGCTGTTTCCTGGACGCTAAACCAACAACAGCCTTCCCCGTCGTGAGTCAAGATGGGTGAGTCCATGAATGTTCAGTGACAGTGTGACGTAGATCTGTCAGGATTTTCTAATCCTAGAGTTTCACCGTCTGTTTTCTATCAGAAGCTGATGGAGGAGATAGGAGACTTTTTTCATGTTCAGCCTGCATGACAAACTCAGAGTGACTGATTATAAATTAGAAATAATAATAAAAAATGTTTTTTTAGTGAAGTTGACCTTTAAAAAAGTTCCTGTTTTACCATAGAACATTAATGATGAACAATCTCATTTACTTCTCTTTATCTTGGCATTATTGCTCAGATTTCTCAACATGGCAGCTTAATTCTACACACTGATGTTCCTGCTGAGTCACAACAAACACAAGAAAGTTTAGTTACTCAAATAAATCAAACAATCCCAGGAAGTTCATTATGTTTCCATTATCATTATTATTATGTCAGCTGGGTGAGTTGGAGGCTGTAAATTGTCAAGTTTGGTCTCATCCGGTGCATCAGCCCATACTCCTCTGCTCAACCACTGTTGAAAGCACACAGGTGCTTCAGCAGGTGGCGTATCCATCCAGAGTCCATAACGAGTGGAATAACGTCCACAACAAAGGGGCCTCCTGCTGCCTTTTATCTACTGTAGCCGAGGCGCGAGATAAAGATGGAGAACATTGGAATGAGAGCATCATTACAAGTCCATCTACACTCTTTATCTAATCCCTAATGGCTTTGGAGAGGAGTTTCAGCACCATCAACACTGCTGCTTCTGCAATATTCCTCCGCACAACCAGGCATTATGTAAATTTAAAGACAAAATATTCTGCTCCTGTTTTCCTTCCCCCTCTCAGAGTCTTTTACGCCATATGCCATAGTCAAGATGACCTTTCTTTGGTGATGCGCGCCAAACTAACAGTGATCTCATGTGAAATGGGGGTGATTTTAACATCTGATGTGACTGCAGAAGTTTCCCAGGGTTATTCAGGACATGTTAGGACAACCCTTCATGCACAGTGGAAGTTTTTTTGTTTCTTTTTCTAAAGGTCAATATCTCAGTCTTCTTCCTGAAGGCCTCTTCATAGCAGACAGTTACAGCGTTTCCCAGTTCCATACCATCATGATTCCTGCTAGTTTAGTGTCATGGGTAAGCATCACATGGAGGATGACCTTTTCCACCATGTGTCATCAACCCATGATGCTCTGGGAGGGCCTCTCAGCGTAGCGTGTCTGAATGTCAGCGTCGAGCGGTCCAGTGAAGCGTCAAGAGCTCAGAGAACAGGAGCGGGGAAAGGATAGCAGCGGGAATACCGGGCTCATATGTTGGATATCATATTCAGCAGGAGTTTGGTTTATAAGAAACGTTTAGATAAAAACTGGGACTGAAGCAAGAAGGAAACATCGATACCTACCAGCTTTTATCTCGAAGAACGTGTCGAGTTCATCCAAAGGTGAAAATGTGTTTGTTTTTATTTTCTTGAAACTCAAATAAGATCTTTTTAGTTCAGACTCTGTTTGACCTTCAGCATTAAAATTAAACGCAGCAACTTAATAAACAACTTCAGACAAAAAACTGCAGATTTTTTATTAATTTAAACAATTACATTTTTATTTTGAGAAATAATCTTGTTATTCTGCACATTTCCTGCAGCCATGAAACAGCCTGGAGACCTGAGTTCTTACGTTTGCACCCAAGGCTGCAAACAACATGTTGTGATGTGAAGCGTGTGCACGTGTCATCCTCCAGCAGCGAGGAAGAGATTTCTGTCAAAGTGTCACATTCCTCCAAAAGCAAAGAGCAGCAAAGAAGATCTGAAGAGAACCAGAACTTCTCAGCTGGTTCTGAGTCGAACTGGGATTATTTGGAGTTTTTAAACTTTCTTTTTAATATTTGCTCTAAGACTTCCGTGTGCAGTTTTGGGTCCAAGTGGGGCATAAGTGGTCCAGATGGGTCAGTCTTACATCACTAATTTTATTGGATTGATTAAAAAAGATCACTTTCCAGTATTTGTTAGTCTAATTGACTCAATTGACTTCAAGCTGCAGCTGTGGAATATTTATTTATTAACTTATGTTTCCTGAGGATAAAACCCCTTGAGATGATTCATCTCGTTTTTGAGGGGGTCCTCATTCAGTACAATCATCACCACCAGTGTGTGGATGAATATTTATTAAGGTGATTTTGTGCCTCTTTCCTTTGGAGTGCCACAAGGATCAATACTCAGACCTCTCCTTTTTACCTCTATCTATTCCTTTTGCCCTATATTTTAAAGAAATACTCTCTTTTCATTGCTATGCAGATGACTGACAGATTTATATTCCACTAACTCAAAACACCCATCCAAACATTTTAATCCAAATAGGTGGCAGCTCGCAGGAAGAACATTTGCTAACTGCCACTGAGGGTATGTTTTTTTTTAACTGATAATCGAGCAAAGGACTTAAAGTAGCTCTCCGGAGTATTTCTTTTATCTGATGGCACCATCTAGTGGCTGACAAGTGAATCACACCAATAGTTGGTGGACTCTGTAATTTAAGATGGCGACTGCACGTTTCTTGTTTATGAATGTGCTTCTGTAGCCGACAAACAGAGCTAAAACACGTTGTTTTACAATTATTATCCTCATGTCATGTTGTGTTTTCATATATTTATATTTTAAAGACTTACTTCTCCATGAAAAGTTCATCAACGCTGCATCAGCCGAGGTGCTTCCTTAAATTTGAAGCACGTAAGCGATAGTCTAACGCTATTGGTTAGTTCTGGTCGGCGCTCAGTTTCCTATTGCACGGATTTTACAGGGAAGGGGGCGGGCTTAGCAAAAAAAAAAGAACACGTATCGCTTACATTATATCACACTACATGATAAGACAATCACTTTTTTACGGATTTCTGAAAAATCATACATAATTCCTGAAAGGGGAAAACTCCGGATTGCTGCTTTAAGGACTGACAGGATTGTAATCTGGATGTGTGAGTAATCTGAAACATTCAGACTCCACGCAGAGTTTTTCTGTGGGGCTAATCAGAACATTGATAAACACGCTTTAGCGTCACTGGAAAAGCAGGAGAATGAGTCAGATGAGTGTTAGCTTTTGGAGACAATACCACGTTTAACCTGACAAGAGGAAAAATGCTCTTCCCATTCAAGCTTTAGATTGCAAAGTGAAAACGACCCTGAAACAGTAATAAACCCCCACATTGACCTTTAAAATGAACACTTGACTCAACAAAGGTCTCAGGAATTTAAGATCAAGGTCCTCCAGGACATTTGCTAAACCATCAGGGATAATTGTGATGTCAGGATTTCCTGTGAAGTGGACTCCCAGGGGAGCTTCCATGGGAATGGTGCTGCATATATGGATGACCCCTGCACTCCTCCCTCACTGAGTAACCACCTGGTGATGCGCATCCTCCAGATGACCATGATGATGGCTGACAGATGAACGGAGGGACAAAGAGGGAGGCTGCATTTAAAAGTGTAGAGGAAGTGTAGATGACAGATGGGTAATTAGTGCAAGTGTCTGTCTAATCCATCTGCACGGAGTCGATTCACACACAGGAAGCCACAGAGGTGAGACTCCGGCCACTCCGGCTACTAAACACTCTGGATTAGCCGGAATGATTCGTGTTGATTTCTAACTCTGAGTGTGCACGGAGTTGTGTGTTCCTCCCAGGGGAGGGAAAAGCTCAGAGTGAGATGCTGCCCATGGCTCAAACACACACCTCCACTTCTCCTCCGGCTGACTTTGTGTTGCTGAGGAGGAGGAGGAGGGAGGCATACATGCTGTTTTTGCACACGACCCAAAGCAAGAGTCCTGTCTGAAATCATGCTCCACGACAACACAAACACCCAACAACTTCTCCGAGGGAGGCCGGCGCTGTCATGGTAACGGCGTAGAGTGACCTTCAGAGGCTGTTGATGCTCCCCAGAGCCGCCTCCTATTCTGCCTGGCACGGACTTTGTGAGTCATCAACAACATTCAAATTCACATGCTCCCTCTCTGGAGGATGGGGCTTATTAAAATGGATGAGCAAATGTGGAAAAGTGATGGAAATAGCAACAACTTCACTGAACTAGCTGCTTTTTCAGCTCCTGATTACAGTCTGCAGGTTCTAATTTATCAATCGTAAAATGAGTTACTAAATAGGACTGTAATTACAGCACATTCAGGGTCAAATGATGTCATGATCCATCCATGTTTTCTACCCAGGATCAGGAGGGCGTCGCCTGTTATGTAACTGATCCAAGATGACAAGGATTCAGCTCCAGATTCCCTACGAGGGGTGTTCCCCCAAGAGAGACCAGCACCAAGGATCACTGAACACATGATGAGCTGATGAGCTCTGGGAATGCTGCCCCCCGCTGGTGAAGAGCAGGAAGGAGGAGGAGAACATCACCATCCTCAGGGTGGCTAATGCAACAAAAGCATTAAGCTCAAGAGTCTGTGGATGCAGAACTACATTTAATCTGTCTTTTGTAAATGAGCAGGTTTTGTCTTTCCCTCTTAAAAAAGCCCTAAACTCACCGAACAGGAAGCACATATCCAGTTGCCTTGGTAACCCCTCTTGGCCAGGAAGGCATCTCTAGAGAAGATGACTTGATTCCCAAAGGAGAAGCAAACTCTTGAAGCTCATCATCCTCAGAGCAGCGTACCACTGGATGATGAATGAAAACAGCTTCACACCCCTGCATGACCCAACTTCACCTGATGAACCGTGCACGTGAGGTCAAATATACATATAATAGGAAGGAAATGCTGCATCAGAGAAAGATTTTTCCTTCTCATAACATTTTCATACATTTATGAGTTAAAAAATACAAAAAATATCTAATTTCTTCCACTTCCTGCTTTTCCAACATTAAAAAGACCAAAATAAACCTCTGGCCTGATGAGCTAAATTATGCCATTTGGTAAATGTCACGCATTTGGTCCATCATTAGTTGATTTTCCCTCTGTTTGTGAACTTTTAGTATCCCGTTGACTTTTACAGAGCATTTCAACAAAGGGCAGCTCCACATGTGGCCGAGGTGTTCAGAATAGTGCACGCCAAGCGTTTGAAGTCTCATTATTGCAATTTTCCAGCTCCAACGTGCAGCCGGTTTTCTTCACAGAACAGCTGATCAAACAGCAGGACTTCTACAGAAAAAAAAGAGGCACTTTTACTGAGAAATATTAGCATTCAGTGAGATTGCGACTTCTCCTGGAAGCACAGAGACATTAGATTAATATTTCCATCAAAGCCAGCCCCGTCTGAATACTGGTCTCAAAGCATCGCCGGATACGCCACTTGGTTTTTGATGATGTGGTATAAAAGGTTCACAGGTGGTCATTTTCAGGCTGCTGCTGGAGAAAATGGTCTGCTGTGAGAAAGCTGAAAGAAAAAAAAACAGAAGAGACGCAGGAAATTGCAAGAAATACACCAAGTATCATTCAATCCATCTGCTCTGGCTCTTTCAGGCATCCTGACCCCTGCCAGGCTCGGTGCGGATGAGCGCCTCCCTCCACCGGGGGACCCTGGAGATTGAGAAGATTGGCCGGAGAACCAGGAGCATGAAACCAACTGATAATGAAATGTGTCCAGGTACCTTCAAGAACACGATAAAAGCAGCCTTTCATCTTTCCTGGTTATCAGCCTCTCAACTTTTAATAAGTTCGGAGGGAAAAGGAAACATCAACACGAGTGCAGACACGTCAAATTAGGGTTTCAATTTTTGGGTTTCTGAACCATAAAATGACAAAAAGGAAAAGACTGAGATATATATATTTATTTCATTGTTGTGCGTGAGTGGCTGTGTGGCAGAAACACAAACAATATGGCCTGCTATCGATACGCGACGTACACGTTCCGGGTTGCCTGCAATCATCTCTTTCCTATTTTGCGGTCTTTTACGGAGGAAATTCCAATAAAACTTTTTATCAAGCCTCCCACGGGCCGAACGATCAACCACACAGCAAGCATGATCCATCTGCTTTACTAAATCCTCCTCCAAGTGTGCAAAACAATCGAATTATAGGCAAAATATGCCGTTTCTTGCCACCCAGGTCCCATGACGCAACACGAAAAACAAACATTGACATCCCAAAAGATCCTCCTATAAGGTGATAATAAAAAGGGTTTCTATTTTGATGAATCGATGTCCAAACTCATCATAATTGCCTCAGAAACGCCTTTATATGCAGCTTATGTGTTTTTTGAAGTTTTATCTGCTCAGATTTATCCAGACGGCCTTGGAGATCCTTGGATTTTCCCAAACAATGTGTGTGCAAATCCAAGCGCTTTAAAATGTGATTTACAGCTTTACAACAGGCACTTAAAAGCCACATCCAAAAGTATTAGAGGCCACAAACGGGAGGTTATAGAGTCATTTCCTTAAAACCACAAATAGCAGCTTACTGCAAACACTGCAGGTCATTTTGTTCCTTTATAGTGGATTAAAATGCTCCAAAACACCTAAAACAGCAGGAGTTAGCATTTAGTTTTCTTTCTGTTCAGCTCAGATTTGTATTATTTAGTCACAATAATTATTTAATTCATTATTATTATTTTATTCAAGTGCTGTTTAGTTTCTCTAACATTGAAGCTCCTGAGGGGAGAATATTATAAACTCCCATAAATTAATTCAGAAGCAGTTCAGTGGTGCTAACAAACGCAGCTAATTGAATTTTCTTCCTGCTTTTCGTGTCACACAGGTTAACTCTAAACTGGAAGTAATGGAACAAACCTGATGATGTCACAGAGAGAGTGTTCATTTCCTCTGAAGTCAGAGAGAAACACGAGCGTCTCTATCTGCTGTGTGAAAAACTATTAACTGATACGTTAGCTCAGGAAGACGGAGCTCATGCGCCGACGGGAAGGTCGGGGGTTTGATCCGTGTCGATGCGTCCTTGAGCAACGTAATAAATCAGCGTGTGAGTAAAGCAGTGTGAGACTGAAAATGAAAAATAAATAGGCTGTGAGACGTATATGAGAAGGGTTGTATAAAATGGTAAATGGCCTGTATTTGTATAGCGCCTTCTTAGTGTTCTACAACCCCCCAAGGCGCTTCACAACACAATCAGTCATCCACCCATTCACACTCACATTCACACACTGGTGGGGATGAGCTACGATGTAGCTACAGCTGCCCTGGGGCGCACTGACGGAGGCGAGGCTGCCGAGCACTGGCGCCACCAGTCCCTCCGACCACCACCAGCAGGCAAGGCGGGTTAAGTGTCTTGCCCAAGGACACACAGCAGCATTCTCTGGCCGGAGCCGGGATTGAACCTGCAACCTTCCGATTACTGGACAACCCGCTCTACCACCTGAGCTACTGCTGCCCACTGCTACTGGTTGTATAAATCAGGATTCTCACCTTTGAAAAAATCTAGCTCAAACATTTTCTTGATTTAAACACAACAAATATGCTCAAGATGATGATTTCACTTCCTCATCTTCTAAAAGTAAATGTTAAAATCACAGCTGGTTTCAAACACGTTCAAAGCCTTGAAAATGACCTCAAAAACAACTTTTAGGGTATTTTTTTACATATCCAAGATTGATTTGTAAAAAAAAAAAAATCTCTTGACACCCAAATATAATTACATATAAACAACAGTGATATAAAGTAATCAGACTGGCATTTAAGGGCTCAAAATCTTCAAAAAAACTTTTTTTTAGTTTTGAGCAGGGCTGAAGTTAAATCTATGCAGAATAAATATTCCTAGAAGAGATCCGAGAGGTTGTTTGAAATTGGAAATGGTCACTTCCATGTCTGGTAACAGATCCAGTTCATTCCAGACAGCCAGCAACACCTTTCAGCATCACGGGGGTTCCCAACGTGTTCCCAGTCCAGAGATCACATCCCTCCAGCTAGAGCTGGGCAATGTGGCCTAAAACAGGGGTGCTCAATCCTGGTCCTGGAGGGCTACCATCCAGCATGTTTTTGTTGCTCCTCTGCTCCAACACACTTGATTCAGTGGTTGATTCACCTGTGCAGCAGCTCATCAGAATCTGCAGAGGCCTGTTAATCACCTGCTGATTAAAATCAGCTGTGTTGAAGCAGGGAAACAGCTAAAACATGCTGGACAGGAGCTCTCCAGGACCAGGGTTGAGCACCCCTGGCCTAAAATCAACGTATATTGAGGAGTTCACCTCCATAACGATAAATGTCCACTAGATGGGGCTGTTGAGTCACGTCATGTGACTCCAGGTGGTACAGCTTCTTAAAGGGACATGAACGTCGCCAACCTACACACATTTTTTCATTACCAAATTTATTGACATGGGAAAAACGATATTGATTACAGTCAGAAATGTTGATAATAAATTTTCGATTCATCGCCCAGCCCTACCTCCAGCCCTGGAGTCTCCTCCCAGTGGCCTGGAAAACCTCCGGAGATGCCCGAACCGCCTCAGCGAGCTCTCATCGATGTAGAGGAGCAGCGACTCTAAACCCCCCGAAGACGAAACTTCTCACCTCACGTCTAAGGTCGGGCCCAGCGTCTGAATCACCACCTTAATGTGGGGGAGGGGTTTGAGCTGTGATGGTGGAAGCATGCAGCCTCCGGACACCGGTAAATTGACCTCGGGGGAAGAATCCAATTAAGTGTTTGCTTCAGGATTGGGCTCAGCCTAAAATAAACAGCAGGAAGCCACCTATTGGTGAGCATACCACCTGCAATTACAACAGTCAAGGTCAGGTGTGATGCAGGCGAGGGCCGGGGGCTGAGTTCCCCGGTGTCATAAATTGGCTCCGAGTTCAGCAGCGCAGCATAAATCATCCTAGTTGCCAAGCATCCACGAGGTCACGCTCCCTAACATCCATGCAACGTTGTCACTGGAGCTAGAGGACACTAACTCTGACATTTACTCTGGTTTACAACAGCCTGTCTGAAAATGTTGCTCGGCTGCAATAATTCCAGGCTGTGCTGCATCCTGAAACGCTTCTGACGTTTTCCCGTCGAGCCTCAGAACAACCAAACCATCCATCCAGAGACGTGCTGACAAACCGCTTCACACAGACGAACCCGCAATTTACTGAGAAATACGGCGAGCCTGAAAGGGCTCTGAACCCTAGAGGAGGTCTGAGAGCGGCGCGGCTCCTTATCTAGACAAACCCACGGCAGATATGGATTTTCCGTGGCCTCTGTGACTACGCAAAATGACAAAGCTCGCAACTTTCCATAAAAATGCTAATGGGGATTACGGAGAGAGCCTCGGGCACTTTCCATGCTCTGAAAGAGGCCATTATCTGGAAATTTAGTGAACATTAGTCCAATATAGATTCTTTTCCTCCTCCACTCTGCCACTAGGTGAAGTTATTAATGCGTCTGTTGCATAATAAGCTGTGTGTGTGTGTGTGTGTGTTTGACGTCTCAGCTAGTCAGCTCAGTGATTGACATGTTGAATCATCAGCCGTGTGTGTGTGCGCTGAAAGCCAAGAGGAGGAACGAACCCCCCCCACCACCGTCACATTGCATTACCGCCTCGGTGGCATGGTATCATCACATCAAATTAATCTTAATGAACACAAGCGAGTCGACTGAGGAGAGAGATAATCAAACTTTTATTAAATGTCTTAATCTTCTGTACATGCATAATGTAATGGAAAGAGAGAAAGGTTTGAGATGCTCGTCTGCAAGGGGCCTGATCTTTACCCCAAAACGTGTGAGCGTGCAGCAGACTAAAGACGATCCGCCGCAGCAGGAATAAAACGATCCGAGCACAAGCAGCCGGTTCCCTCGAGTAAACAAAAGAGATTCATTTCAAATATTAACTTCCTTCAGTTCATTTGGTTATCATAAAAGACAAGCGGCCGCGCTGGAAACCTTTCCAACGCGGCGGTAACTTGTAAACAAGATGTTAACAATAAAATGCATGAAGCATTTAATCCATAAAACCATCTTTACTTTAATATTTACATCTTTAATTAGACTCAGAGATGCTCCCGCTGGACTGAAATGTACCAAGAAGTTATCAGAAGTAGATCAATCTGGACAGCGTTCCTTAATAAAGCACCAGGCTTTAGTGATTTCAACAATTACACAAAGAAATTCAAATAAAACGAGACGTCTGATGAGATGCAAGGCGCTGAGGCCCCTTTGGCTGCTGGTACGGTAGCAGTGGTGGACATAATTCAAACATGGCAACGCCGCAGATCCGTTTAGCGTGACTAGATGTGCACAAAGAGCTGGGATTTCATCCTCTAGACAGGTTTCCTGGTGCATGTTGTTGCAGCACATTCATTTTATTTTTCATTTTAAACCCTTAACAGAATCTAATTATGCCTATGTACAAGACATTTACATTAAATATCCCCACCACACCGCTTCAGCCTCTCAGGTAAAAGTCTCACCTACACCAAATCAAACAGAAACGAGGCCAACGCTCTGGACGTGGCCCCGAGCGGGACGTCGGGTGGCAGGTTGGGCTCGCCGCGCCGCGTCCGGGTTGTGCAGAGCGGCTCTACCTCGTCAGCTGACCCACAACTTTCAGCAGAGTCTTGTTCTCCTGTTTGAGTTGCTCGTTCTCATCTTCGATGTCGTCCAGGTCCTGCAGAGAGGGCACAGAGGGCCACGTGTGAATATTCATCAGCTGTGAGTTAGTCTGAGAGGTAAAAACCAGCGCGACTCACTGACTCATGCTCCCCTCTCAGTCAGGGAGCACTGATAGCGACAAATTAGACATTAACGGCATCAATTAGCTGCAAATGACGGAGGCTGCTAGCTGCCTGGGCTCGGTCTCGTATACCTGACACTTCTCATTTTCAGGCGGCTCAATCAACGCTCGTGATCGGGGGGGCTGTCGAGGCCAAGCTCAACAACATTTGGAGGAAATTAAAAAGGAGGTCAGGAGTTTACACCCTGAAGGATTCCTCTGCTGCGAAGAAACATAAAACAGGAATGAATCAAACATCTGAGTTTTGTGTGGAGAACAAAGTGAAGTCATGTTCTGTGGTTCCTGGTCTCCGGGGACTTTACAGGAACACGAAATGTAAAAACAAGCAAAGGTTCTTCAAATGTTTCCTTTTAGTAAAATAAAGATGAAGGCTGTGTCCAAATCCAGAGGTTGTTTCCTTCAGAGGCGGCATTTAAAGCAACATTCCGCAACTTTTACACCTTAAAATGATGCTTTTTTGGAAAGTTTTGGCGTCATACTATCATCTATTATGTTCATTTTAATACCTGTGATAGTGTTGGGGGGTCCCACGTCTGTTTACCGTACAGTTTTTGAGGTTGGGTCGCTACCGGAAGTACTGACTGGGTGTCGCTTTACGGCCGTATATGGCAAGCCAAAGGGATAAAAAAGGCTCGTGTTCTAAAAGCGAGCATTATGTCCGCCAAACTGCGCGTCTTGAACGAGCGTTTTGGCGGACATAATGCGAGTTTAGAATGCGCATTTTTTAAAAATCCCTTTGGCTTGCCATAATTGTATAACGTAGACTCAGTGTGTAGCAGCAGCAGATTCACCAAAGAAAGCTAGAAATCCCTCATCAGAGGAATCTAGGAAAAGAAAAGGAGAACGTGATAGAGTAAGAGCAAAGACCAGAGTTATTATTGGGCCGTCTTTTCCTCGCTGGAGAGCTCTTTTAGAAAGAACAGCATGAACTACGGAATCTGACCTAGCCGTGCTGCTAATGGCTAGGTAAGTAATAAATGATTTCACCAGGGTTATTGTGTTTGGTCGGGCATAAAGTTGTTATACAGTCCTGATAAAACTATTTATTCAATGTGTGGAGGTGGAAAAGTTTGTTTTCGTTGTTTTGCCTGATATTAGGAATGTAAATATGGCTCTTATGCCCCAGAGAGAGAAATTTGATTTTACAACAGTGACGTTACGCAGCAAGCCTCTAGAGGGTGACAAAGAGCATATATCCGCAAAGTTAAGGAATGGGGCTTTAAAGGCTGATTATGTCAGAGGAGTGACAAGGCTGTCTGATGTCCGGTCTTAGCGGTTGAGGAACGTACCTAAACCGGGTACGTTGTTTGTTTGTTCAGTGGGTTCATTTTTTTACCAGATTATGAAAAAAATAAAAAAATTTAAGAGAAGCTAAGAGCCTAAAGCCACATAAAGGAATTAAATCCAAACTGGATCTGTTGCAGTTTTTTCCTCTGAAGTTCTCTATATTTGTCTCATTAGATGTTTGATCTTATCAGCATCAATCTCTCTGTGAGCTTCAGTGAACTCTGAAACATGCAGGTTCTCTGCTGAAAGCTTATCATAAAGGAGATACAAACCCACCAGCTGAGTTCATCTCTTTTTTCACTCAAATAAACTTCCCCGGTGTCTGAGGGTTCCTGGATCAGCCGTTATCTCCCGTCTGACATCAGGCCCTGCAGCAGCTCCTTCCTCACGTGTCTCGCTGCGTCCTCACATAAAGCTGCTGTTATGACCGGCCGCGTGTCCCTCTGATGCTATCGCGGTGACGTCTCCTGCAATGCTGCTCCTTTTGTGTTTGCAGATGGGTTATTATGTGGCATCCATCATGACAACAAAAGTCTCGGGATAATAACCAGGAGACATTCGTTCGTTTGTTCGTTCCACTTGTTGCTGAAAATGTTCCGATTTCTAAGCGTGTGTGAATGGAGAGGCTGACCCATTTAGATTCTGATTGGCTCTACGGGGGACAAGAAGGACCTGTTCTCATCATCTTTTCTGATATCGGCCATATTTTCCCCCAGAGAGAAAGCTGGAGGTTTTCTTATCATCCCTGTTGATCCAGGAAGCACAGACACCGGTGTGGAAGTAGAGGAGGGATTGTTGACCATCTGGGTGAAACGGTCACCAGGTTTAAAAGAACACTTGGCAGGTTTGGCATGCTTTTAGTACCCCGTAGTGTCTGTTTGTGAAACCAAAAGTGAAACTTATCTCCTCACTGTGCGTTCATCGTTCTAACACCTTAATCTAACAGCTGAAATGTCTCCTCAGCCTTCATTAGTGTCTACAGGAGCGGTTCATCACTAAATCAAACACATCAGCTGTGTTCATGATCTAAAACATGCAGGAAACGTGCTGGAAGCAGACTGCAGCACCAGGTATGTCAGCTCCACTTTACAAACCGGACCTCCACTCTGAAGTTGCAAGTGCAGTGGGGGTCTGAGTGACATTTCATTAACCCTGTAAAGGATCATTTTAGCACATACTGGCTCAAGAAAATGATTTAAAAATATGAAAATGTTGCACAGTATAGCTTTAAAGCAGTTTAGATCACATACATTGATGTAAGTATGATCTGATCTCAGCAAGAGGAGGAAACAAGACAACTAAACATAACTTAAAAAATTATATTAATCCTATTTATTTACAATAATTTATAAATAAATAACTGTCTGCTTCAATTTAAATTTTATGAAATTATTTGTATGAAAAAACTTTCAGATAATAAAGTTTTGTAGTGAAATCAGCTTCTTCAGGGGCCTGATGCTGTAGAGAGCTTCATTAATGCAAACCTGCTTTTTGATCACATTTCTGAACTGGATTGCTGACGGGGAACTTGGTTCAGAGCTGCATTCTAAGTTTTGTTAAAGATCAACTTATTTTTAATACATCAGCAGTGGTCTGTAGTATGGATGAATGCCTCGTAATTCCTTCTCTGAGGGAAAAAAGCTCCGATGCTCCTGTCTGAGGACGCAGAATTCGGACGAAGGCTTCAGACAACAGGATTTGGAGTCTTACTTCCTGATATGTGGACATCTCTCCTCTGATTGGCTAACAGCAACACAACTCTACCACTGACTCCGTTTGCTCTGCAACGTTGATGTTTTATCTCCACAAATAACACAAGCCTGGAGGAGTTCTGCTGTGTGGTGGAGTTGCTAATGCTAACGGTTAGCTTCTACTAGCCCAGACGTTCTCTGCTGTTTCCTGGACGCTAAACCAACAACAGCCTTCCCCGTCGTGAGTCAAGATGGGTGAGTCCATGAATGTTAAGTGACAGTGTGACGTAGATCTGTCAGGATTTTCTAATCCTAGAGTTTCACCGTCTATTTTCTATCAGAAGCTAATGCAGGAGGTAGGTGGAGGAGACTATTTTCATGTTCAGCCTGCATGAAAAACTCAGAGTGACTGATCATTTTTTAAAAAAATCTGTAAAATGGTTTCCCAGTGAACCTGGTCTTTGAGTAGAAATCCTTCCAAGCATCTTGCATGGGTACCAGAAGGACAAAGACCCTAACAACCCTCAGCTGAGAGGACCTAACCAGCTCTCACTAGTGTTTAAAAGCTTGCTCATTTTAGTTTGATTGGAGGAAAATCTAAAACAATCACAATCATTCTCCAACTTACTTGACCAAAACATCTTTCCCATGAAATGAAACCTGAATGAATCTTAACTTAAATGTATTTATTCTAGATAAGTAACGCTTAATGTCACTGAGAAAACCATACGCCTGGTGTTTTAATTAGATTACTAATCTCAGAAAGTCATATTTTCCTCTCAGGCAGAAGTAGATCAGATAACAGGTAAGAAAGGAAAGGTTAGCATAAGGACGGGATGAAGAGAACAAGAATGACCTTTACCATAAGTAGCAGGAGTGTAATCAACACCGCACCAACAGTTTACAACAGTTGTTCACACATCACTTAAGTCTTCAGAATCCAATCATAATAACCAATTATTTAATACCAAAGTGACACACTCCAGCGTGACCTTTGGAGTCCCGTGCAGAAACGTATTTGTGTGGCGCTGAGGAAAACATTTGCTTGATTGTGGATTAATTTAATAATAAAGATTAAACTGAATCCTGCTGTGCACGGTGGACTCAAAAGCACTTTTTTGGAGGGGAAGTCCTGCTGTGAAATAACATCTTTCCTTCTACAAGGAGGTTGATTGTAATCTTTGCTTTCTGCCAGATGAATTCAGACAATGCTGCACTGATTGGGAGTTTGGAAGGCTGGTGATTTGGTGATGGTTCGTGTTTGGCCCGTGGCTGAATGTTTTAGGACTTTAGAAGTTAGAGAACTCTAACCCCACAGGTGTTCCTCATGAGGAGCCTAACGGTCTGTGGATGTAAACAACACAAACAAATGCTTCAATATGAGGGTAATAGGGTTTATGCCACGAACGCCCGTTTTGACGCTTCCCGACTTTTTAGCCAGCTGAATCACTTCCGGGTTGCAGTTCTGTTTGTGTTCTCTATCGTCGCAGGACCTGCCAAAGATAACGGTCAACAGGATAACCCAGGCCACATTTAAGATGCCACATTCAAATAAAGACAAAGGTTTTAAATAGAATGTGTCCACCTACGTTAATTATGAAGGGGAGGTAAACTCCTGCTTTGGTTTGCTAAATGATGATACATGCTAGGTCTTTACTAGCCAAAGTTCATCATATACGTAGACGTGACATGGACTGATGCTGCCTACTGGAGCTAGCGTAGTAGCGAGCCGCCATCTTGGATGGGTTCCAATTTGTCCCCAGTGCATTTATTTCTACTGAGGAAGGTGTTTACCCAAATTAAAAAAACACTTTTTATTATGCTTTTTCACAAAATCAGACATATGGTACGACAATTAAAATATAAATATAATTAAATACAATAAATAAAAATATAAAATCCCATCAGGTAGGCTAGAAAAGTCAATAGTAGTCCCACGTGGTCTGTTTTCAATAGTACGCTGATTGTTGCAACCGTAGGCTGCCCAAAAAACGGGCATAGTTGCTCACTCTGCGTTGACTCCCGTTGGATTTGGAGAGTGAGGAACCCACCCAATATGGCGGTGACGCTGTGACGTTCTCCTGCACCCAATGGCGTGTCTACGTATTCATGTCTATGGCAGAAACAACTCTAACAATGTTATCAGAGAGATAGGTTAACATCATGAGTCTTTGTTGTTTCTTAAATGCTAACTCTCTGCTAACGTTGTTAGCATTGCTTCCTCACTTTGCTATAGTAAAGAGCTAGCATGCATCATTTTGCAACCCAAGGCAGAAGCTTGCTCCCTTACCTTCAGAGCTATGAATGTAGGCAGACACATACAACTTGTAGCCTTTGTCTTTATTTGATTGAGGAGTCTTAGATGTGGCCTAGATTATCCCGTGTACGTTGTTGATCGTTATCCTCGGCAGGTCCCGCAGCGATAGCGTACCAATGCCATGGAGAACACTAACATTACTGTGACCCGGAAATGATTCAGCTAGCTAAAAAGTCAGGAAGTGTCAAACCTGTGTCTGTAGCAAACAGCCTATTGAGCTCAAGTATTTAAATCACTGAATACAAGTGTCTAAGATCCTCACTGAGGAAACAAAAGAGCTTTTTTATACACAACTTGAGTAAAATCCCAGATGATCCAAATCCTCCACAAGACTCCCACACATGCAAACACAAAAGATGGTTCCAAATATCCGTAATCAGAGCGTGTAGTGATGGAGGCTTCACTCACTCTGTTCAGCAAGTCAATTTCCTCCTTTAGCTTCCCGATCAGATCATCTTTGTCCTGGTGGTCCTTCAGCAGCCTGGCATTCTCCTGACGCTCCCAAGCCAGCTCCTGGAAGCACAGGGAATTTTAACGTTGTGTTAAAAGTTCTCTCACATGTCTGAGACTCAAATACTGCAGGTGATTAAAATACATGGGACACACGGTTCTGTGCAAAAGTTTTAGGCAGGTTTGGAAAAAATGCTGTAAAATAAAGAATGAAATATGAATAATGTTTTTTATTCATTTACAAAACGAAAAGTGAGTGACACCAACAGCCAAAGCCGTTAAGAACTATCTTCAGCGTAAAGAAGAACAAGAAGTCCTGGAAGTGATGGTGTGGCCCCACAGAGCCCTGATCAACATCATGGAGTGTGTCTGGGATTCCATGAAGAGACACAAGGATGTGAGGAAGTCTACATCCACAGAAGATCTGTGGTCAGTTCTCCAACATGTTTGGAACCACCTACCATCCCAGTTTAATGTCTTACTCATTAATATTCATGATACGCAAACATCTCGCCTCTGATTGGCTAACAGAAACACAACTCTTCTGCTGCCTTCATTCGCTCTTTTTTCTTGGATAAAGAAAGCAACAGTGATGAGTTTTCTCCACCAATAGCAAAAGACTGAATGTGTTCCTCCACGCTGTGCTAACGATTAGTTTCTTCTAGCCGAGACACGCTCTGCTCTCTTTCCTGTGGGCGGTCACAAGCCAAGGTGGGCGGGGCCATCCTTGAGACTCCATTGATTTCCAGTCTGTTTTCCTTCTGAGACTAATGCAGGAGATGGGGGTCGAAGAGATCTTTCAAGTTCAGCGTGCGTAACGCAGAATGAATGATGGTTTTTAAAAAAGAACAGGTTTCTCAGTGAACCAGAGCTTTAAGGTGTTCAAACAGGATTAGGACTTTACAAATCTTTCTTACAGAACCCTGATCTTCAGGAAGTCGTTTCAGGTTGAGACCAATGCAACGATTATTAAAAAGTACCTGATATAATGCTTTACAGGACCCAGACTGAGACCAACAGCAGGACTTGTTACTTGCAAAAACATAAAGGATCGGTTGACTGTTCTGTCTTTTTAGAAATGACAGGTTTTATAAAAGATGCAATTTTCCATTTCCCAGTTCCACGGTCTCTTTCAGCTCCACAATATTAAACCCACACAGAAGGGCTGTGAACAAAACATTAATAGTTCCTTTTGTAGAGCAAATTGCACCTAAAAGTCAGAGATTTACTGTCCGCCTCCTCCCACAGCTTGAATTAAATGAATATTGTTCCTGACTGAGAGGCAGAAAGACTAGAAATATTAGATTAACATGCACACACGTTCAAACTGCTACTCTTTTATTATGGAAATGAAGATCAGAACAGGATTTAGAGTTTTTTCCCTTTAGCTGTTGCAGAAAGATGTGAAATAATTTCCATAGTAACCATTTGGGGGAGGTAGACCTAAAGGTTTCCTTTCCTAAAAAATCTCATCGTAATTTAAATAAAAATCAGAATACAAGTTCCTCTTAAACCACAACAAAAATGGGTTTAATCTTCATCATGATTTTAAATTCTGCTTTTTTGGCTTATTAAATCTTCATCTGTGTGCTTGTTTTGTTTGTGTTCCATAAAGTCTAAAGATCTAAAGTTCAAGCCTGGAGTTTAAGGTTTAGCTAAAAGAAATCTGACAAAAACAGACGTGTCACAGGAAAAGCCGGATGACTGTGAAATAAGAAACCCAAACACAAATTTGAGCGTCTCAAAAGCTTTTCCAGTCGTTTGACCCTGAGAACCCCCTCATGCTGAAGCCAGGGAGGTCACAGTAGTACTCACTTTAAAACCCTTTTCTCCAAAGCCACATGCGTGACTCTTTTTTATATTTTTGCAGTGGGAGCGCTGAGGGGTTGAGTGTCTGATAGGGGCGGTGCAGAAGGAAAAGACATATCTGTGCTGTTAAAGGTCATCTCTTTGACAAAATGAAGAATTTGTGCCACAGCTGAACAACAGTTTTCAGACAGAAAGGCAGAACTTCTCCAGCTGCACAAAAGACAAACAGAAAATTTCCTTTTTGGAGTTCTGAGATGAATTTCTGATGGAACTCACATCGAGGGGATCGGATTCTTAAAGGAAAGAATAACAGCTTCTAGAGTTATGGGGTAGAAACGGGCAGAAAAACTTAGTGAAAATTGTTTCTCATTTACAGTTTTTTCATATCTTGTAACAAAAAAATATTTCATACTTTTTTTCAGATTAATATTAGAGTAAACCAAAAAGATGCCGTGGCTTCTTAGGGGTATAAGACATAACTTCTGGGTCGCTCCTCTTTACTGGCTTCGGTTCTTTAAACAACTCTGGAGCTTTTTGCTGCTGGTGTCTAATTACAAATGAAAGAGAATGAAATCTGTTTCAATGTAACCTTATTTCAAATATGATTGAGACATTATACTGTTTTGTGATCATTTCACTGTAGAAGTCTTACATGTTGCTCCTCTACCTCATAAAAAGTGCCTATTTTGGGAAAACAATCACAACAAAAATAAAATTTTCTCTACTAAAGAGACAAGCTAGCAATTTGGAAAACACTCTGAAATCCTTTGTGGTTCAACAAATTAAACTCCTAAAATACTCTGTCAGGCAAGTCCAGCATGGCAGTTATGAATCGTGTCGATTTATGACCCGATTGTGCCCTCCTGACAACCTTAAGGCTGAGCCAGATTACTGTAATGGCTCTAAAAAATAATCTCATCAGATATTCCTGCTGTGTGTGGTGTGTTAAGAGCGCTCCGGTCTGTTTGGAAGCATGTTGGGATCATACATTTGGCCTGTCAAACGTGTTGCATTAGTTAGTCTGATTTTGTACAAATGATGAAAATGTTCCCCTAGAAAATATGAAAATGTGCAAATAAAATTTAGAATTTTTTGGGATTTATACTTAAAGCCACAATGTGTAATATTTGTACCTGTTTACTACCAAATTCTGTGTATCCAGTGCACAAACTTGTCCTTTTTCATTAATATTTCTCACCAACATCAATTCTAAATATTCCTCTCAGCTTCAAATTTTACATTTTTAATACATAAATTGTGGTCGACGCTCCATGGTCATCCTCCATCTTGAAATACGGTAGCTATTTAGGGACATACGAGCTCTGAGTTACGCGTTTGCACTATGACTGTAACCTGAAAGAAACAGCAGAGGGCAGCAGTGCGCCGTGGAAGCATGGCGTCTGACAATGCAACTAAGAAGAGACGAGACTAGCTGTTACACTGTTGCTGGACTTTGTTAGTTTGAATAACAAACAATGAAATCAAAAGACACATCAAATATGTCAGGTCTTATTGATTTCCAACACTCTGCAGCCGCATATGATGAGAACCCCGCCCGCAACAGCTAGACACCAGCCTCTAAGTGTTGTTTTTATGACTCACCTCAGCTGATCTTTTCTTCATAATAAAGCTCCCAATCCGGTCCCAACATATCAGTTCCAAAGTCCTTCTTCAAGAAAGCTCCTACTATTAAAGTCTCCTCTCTTACCGCAGCCTGCCGTGTCTCTCCCAACGGTGGTCCGCTAGCCGGTAGCCATGTTAGCATTAGTTACCGGTAGTTTATTTCCACAGCGTGTCCCCGGCTCCAGCCAAACCTCATCGGCTATCCGATCGCTAAACAGCCAGTGGTTGATGTTAGCTCCATCTCGATCCTCATTGCGGCGCACACTGATCAGCTGATGGCTAACCGGCAGACTCTTGTTTACTCCGCTGCTCTGATCCACATGACACCTGACGCCACAGCTGATGCCACCCCTCCTCCGTGTGTGAATCGGTGACAGATAGCTATGCTAGCTTCCTTCAGGACTGGTAGGTTGATACAACAGCTAACAGCAGTGTTTCCCCAAGAAATGTTCACAGCCGTGATGTTTGTTGACTAAGGGGGGTGTAGGATAGCGCCGCCTCGTCGCGCGGGGGGAGGGGGGTGCGCGCGCATCGTCTCCGCGGGGGGGGGGGGGGGGGCTACGTGTGGCATTATGCATTAAGACTGAACACTCATTAAAAAATGTTTTTTACCTGCTTGAGTAGTTATATGCTTTGTGTGGGTTAGGCTACAGAGACTGGAAATAAATCAATCTCATGCTTTTTATAAAAAAACGAACCAGATAGCTGGAGTGAACGCTGGACTTGTTGCCTTTTTGAGTGGGCCACCGTAGCTGCAATACTTACTCGAAACTGCATGGCGCTAAAGAGTCGCAGTTTTTACCATGATTTCTATGAATATCACTGATAGGGCCTTTAAAGGAACTAGAGGCAGGATCTTTAAAAAATCTGTAAAAAATGAAACATGTATGTTCATTTTTTCAAAGCTAATGGGTGATGAAGCGTTATAAACCTAAAAGAATGAGGCCACCCATGTATTGTTCCATTTTCTTGAACAGGCTGTTTGCTGCAAAACGCTCTGCAGTTCGGTCACGAATTTCCCGCGCTGCCCTACGGATATGGCGTCAATTGACACTGCTTGCGCGTTCACGACAGCTTCAAAACAGTAAGAAAATGTGTTCGACACTGCAGATCGGTAGGTGGCGCTATTGCACCATAAGTTGCTTGCCAACCGCCAAACTCCAAAAGAAGAACTGTGGGAATGGATTCTACTGCAACCAGCAAACGACCAAGCGTGGCACAAAGGAAGTTTATTCAGCGGCATCTCGTGAGTCAAAGACCAAATATGGTAAAAGACAGGCAGGGACCCGAATCTATATCGGATACGTGATTGACGAATGGAGGCTGCTTCAACTATATCTGGGACTCAAAAAGGATGCTGCCATGGCTCATTTCCTAGTGAGCAGGTAAGAAACATTATAGGTTGTGTTTAGAGATGATGACAATGATCTGACCTCACCGATGACTCAGAGAGAGCTAGCGTGCAGTAGCATTAGCTGTGATCATGCTACAGTAGTAGCATTAGCTGTGATCAGGGCTACAGTAGTAGCATTAGCTGTGATCAGGGCTGCAGCGTGGATTGCTTCGCCGCAATATTGTCCGTGAGAGCGGCGGGGAGTTGCCTTTTCAGCGTGAGATATTGGAGGTGTGGCGTGAGAGCGTGTGAAGAGAGTCAGGTAATGGTATTTTTGTGTTTGTGTAACATAGCCGTCTGTGCACGCTCCCGTGCTGGGCTGCAGTTACTCGCAGAGCCGGGCGCGTCGCTCGTGAGCATCGTTTCTTTTTTCCTGCCCCTAGTTCCTTTAACTTGTGACTTTAAACTATTCTGAACTAATAAAAATCCTGTTTAAGGTAATTAAGCGCCAGAGACATTCAGCACCTTCGTTTTTGACCGTTTACATCTGACATCTACTTCATTCAAAACAATAAATGAGTCGATCTGGAAAGAAAACTAGAAAGAAAGAATAAACAGAGCCTGATAATATCCAAACAAAGATTATTTTTGTAAACTTGATTGAAGGGAAACTAGAGGACAACCATCTCCAGTGGACACAGAGATAACTGCTTGAAGATCAGTAAATATCAAGAGTGTTTGAGAGGAAAAGACTTGAAACCTCTCAAAAACAGCAAGCCCTGACCTTCTCACAGCAGGGAAACAATAAAACCTGCCAACACTGTTTACTGCTGCTCATCTGAAGCTCGAACTCACACCAGATGTCTACCTTTACTCACCTTTTCCTCCACAACAAAAGGTTTTTAAATGTACACGGTAAATATCTTGTCTTAATTTGCTAAATAAACATTCGCTACCTTCTCCAGCTCCTCCAGCCTTTTCTCCAGACTTCCAGCTCCTCCATCTCTGCTGTGGCGGTGGTGTCGCTGTCTGCTGTTCCCACCCGCCTCCTCCTCTGAGCCCTGCGCTGCAGAGCTGCAACAAAACAAAAGCAACAAGTTCAACTTCAAGTTTGACAAAGAATCCTGTTACATTTTCTTTTTTAGAAGTGTCCGGTAGTTCATTAAAAGAGGGTTTTATGAATCAGAGCCACGTTATTAAGCTTCAATAGGATGACACATCCATCATCAAAAGACCAGGTGGGAATATCTTCTTTGCCCTTTCAATTAGGCATGAATTATTAACACCCCCTCTTCCTTTTATTCCTTTAATAGCTGACGAGGATTTACAACTTTGGTACAAAAAGGATTCTGATTAAGAAAAAATGTTATATGTTACAGCTTTAAACGGGCCCTGGTATGGCAGCGGGAAATGTGCGTCACTATTCTGAAGTTGAGAAAAGAAAAAAGGCCTGAAAGGTTTTTGAACGCAGCTCGAGCAGAACATTAACCTTATCTCCTCTCTACCTGCTGCTTGGAGGCTGAAGCAGCTTGAGGAGAATATTCATGTGAGGTTTATTTTCTTGCTGACCTTTTTTGATTAATTCTCGACATGGGAACTTCAAATAAACCTGCCCTCTGCACTCTAACCACAACTAGCAGGTAGATGCAGAACACGGGGAGTTTATAAAACATCCCCAGCAGTTCATGAGTCTGCAGGATTGTTGACATGTTGAACAACACGTAACTTCTTTGCATCTCCACTAATTCTAAACGTATGAAATTTGAAGCACCAGTTTTGCTGCTTTTTGGCATTTTAGAGTCTCACTTTATACCTCCACATGAACTGATGCACACGCACACGTTACGGTTCGAGTTAACTTAAAACACAAATGTCCAGGTTCTAAATAAATAAATACATTTTAAATATTACTATTTGATCACTGATATGTCAGAAAGCATCCAGGTGCTTCAGGCATCAGCTGTGGATCTAAGACAAGGTGTGTGTGATCTAGAGCTTAAATGAAGCATCCCCAGCTACGCTAAATGAGACAAATATTTAGCCGCTACCGCTAAGCACTTGTGGAAATATACTGGTTATTGACTTGTTTCTCACAACTAGTACTGCTCCGTGACATTTTGACCATATTTTCAAAGCAAAGGAAATATAAAGGCTTATCCAAATATTCGATCAATCGATCGATGACAGTGGCTAATTAATCAATTATTAAAATAGTCAATAGCTGCAGCCCTAATTTGAAGAATTAAAAAGACAAATTCTGCCCATTTCTTAACTCAAAGCTCCATGACAGCATGATAAATATACAGTCTTGTTTATTTTAAAACCTTGTAAAACAGACATTCTTCTTTACCTTTTAGAGGCCCTACACATGCAGAGGCGGTGCATTTCTGTACTTTGACATTTCCAGAGCCAGCAGCTTATTTTTATGCCTCCTTACATAAAAAGCCAAACCTTGCAGAGGTTGTTGCTTTTGATCAAAAGGAGGTCCTTGAAACGCTCTCCTTGGCACTTTTCCATTCGCAGACAAAGTGCGTTTCATTTTTTCTCTTTTTGAGGCTCTTCGAGGCTACGCTTCTTTAATCAACACAACCAAACCCAGAAGAAGACATGCAGAGTGCACATATAATATATACATAACACAAAGCAAAGCATCCACTCAACAGGATGCCGCTAAAAAGGCAGAAACACACAACGTGACATTCCTTCTGCGTCTACATTAGTGCATCTGTTACTGGTGTTCCTGTTCACACAACAAACACACACAAGGGTGCTTGAAGATGCCCAGCGGGTGCTGAAGCCAGAGCCTAAACATCCACAACCTGGAGACTAAATATCACACCGTGGCCCATTAGCACCCTGCAGAGTGAGGTCTGAGGGAGTGAGAGCCTGAGCCAATCACTCCTGGGAGCCCCAGCAGGAGGGAGGGAGAAAGCACAAACAGGAGAGGAAGCAGCAGCAGAAGTCACACGTATTACAGCATCTCCACAAAGTCGAGTGTTGATGCAGAATCGTCCCAAACATCACAAAAGACCAGAAACGTTAGATTTGCTGCCTGCTCACACCAGATACAGGCCGAAGCATCCTCCCATTCAGAGACACTTCCCTGCTCTCTAAGCTGTTGCTGGGATTCAGGCGTTCCTAACAGGCATCTGGTTCTGAATCCTTGCTCCGGACCCCTGAGCGGTCCACACTGAACCACATGTGTGTTTGATTTATTCACCTTTATTTATAGAAAAGAGCTGCCTAACTATAAAATTTTCTATATTCACTGATCAAAACATCCCCACTGGAAAGCAGATGTGCCTCAAAGAACAGGATTGTCATCAGGCTCTGAACATCACCACAAGATGAATCCTTTAATAAAACTGGCCATGAAACTCACGGATCGGTAGTGAGAAAGTAACTTTTGGCTTATGCCTCTTTTAGAAAACAATGCCGCCAATTTGCCGCAATGCCGATGCGGCATCTGGGAGTGTTAGGTCATTTATAAGAGTTCAGACCGTGGCGGTAATGTGGCGCAATCGTGACCTTTTTATAAAAGATTACGCAATGGCAGCATAAAGGGGATAAGGGGGCGGTCTCTGTGCTGTCACAGATTTCCGTTTATCTTGGACATAACTTGCTTTTAATTGCGATCAAAGCCAAGCGCGTTAAGTTTTTTCACAAGCAGCCACAGGTGTCTGTCCTCCACAGTCCTCGTGAACTGTCAGATGATCTGAGCTGCAGCGCTACTGGAGAAAAGCTCTCGGAGCACCGCATCGCTCCAGTTTATCATCTCAGCTGACTCTGTTTACAACACAAAACTTATGCCCGTGTTCATTTCCAATATAGTTCCCAGCCGGAGCTCGGCATTAATTCATCACCTGGTCACGACACCTCCCTCTGTTCCGCCAAGGCTTAATGTGCGTTTATAAGACCGTCAAAGCCGCAATATTCCTGCATCGTCTGTTGCCATAGCGCGTTCATAAGACACAACGTTGCGGCAATATTTCGCTGATTTGTCAGCACGGTGTGTCTTATAAAAAGGGCTTTAGAAAAATGGACTGCAGTAACCAAATCTGACCACAGGATGTCACTCTTACTTCATTTTTACTTATTGCACCTTTAACTTTTGTTCATGCTTATAAATAAAACTGTCAGCAGCCAAAGAAGTTCTTTATAATAAACATTAACCTGTCATAAAAAAATGCTGTGACAACCCCCCATACAATAAAAAGAAAACACCAAAATAGTTTGACAAAAACTGAACTTTCCTAGAACCAAATGTAGTAGAAAACATTTCAGTATGACAATAAAAATAATAAATAATTAAAAAAACGAAAAACTGATTTATATGGATGAAGCACTAAAATGTTATTTCCGTTTTTCCATGAGTTGATAAAGTTTTAAAGGACGATTCTGTCAGGATTTTGAGGAACCCTCAGGTAATAAAGCCTTTTTTAAAACACGTTTGGTTTTATGAAAAGCAGAGATGACTTGTGCAGATGAATGTCTTCGATAACCCAGACAGTGTTGTGTACTTCTGGTCTTTTAGCCATCTTGTGCTGCCCAGCCCACCTGGCAGGTTATCCGTCGAAGACTCGCGGAGCGTCCAAGTGTAGCCAGGCCAGCTGATGGGAGCAGCAGCCATAATTACACGGACAGATTGAATGTCAGCTTGAAAACCGGGCTTGAAGTTGAACACAACTGCTCATTTTGGGTATCAGAAAATAAATACACCATGGAATCATATAAATCATTTTCTTTGGTCAATTAGAAGAATATAGTTATTGATGCATAAATGGGCAAATTTTATTCAAAATATGTTACCATTTTCAATGTCCAGGTATTTTGACCCAAACGTTTATTTAAACAGCAAAAAGTCTGACTGAAACTAATCCTTTGTGGGTTATTTGGTGGGGAGGACTTTGGAAGCCCTTTATCACATGCCACAGCACACCTGACCAAACCGACACAATCATTTCCCACACAAAAGCAAGACATTTACTTTCACCGCTCCCTGCCTGCCACAGCAGGGAAGTGATGGCCTGAACAAAGTGTCACAGGTCCAGATGGTGTCCTGTCAGCTACTGTTCAAAAAGCAGCCATCAGCCATCATCCCTCCTGAACCGTAGCAGCAAGAAATAAGCTGCACTGAAGGAAAAACATTACAGCGATGCTTCAGAAGCATCCCTCTGACAGCTCCTGGAATAATAACTGGTGATTTTCAGCCTGACTTCCATTTGTTTTCATGATAAATGAGAAGAAAATTAAAATGAGCCTCACCTCTTATGGCGCCCACTTGCAGATTTGGGGGTGTCCTGCAAAAAAGGAGTAAACTTTGAGTTTCGTTTGCACAGAAAAATGGTGATACCAGAAAAAAAAGTATGCATCTTAGGTAGAATTCACTCACAAATAGAAAAAATGACAACCATCAGCATTAGAAAGCCTTCAGGATGAATGTGAACATTCAGAAATAGCAGCTTTGTTACATTTAGCAGCTCAGATGGAGTCTGTAGCCTCAAGTTGGGAAATGCAATCTTGTTTTGCAACATGAATGTCATTTTTCACCCCATTTTTCCATTATTGTGTGAGCTAAAGAGATCTGAACATTGTTCAGATCCATATGTAGGTGAGCACAGAGTAAAGAGGCCTCGAGGGAAATGGTGCTTCCATGAAAAATCAAGTCTGTCACAGATGCTGTGGGATGAATCTCCTCTTTCCCGAGGTCTTGTGCAGCGAAGGGTCCTAAGTTTGATTGAAGAGCTGTGACACTGCAGCAGTGCATCAGTCAGAGCTTGGCTTTCTCCTCTCTCCTCCTGCAGCAGCCTCTCTGTCTCAGTGATACCATCCTGAAGATGAATCCTGACCTTCATCATTCAGGTTTAGGGCTGAAAACAGTTTGGAGCTACTCTGGTTCTTCAGCCCACCGCTGAAATAAAAATAGAAACCTGGTTCAGACCAATTTGATCCGTTTTAGTGGCTGCCTATAGCCGCTCTGGCTGTTGAAGTTTTTCCACAAACAGGAATTTATCCCGAAGCAGACAGATAGCATTACTAAACGAGGGTTCAATCCTGGATCTGAACCTATTAGAAACCCAAAGATGTAGTAGATGAGTAAGAGACTGCAGGGATGATGATTTTCTTACTTGTTTTGTTACAGAGGGTCGTGGGTAAAGCTGATAAAAATGCAGAAAATTATGCAAGTCAATCACACTTCTCATGCAATCCAATGAGAACATCTAGCAGAAAGAAAAAGATTTTACACAATCAATAGTATGTAAATAAAAATGCTGTCTAAATGTAAATGTGTGTTTACTGCCTTGCCTCCACAGTCGTATATCCTGAATAAAGTCTGCATAATCAGCTGATCTGGAAACTCCAAGCCTGAACGTGCAACTTTTCATTTAAAGCAATCAGAAACGATCCTTCTGTGTCATTTTTTAAAATAATATTTAAAAACAAAAGAACCTTGACATTTATGTATAGCTCTGAAAAAAAAACTAAATATGTGACTAAACTAACAACAGGCAAACATCTGTCCTCTTTAACCCACCATAAACGGACAGAAGAATATTTGTAAACCAAAAATTGTTTAATCTTTATTTAATTCTTGAATTCAGTCAATTCAGTTAATAGGAATAAAACTAAAAAAATCTGCTAAAATCATCTCATTTCACCAGTTTTTCTCTTTTGCAAAAATGCACCAGAAAACTCATTTTGTTAAACACGGTGGAGGCAGCATCATGGTTTGTTAGACCTCTGATGTCTTTTTTATAGACAGGATAATCATTCATCTATTTTCCGGGAAATTTATATTTTTAAAGGTGTGGTTCACTCGTTTAATCAATACATCTGCAGCGATCTCTAGTAGGAATGAATGTCTTGTAAGTCGTACTCTTGGGGGAAAAAAAGCTCTGGTGCACCAGTTCCAGGAACTAGAAGTGAGCTACATCAGCGTAGAGCTTCAGACGACAGGATTTGGAGACTTACTTCCTGATATCTGGACATCTCTCCTCTGATTGGCTAACAGCAACACGACTCTACCACTGACTCTGTTTGCTCTGCAACGTTGATGTTTTATCTCCACAAATAACACACGCCTGGAGGAGTTCTGCTGTGTGGTGGAGTTGCTAATGCTAACGGTTAGCTTCTACTAGCCCAGACGTTCTCTGCTGTTTCCTGGACGCTAAACCAACAACAGCCTTCCCCGTCGTGAGTCAAGATGGGTGAGTCCATGAATGTTAACTCATTCCCTGCCATTGACGACTAAAGTCGTCTTTTCACATCCAACCGCTGGCTGCCAATGACGACTTTAGTCGTCATTTTCCTTTTTTTACGGGGTGGGCGTCGGAGCGAGCCCCTGCACCGTGAGAACAAACATCACGTGTCTAAAGCAGATCTTCATCCATGTATGTCACACATCACGTGATCAGGAAGTGGAAAATCAATGGATTACGAGTTTGTTTTGGGCCGCTGCTGTGAAAAAAACGATGCGCCGAACCAGAAATGCTTCTGCAGCGACAGTTGGGCACCAGATTGTGAACAAACAGATAACGCTAGAAATACGGCGATTCTTCCTGATGTAAGAAGTGAGTCTACTCTTTCTTTTGGTAGTTTTGGCATTTACATGATCATAGAGCACAATGTTCTGTGACTTCAAAAAACAGGAAAAACGCTCAAAAACGCTGGCAGTGAATGAGTTAAGTGACAGTGTGACGTAGATCTGTCAGGATTTTCTAATTCTAGAGTTTCACCATCTATTTTCTATCAGAAGCTAATGCAGGAGATAGGTGGAGGAGACTGTTTTCATGTTCAGCCTGCATGAAAAACTCAGAGTGACCCATTAGAATCAGAAATAATCATTAAAAAATGGTTTTTCAGTGTTCCACACCTTTAACTTGAACATGATCTGTTTATTGAACGTTTACTTCCAAGAACAAGGCAAACCTTAATGTGCCACATCACATTATTTTAAAGAGCTCACATCGAGCCTGGACCTCCTGAGGGATCAATCTGAAACGCTTGTGTAGTTTTTGTACACAGTACTAGCTTGTTTATCCATCATGTCTGGACTCTGCTAACATAAATAAGCCACATAACAGAGTAAAACAAAGACAAAGACATCTGCAGAGAATGCATTTCATCACAAAAACTGAGTTTCCACGTTTTTTATTGCTTAAAATGTGGAATCAACTCAAAAGCCTTGCTTGGACGTTTATGGTCTGCTGCCGCCCATCATTTAGGACTTGACAGCTTGTTAAATTCAAAAATCTCTTTGGTTTGCCCATAAAGACGGAATCTTTGGCATCCAACCTTATTCTTAAAAAGCACAGCATTTGGCCTAGTGTAGGAGATGTAAATTGTTTTCAAAAGCCTCTAATAAGATGAAGTTTAAAGAAAATTCTAGGTGAGCCAGAAGTTCCAGGATCCTATGAAAGCCAAATGAAGTGATGACTAAATTTTTACTGACACTTACAGCTTTTCTGATCATTTTTCTGGATGAAATTATTCCTTCTGAGCGTCACAGCTCTATTGTTAGACAAGATGTTTTGCAGTACTCTCACACATTTTATTAAGAGGATGTCAGTTTGCTGCCAGCTGGAGAAAGAGATGTCAAAGTGCCAGTCTCAGGCAGGCTGAAGGTGAAAACATGACAAGTTTTCACTCTTAAGCACCTGCAGAGACTCACACTCAACTTATTTTACCTTTATTCTAACTGGGGCGTTTAAAGCCTACAGAGCAAAAGGGATTTTCTGCACATGCAACCTTATTTAATTAAAGTTGTGCCTCATTTTTATTTTTGAAATTCCTGCTAAAGACAAATACTTACGCAAGAGGATTAGAGGAAGAGGAAAAAAGTCTGAGATCAAAGTCAGAATTCTGTAGCCTGGCAAGCCATCCTATATATGTGAATATATAGTCTGGCCACGAACCATTGACGGCTCTCAGTCGTGAGGCGGGATCTATGGTTGTCTTTCAAAATGTCAGCACGCAATTGGATAGCGCTATGACCAATCAGAGTGACGAACAACGTGACGTAATCCCCGCGACGGAAAAGCGGGAGGCTTTAATGGCGTCTAACATCAATGATTTCTGTGGTTTTTGTATAAAAACATGTGAATATCAGGTGTACTGGGACATTGCACTACTTTGATACAAATAAGAAGCCGCTAAGTATATCAGACAGACTTACGCACGTTGGAGTCTAAATAATCCAATGTTGATGACAAAGCCGTTTCAAACCAACGTGTTTCCTGCGCCGCCGCCATGTTGCTTGGGTTCGCGGCCGCAGCGCTGACGTCATCGGCTACTCCCGCTCTGTGATTGGCCCAAAATATAGAGCACTGTGATTGGCCCAACCAAAACTATAACGAGCTGTTATTGGACAGCCACAGGCAGCGAGGATTCCTATGAAGCGTGCCTAGACCCAACTCTGCAAAGCAAGAATTTGGTCTAGTTCACTAGGCTAAGAATTCTGAGATCAAAGTCAGAATTGTGAGATTAAAGTCAGAATTATCTTTTTTCCCTTCTTTTTAGTGGCCCTAATCCTCTTCCATATATACTGATGATGGCTGGACTACGCAATTTATGAGATCTTGATCAGAGGTGTGGGAATCACCAAATTTTTATGTTCCTGTAAATATCATGTGGCTGATAGAAAACGTTCTGCATCAGCACCTCGTTTGGCCTGAAAGGTGATAATTAAAAATACAGATTTGGCTAATCAAAGCATCTAGGTTTAGATCATCAGCACCTTTTCTACTCCAGGTGAGAGCGAGAGACAGAAATCTAGCCCACTTTAAAAGCGGATGATCCAGAATTATGTTCTTTTGGCTGCTGAATCCCTGAAACTTGATTTTTTTTTTACATACGGTAACCAGGACCACATGCCTGCACAAATGCATGACAGATAAATCCTGCACAACAGTTCAGAATTGTTTATCCATGATCGTAAATATGATATTTTATCCCAATGACCTGCATTCGACTTTGTTACTTTTACCTGCAGGTTTTTGGCTTAACTTTGTTTGGAGAATGCTCTGATACCTGGAGGGACGGCTAAGAGCCACACACTCCCCAGGAAAAGCCGAATCAAGCTGCTTTTGAAGACTTCCTGTCCAGAAATGTTCATTCCAGTGAGAAAACCAGCGCTGTAAGTCATTATGGGCCTGCCTTAGCGATCACTCGTCTCCTCGTGAGACATGGGTCCTGTCAGGAACAACCTGTTCTTATTTTACACACGACTGACTGACAACTGAGTAGTTAAACCTCAGGGGAAATGTACCTTTGCTGCTTATGAGCAAACTGAAACAAGATAAAATAATCTGTTTTAAATCAGTGACGTCAAAGTCCTGGTTAGCTGCATCTGTTGTGTGTAAAGAGATGATAAAATTAGATTTAGCTAAAATATTCCGTTTCAAATGAATTCCTGCAGATGAACCAGATGTGTAGCCAAGCTAAAGAGAGCCAGTTGCTGGTTGTTTACTCCACCTAAATAGTTGAATCTTGTGTTTTTGATTCTTTTTTTTATCCACACCACATCTCAGCAGGTGCTGTCACAATCTTCCTGTTAGCGTGGCGCTCGTGTGCGTTCTTCATATGCAAGCCTTCGCTTCGTGTAAACAGCCTCAGACAGTTCCAGCCCAAAACAAAATAAGGCTGCTGAAGCATAACAGCCAATCCATCTGGAACCAACCTTCATCCACGCAGAGTTATCACACAGCGGAAGATCCATCTGATGTTTCTGCTTTTTTCTTCTTAAATAGCAATTTTCATGTCAGTCAGGAATACAAACAGAAAGGATTTTTTAGTCAACGTTGCACAGCTGGAGGCATTTCAAACCTTTTCTGTGCTCCAGTTCTTATCGGAAATCAGTACAAGTGCATTTGAAGCTGGTCTGAAATTA
Source organism: Aphyosemion australe (assembly GCA_006937985.1). Taxonomy (NCBI): domain Eukaryota; kingdom Metazoa; phylum Chordata; class Actinopteri; order Cyprinodontiformes; family Nothobranchiidae; genus Aphyosemion; species Aphyosemion australe. The sequence goes on from SSNS01000099.1 coordinate 885,873, forward strand.
GATGCTCTGTTTTTCAGCGTATAAACATCTCTGGAAACGTAACTCAGAGGAACACTACAGGCATTTTTTAATTCATTCATGCTTCCGCCTATTAGTAGAAAGAGCAGTGAGTCTTTGGAAATGCTCCTATTTAATTAGGCCATCAGCTTTGCTGGGAAAACTTCAGGAAAATATTATGTTCTTCATAGTTTCTCAAAAATCAGACGCCTCAAACATAAATCAGAGCTGAAACAGGCCTTCAGATGCCTTTTGATGGATTACTCTCAGTCTAGAACAACAACTAAACACTTAAAATATTTTAGGAAACGTATTGAGACGGTTTATTGTGGAAATATTTTGATGTTTCCCTTTTAGAGGGTAGATAATAATACCACCAAAGGCTGGAAGACATTGTGGTTTTAGCAGCACTTTAGGGTCTTTTTCTGTATTTTTGCTTTTAAAGAAACAGAGCAGTTTCCTGCTCCTCCGCCCTACTGGTTGAAATTGAAATTACAACTACCGTAAACAACCCTGCTGCAGCCTGCGGTAGCTAGCGCTAACAACGAGCTAACACCAACATGAGCCGATTCTTACTAAATAAGCCACAAATCAAAAAGTTGCTTTAAACTTTCAGTGACGATGAAATGCCGAGACACCTTAGTGTTTTGCATAACTGCTGCTTTTGCCACAAAACCAGCTCCTGAGCTCTTTTGGTGTCTCCCTGTGCAACACTGCCTCTGTTTGGCAGCACCGAAGTAACAATCTGTGAAGGATTCTGACCAACAAACACAATAAAACCAACAAAAAAGATTCCCTCCTGCATGTCTGAACTTTTTACCAGTATGTATCCAGCAGCGGGGTTGGCTGTCATGGCCTCATTCTGGAACGTGTTGGCTAGAACCAGCTCCTCTTCGTCCCTTCTGTCCTTCACCCCCGTGTCTTCGTCGTCGTCCAGCTCATCCAGGCTCTGACAAAAACATCAGAGATTTCATTTATTTACTCAGCAGGCATTAAAAACAAACACAAGAATAGAAATTACAACATAATTACTACACATGAACAAAAACAAAACAGAAAAGTAAAAATTAAGCTTTGTTTTTACAAATTTGTGAATTTTTCTAATGTTTTAACTTTGAAAAGCACATAATCACCACTTAGATTTTAATAATAGTTACAAGTTGTTTTTTGTCTATGTTGGAATTAGACGATGCTGAATTATTTTCCTTTCAAGATGAATAAAAGACTAAAATACACCAAATTATTTCAGTGGGAGGCCAGACAGCCACAGAACCATGGTGTTGGTAAACAGGCTGAAAATGGTTTAATATTGTTTCCCGTGTATCGGAGCATATGTGGCTGTAAAGGTCTGTGAATGTGAGTGAAGTAGAGCTGAGCAATAGGATAATAGTGATATATATTTTTCAAAAACTTTTCTTTGACAGAACTATGAGAATGGGTCGATAGAAACTTTCATATAAAGAACAGATGAACAGGCAATCATATTAAGTGTGGCTCCACGCTGCTAACAGCTAATGTTTGTGTAGCTTTAGCCTCTTACGGCGGTTAACAGGTAGGATATGGCTGGTAAAAATAGCAAAAAATTTGTCAACGTCTCCAAAAGCAACACTGCTCACCGCTGCCTTTGTTTATTTAAGGAGGACACCAGAAAATTCTCAGCGCGTCTTTTGCCCCGCCCACGTGCTCTGAGATTTCCATGTTCCCTAGAAGGCAGTGTGAACAAAACCTGGCCAGACCGCTACCAAGACCGGACTGGGCAGACCCAGATGTGAAACTGCCAAGTGTAGAAGAGGAGAGTGCAGTAGAGTAGTGATGATGATGGTGGTGGTGAGGGGTGCAGGGATGGTAGCTGATGGAGAAGAGAGGGGTGACGTGTGTTATTTTAGGCTGATTGAAGACTAGCTGTGCCGCCTCCTTCTGGACCATCTGTGGAGGCTTCACAGTAAAGGCTAAAAGACCAGTTACCAGGGCATTGCAGCAGTCATAGTGGGAGATGACCATGGATTTCGATTGTTCTCAAAGAAAAATGTTCATCATCTAATTAACAGGAAAATTATGATTCTACAGGTGCAACGTTCCACAGGAAACATCTGTTACTGCAGGTGTCAAAAGGTGCCTTGCAACGGTGAATTAGACGTGGACAGAAACAAAAATCAGATTTTTTCTGTTCCAGTTTGGCCGATAACCGATTAAACCAATCATGCTGAATCATGGCCTACTCCAATTACCCGCTGATTTTTGTTGTGTCTGTAATTGTAATAACCTTTTAATTTTTTAATGGAAAAAACAACCAAAAACAGAAAATTCAGTGTTACTCTTGCAGCAAACAACCTTTCTCTTGTAAAAAGCCCAGACACTCAAAGGAGTCTTTAATATCTGAGAATTTCAGTTTGTTTTGATGTGGGTTTAAAATTCAAAATAAGAAATGTGGAGAAAAAACAAAGAAAACAATCACAAGAGGATGGGAATGTGGGTTGGGAGTTGGCTCGTTTTCAGACGATATTCCTTTTTAATTATCGTTATCTGGACTGATCAGACATTTCCTTGGGAAAAAAGTTTTCTCCCACCGAGCAAACACTGAAACAAATCCTAAAACTTTTTATTTAGACTGACAGGCGAGTGAGTCCATAATAACAGCGGTTTTGACCTTTAGCTCAACAAAACCAGGGTTTGCCTCCTAATCCACACAGGACACGATTACATTCAGCAGCAGAAATCTCTGAGGATCTTTAACACGACTCCAAACCCAGACAGAGCGTGGTACAACAACAGGAAAGAAGTCAGCCCGCACAAGGGCCTCTCGGCCTCCTGGAGACAGACAGGGGGATTGGTGATTGGTGCAATGTCCCTTTAAAATAGAATAACTGACACAAAAAGGGAAAAATCCCTTTGGCAGAAGAGATGGAGGTTAGGCTGCATTAATTCAGCCGGAGAAAAGATTCGTATTATTTACATCATCCAGAAACGTGCACGGATTCAGCTTCCTGTTTGCACAGCGACAGCGCCACAGTCACACGGGTTCATGGATGTGCGAGGACACTCCATAAAGTCAGTGTTTGACGTTAGGATGGATGGGGCCAAACTCCCAAAAGGCCACCGTGCAAACTAACTTTTCCGGTTTAACCCTGCAAGGCAGCAAAAACGGTGCCTCCTCGGCTCTTCGGGGGTTAAAAAACAGCCTTACAAGGTTAACAAGGAATGCAGTCGTTTGCAAGGCCTTTCCTGCCAAACGGTTTATCAGCGCTCCCTGGGGAAAACGCCAACTCTTTAGCTGGTTTCACTCATCCACTGCAGCTCTGAGAGGTTCTCGAGACGTTACAAAGCAAATGTCGGCTGTTTTCAGGGGCTTTTATGGCTCGTGGAGTCGCTGCCTCATCTTGTTTTTCTGCTGACCCATGTGCTGTTTTCCACTTTCTACTGAGAATGCCTTCAGAAGCACGAGGTAATGATAAAACCACAAAAATCCACCATCAAGGAGGTTCATCCATCATTCTGAACACGCTGTGGAGAAAAGCCATCCACACCATCATCTCCGAATCCCATCCTGACAGTCGTCTGCTCCAGGAACTAAGACCTACTCTTTCTATTATTATGTTTTTTTGCTGCGAGAGCTCATCTCCTGCAACAGACGTCTTCTGTGATGTGCTCATTTCTATAGAAAAGGGCAAAGCTGAAGGGTTTGCACATTCTCTATGAACATCTGCAACTTATTGTTAGCAATATTCCCAACTCAGATTTTTCTTCCACATGTACGTGTGGACAGACCTTGCAATAAACACTTCAGAGGTTTTGATTTCATTAGGGAAGTGGTTTTGCACATTTTTTCTGTATTAAGCATCATTTATCTAACTGTGGAGCATGGCAGCCATGAAATAATGCCTAAACAATATGTGGGATTTTGGGAGTTATGTGGCTCCCAAAAATAATTACATTAAACAGAAGTCTGCCTGTGTCAACACGACGTGAACTCTGCAGTGACTAAGCACTTAGCTATGCACAAACTTCCCTGATATGTTGAATTGGGGACCTCTAGAGTTTGTTTTGGACAGAAACGGAGCTCAATCTGCTGTCTAGTGTTTCAAATTGCTTTGCCTTTTCTTTTAGTCCAAATAAAGAGAAAGGGGATCTATGCGCTTCCATATAAGGGAACTATGGTGTATTATTCTGGCCACTTTCTTACCCTGGTTCAGCTGAAATGAACGTTGTTGAGGGACGGACGTGCTGTTTGAATGTTCCAGAAAAAGACTCCACTAGAGAGCATTTGATAGAATGATTCTATTTAAACATTCTGACTCCACGTCACTTTCTTTTAACCATAACATCTGTTTTTGTTTAAATTTTCACAAGATGATTTCTGCAAGATGCACGCACGCACACTTCCACAGACTCTCACACTGGTGATTTGTCCTTTTCGTGAAGTCGTGCACCAACATTTTTATTGGTTCCCACTGTGTCCAAGGTCATATAATCCAGTACAACACAAAAATGCATCAACATTTATTCCTGATATGCTTCCTGTTTACACGAAGACTTTGCAAACAACACAAAAAAATGTAATCTGCTCTGCTGCAGCAAGTTGAAATTTGAAAGTATGAAGCAGCGACATCTGGAGCAGAGCTTCACGGTCTGCTGGAATGCTCGCTGTGGTTGGAAACTGTCTTTTGGGAGGATAAGCTCCATCGCTGGGTGCAGGAATGCACTGAAAGCCCTTTCTGCAGCACAGCAGGCTGAGAGCTTCAGGCTCTGGTGTTGCACCTAAACCTGTCTGGGAAGGTGATGATACAAGGTGGCAGAGCAGGAAACGGGTAATGAAGTAGATGTTAAAGTATTATAAAGTAGCTTATTATTACTGTTAATAGGGATGTGTATTGGTAAAGTTCTGGCGATACGATACGTATCACGATACAGGGGAGACGATATAATATATCATGATATATTGCGATGCATTCAGCCAGACGATATTAGCAATGTTTTTAGACCGAATGTATTGTAGGAAAATTCAATCAACAGTCCAAACTGATACGTAACATGTTTAACATGAGGTATCTGAACTAAAATAGAGGGACATTTCAATGGTGGAAACAAAACCCACTGCACACTGCTGCCAACTAGTGGTTGGTGTTTGAATTGCACCAAAAGAAAAGAAAATACACAAATGTTTGCATGTAAATTCTTCCAAATAATTGATACACAGCTTTTAAATATCGATACAATATTGCAGGAAAAAATATCACGATATATTGCCATATCGATATTTTCTTACATCCCTAACTGTTAATACTAAAAATGAACTTTTATAATCTTTTGTCTGATTTAATTTTTTACAAACATGAAGCTGCACTGTGCATCATCCTGGTATTGCATGCATAAACAATGATTTACATGCTATTAGGTTATAAAATGTTTTGAATCAATGCAAAATGCTGCTCAAGATGAAAAGATGAAGGGAGATACACAGACAGGTGTGGCAGCCAATGTTGCAGAATCAATAAAAATCTATTGGAAATTCACTTTAGAATATATATTTTGTATTTTTGTAGAACATTTTATTCTTGTTTTTTACTCTTCTTTCAATATTATTAATTTAGAATCTGAACTTAATTTAACCAGTAAAACAAAATTAAAACCAACTTCAAATCATTTAAAGTTGCAAATGTGGACATCGGACATCGATCTCTTCTAACTTCAATTATTCAGCCCCATCAGAGTCTGGATTTAATTCAGAAGTGGGTAAATATTGATTTAATCCAACCTACAGTTCCAATAAAACACTAATATTCCATACATGCTGTTTTGTACCAGTGAGCCATCCACTCAATCTTCAGATTCTTCTCAAAGCAACCGAAGGGCACCTCCGCCGGAGGTTCACTCAAGCAGAGGACTTCGTGACTGGTGTGTATTAATCACCCGTCACTCGCTGCAGAACGTAGACTTCATTAAGATGATCCATTAGAAAAGAGAGGAGCTTCAGCGCTGATTAATCATGGCTGCCAGTCGGCTCAGGTAACGGCGGACAGGATCGGGGGTGTGCAGGAGTCCGGCGCAGGAAGCAACACCTCAGAGCTGACCTCTGACCCGTGCCCAGGTCAAAGCCAGAGGTCTCCTAATTCTGAGCTACATGAAAAAGGGACGTTTTGCTTTTACTCAAATTCACAAATCTCTATTTTACAACAATATCTTCATCGGTACAAACGCTTTATGTGCAGAAAGATCTCTTCTGCTACATTTCTGTTTTAGTTTTTCTTCCACTTTCTTCATTTTGACAGTTTTGGGCAACGTTTATGCGTTTCTCATGCCGATAAATCTCCGTATTAATCAGCTTAAACTATGCAGACCAGAAGTAGACAGAACTTATTTGTTCCATTTATTTCTGTACTAAAGGAGCGTCTGTGTGTTTTGTTCTCTGAACAAACCTAAAAAACTTCTTGACCTTTATTTAAAATCCTTCAAGACCAATATTTTTTATCAGGTGCAGGCAGATATGGCAGCATAATTATTTCAAACAGACCGTGACTCTGCTAATATTTGTAGAAAAAGACAAGCCTGGGAAAAGTGAAAGCTAAAACTGAGAGCTTTATTAAGACTTATGATTACATCTTTTAGGAATTACAAAAACTGAAAGTCTGAAGGGTTTCCAAAAGCCATTTTCAGTTGATTGAAGTCGAAACTGCACACCAGGATTTTCTGTGAGGAGGTATTTTGGGGACAGAATCAAGTGAGGAGGAGGAAAAACATTCTCAAACACAAAAGTTTGAGCTTTCCTCAAATCCTAGGGCTCCTCTCTCTAAAACACTTCCTAATAATATTCTTAGAGCTGCGTTTTAATCAACACTAAACCATAAAATGAGTTCCCTTCACAGCAAACAAACAACGGGGGTCGCTGGCTGTGATGGCAGCGTCAGCATTCCTCTTGATGTGTCTAAACTCAACCTGAGTCCTGAGGGCAGCCCAGCTGGGCTCACCAGAGCCGGGCAGAGATCTCCGACTGTCTGCAGGAGCTCTGATGGACCTGTGGGAAACAGCTTTGGTGCTCAGAGCTCGCCAGCCTTGTTCTGTGGTTTAATAACGTCAGCTGTGGCTTGGAGCAGCAGCTTCAACGAGGCTCGTAAAGAGTCAGACAGAGTTTTATATATGCACGTTTGCAGGGCAGCAGATTCTGTGTAAACGGGACTTTACGAGCCCAAACCACAGACCTCCACAGACAACCACGAGGCCCCTGCTGAACCCTCCACTCAGGCATGTGGAACTGGACAATCAGAACCCATGGGTTGTTCCAGAGGTGTCAGAATCTACCCGTTAACAGATGAGCATCTTCATTTAGGTGACCTAATTACTCCTCAAGGCTTGGAGGATTAATAGAATAAAAAAAGATAGTTAAAAGTTGATTACAGTTTATGTAATTCTGCTTTCCATGGAAAACCACTTAACTCAGGTAACGGATACATGAAAGGGAATTTAAATAAACTCTCCACCCAAAGCCCCCCATCGCTGACCAGAGTGTTTGTGTGGTTTCCACATGGTTTCTTAAACCACTAAAGGGGTCCGTATCCAATTCTGTACGGTGGGAACAGCTCTTCTGCTTGGAGTACTACACAGAGGTGAGTATTAGTCTGTAGAGGACCTGAAATAACCCTCTTCTCTGCTTTCAGACGAATCACTGAAGCCCCATGCTTCAGCTCTGACCATCAACAGACCAGAACATTCTTCCAACCATGAAACCTCTGCATGCACAAACCTCCAGGATTATGAAACCGCAGAGTAGCTGTAGTTTACCCAACGATCAACACCGCTGGCGCTGCACAGCTCTACCCAACCGGAAATCTATCCACTAACGAGCACCGGGACTAAATCTGTCAATGAGACGTGCAAAATAATGACTTTAAATTAAACCGACGATTAAGTCGGAGTTTTAAAGGAGTGATTAACAATAACTGGTAGGAAAAGAGGACCTAAACTGTTAGCTGGTGTTCTAAATCATGCAGAAAACCCCCCACATCCTCCCCAATTCTCCTCTAAATTGGTGGTTTTAAACATGCTGAACGGATCCAGTTCTAAGCGGTGCAGCCAAAATTCCAGTGTTCAAAACTCAAGCCTGAATGGAAACAGTAGTTTACACTCCTCTATAAATCTAAACAGTCCCTATTTAATGATGTTTGGTGGGAGATCCTGCAAATGAGAGTCTTTTGTTTTTGAGCTCTGCTCTGTTTACTCCAGATTTAAACATCATGGCTTCAGGAAATGGAACACAAGCCTCCCCTGCTGTTTGGCTGTTTTTTTTTATCCATTTGTGCTTTAACACGTTAACAACGCCGGCCTGCATCTGCAGGAAGTTGATGCATCGTTATCTCACAGCGACGGTATAAAAATCAAACGTTTGCTTCTCCAATAACACTTTGTGCAACAGCAACATTTCTTTAACTTTTTATTCGGTGCATACAGATGATCGTAGTCATTTTAAAATCATTTCTGTCAATTCCTCATCATCAGCTTTATTTGTACGGCACTTTTAACAATCCGAGGGATAATCAAAGTGCTGAACATAAAAACATTTACAAATATAACAGCGGTTAGGAAGGATCACTAAAAACTCTACAAACAGTACCACAAAAAAACAAAAATATGAAATAGCGACACTGTTTATTGTGTGTTCTGCATAGAAACTAGTGTGTAAAAATGAGTAACGATGATGATGACGGCCAACAGCAAAGCATTCCACAGCCTTAGGTCCACAACCGCAAAAGCATGGTCCCCTCTTGATTTATTTTTGATGTTTGAACGACCAACAAGAGCCTCGAAGTGTGCGAGGAGGCTCATACAAGCACGGCAACTCAAGCAGATATGACGGACACCCTCCACGCAGTACTTTGAAAACCAATAAAATCATTTTAAAATTGATTCTATACCAAACCGGGAGCCAGTGCAATGTAGCCAAGACCGGGGTGACGCGCTCTCTCCTCTTGGTACCGGTTAAGAATCTAGCTGCAGAGTTCTGGACCATCTGCAGTCTAGAGATGGAGGCTGGCTTATCTCTACCAGCAGGGAATGACAGTAGTCCAGACGTGAGGTCACAAACGTATGGATCACAGTTTCCACATGAGCAAAGAGCACATAGAACAGATCTAATCTCAGAGATGCACCTCCAGTGAAAAAAACAAGATCTGACGGTTCCGTTTGTGTTTTTCTAGAGTGAGCCGGCATCAATTTTTATCTTTAGATCTGTAATGACCTCCTTCCTAAATGGGGCCAATGACGTCAACTCGGAAGCCATAGGACAGTCACGTCTCTCATTTGTGCAGAACATCCTCCGTTTTGTTGTAAATCAGATTCAAGAAATTGAGAGCCAACTAAGATTTAACCTTCGATATACGGCCAAATAACGTCTGGACCAAGGCTGCTGCACCATGATTCAGGGGAACATAAACCTGGTAATCATCTGCATACAGGTGAAAACTGATCTTGTGTTTACGGAACATGCCCAATGGCAGCAAATTGACAGAGAACAGACGAGGGCCAAGAATGGAGCGGCACAAGTCTATGTGCTGCAAATGCATTTCAAATGTGATCAATACAAACATACAACAGCTGATTTTCTTCTAAACTTACAGATGTTACAATTAGGGATGCTCGATATTGGCTTTTTTACAGATATCCGATATTTTCTATCTCTTAATTTCCGATACGATATAAACCGATACCGATATATGTGGTGTCCCCCCTAATAAAAAATATAATAAAATAAATTGTCTAGGTTACATATTTCATATCATGAATGCTTAAGCTTTAAACATTATCTGTGCAAAATGACAACTACTTCAATTTAAGTTAGTAATAGAAAAAAAATGTCATTTCTAATTTGTCTCCAACAGCAGCTGATCAATGTGCGTGCTTCTGAGTACTTAAAGATTGTTTTAAGTCTGTTTTGATGGCTTGTACATATTATATATGAGAACAGTCCTTTGTTTTTATGTCTAGCTATTTTATCTTATCTTTATCTGCATTTTTTTTTCTCTTTTTTATCTCATCTGTTTTTTATCTTATCTGTTTGTGTAAAGCTAACCATGTGTCTGGTGCTGCTGCCTCTTGGCCAGATCGTCGTTGTAAATGAGAATGAGTTCTCAATCGACTCATCTGGTTAAATAAAGATTAAATAAAAATAAAATAAAAAGCTGAATGAGATTCTGAATGACTTGAGATAATCCTGGCTATCTGTCATGCCTTTAGGCTACAGATAATTATTAAGTTCATGATGTGAAAGGTTTGATAAGTTAATAAATAGTACAGGTGAATTAATGATAAAAAGCCGAACAGTAGCTACGTTTACATGGGCACAAGTAATCGGATTGAAAGCCCTATCGGATCAAAAATTCGTCGTGTAAACATGTCAATCGGAATATTTTGATCCGATTCGGCCTGATCCGAATGAAATTTCATTCCGATTGAGAGAGGTGGTTTTGTCCGATCGTCAATCCGATTGGCGTCCATGTATACAGCCATTCGGATTGTTGGGGTAAAATAATGCCCACTGCGCATGTGTGCAACTGCAGCGTGCCCTCTTTTCGCCTCTGCGCATGCTCTGGACAGATCGAAAACATGGCGGGCGGTGAACAGAAGTGGTCTGTTGCCGACGCTATTTTTTTACTGGAAATACTACGGGAGCTCAATATTACTGAACGTCTCGATGGCTGAACGGTTAAAAATGCCGAGTTATACACTCAAGTGCAACTAAAGTGCATCTAAAGATGCAGGAAGCGGGAATTCACCGAAGCTAGAGAATAAGCAAATAAAATGCAAGGGGAAAGACGTGCGGACGAGATGGCGTTTGTTTACAATTTCTCTTCCGGGAAAGACAAGTCTGCGCATGCGCAAGCTATGGTGCGGGCATCGCGGCATGATCGGATCATTCCAGTTAGTGTCCATGTAAACAGAGGTTTGGGATTTCTGATCAACCAAGATTTGAATCGGATTGGGGAAATTTGGCGGTAGACCGATAATATCGGACATCCCTAGTTACTATGCATTAAAGGTGCTAGAAATATAAACATATAATAAGTAACCATGCAGTTAAAGCAGGAGTCTGTTAGTTTTATTATTTCACTGTAAAATTCTGAATGTTCATGCATCATGATTAACAAATAGAAAGTCATCATCTGCATAAATGACTACTAATTTAGTTTTGACAGATCAGAACGGCTTTACAGAGTCTGTTTTTATTAGCTGATCTCATATTTATTCCAGAGACTCTTTTCCTCTGAACCAACAGTAAAAACAGGGTTTTTTTCATGTGCTCTGTTGAGTCCACACACACAAAAAACGGTCCATTGTCTAACTCCTGATCTTGTTTTCACCCCAGTTCTGGCACCCTTACCTCTGTTTTCCTGTCCTAATGTTTCTGAATCCCACATGCAAAGGCCAAATGCAGCATTTCTACTGAACGTACAGAATAAAGGCAGCAGTAAATCCACAACCTTCATTTTTATGAGATCTTGTGACAGACCTGAACCACTAAATCACCCAGCTTGTTATCTCACATCCCACAAGAGCTCCAGAAAAGCAGTCAGAGGAAAAAACATTGAGGTCAGGAGACAACAGCTCAAAAACATTCAACTTCCTGTCATTTTCAAAGTGTGTGCTTCAACTTTTCTACTTGAGATGCAGAATTCACAACTGGAACTTTAAGATTTGAGTTATTCCTTGTTTAATTGTGGCGACATTAAAAAAAATCGTATTATTCTAAGTGTTATTTTGGGTTTTTAGCAGAAAGAAAAGACTGTACACCTGACAGCAAACATGTTCTTGTGACAAAGATGGATAAGAAAAGTATCTTGAACCTCTCACGGCTCTAAGAAGACCTTATCTTGTGGGTTTTTTATCAGAACACTTCACAGTGACCCCTGACTTTAAACTGTGGCTGACAAATTCCAGTTTTCCTCAAAAGCTCCTGCTTGGAATGTCAGGCATCTGCTCACTTGTACAGCACATTACAAAAAGGGCTTGTTTGACATCTGCTTCTTGTATTTTAGCAACAAAAGCTCTAAGTGGTCTACCTCTCAGCCCTGCATGGACTGAGCTCATCTAGGAGTCAGAGAGGACTGAGTTCTACTGAATAACACCTCACAAAGACAACTCAGTCCCTCTGAAGCGTTGTCACGATCGATTCATCTAATGAGAACAAGGCCCATCACACAGCCAAACGCCACTCAGTACTCGATATGTTTCTTAGCTGCAGACGCTGAGCTCTCCTGGCCTCGAGCTCGTTTTCATTCAGAACTCGAGCAACTCTGGGACTAATCGTGTTTAAGAGACCCATCGAAGGAACCACAGACATGATGGGCCGAAGTAAAGCCAGGTCTTCTAAATCCAGGAAGTTCTGAAAGTGAAAGCTGGACCTGCAGAGTAAATGGTTTTAATGTGATCAAACTGTGGGATGGAAATAACTGCAAAATGTAGAATGTGGTAAAAAATGTGCAATTCTAAACACGTGTTTAGGTTTTTTGTAAGTTACCAAAACAAAAGTGTTAAGTGCCTAATATGATTAACTAACTGTGTCCCATTTAATAGCTTCACTTCACAATTACATAAAATTAGTGTTAGACCCATTTAACTTGATTAAACTTGACAAGAGTCCAACAGGACCCAGAAATATGTCAAACAGGAAGTTTGATTGGTTCCATGGAGGTTCAGTTCTGCCGGATTGGAGCACTTCGCCTAATCCTGATATCGATCAATCACAGCGCTCTATGGGTTTGGTGGGCCAATCATAGCGCTCTATGGGGTTGGTGGGCCAATCACAGCGCTCTATGGGCTTGGTGGGCCAATCATAGCGCTCTATGGGCTTGGTGGGCCAATCATAGCGCTCTATGGGCTTGGTGGGCCAATCATAGCGCTCTATGGGTTTGGTGGGCCAATCATAGCGCTCTATGGGTTTGGTGGGCCAATCACAGCGCTCTATGGGTTTGGTGGACAGGATGTTACGGCAACTGAGCAAAATAAGATGGTGGTGGCTTGTTTGAAATTGCTTTGGAAATCAACTTTGAACTATTTAGACTTGGGGTTTTCTTTGAGTCAAGAGCAGATAGAGGTACTTAGGTCCTTTATTTAGTAAAAGGATGTATTTCCGTCTTCTTTGATGGTGTATGGAGGACCGCCCCATTGACTGACATCCGTAGCGGTGAGTACGTGACGTTGTTCGTTGTCCAATAGCATGTGGAGACGGTTTGAAAGACAACCGTAGATCCCGCCCCACAACAGCTCTGTCTATGGGTCATGGCCAGACTTTATATTCACATATAAAGGATGGCTCACCAGGCTAGAGAAGCTGTGTTGTTTAAGCATAATCATGAAGGTGAAGGAAGTTTAAAAACTGGTAATAAAGTGGAAAAAGAAAACAACTTTCAATAAAACAGAACTAGACTGGTTGAGGTATTTTTAAAAAATAAACATCTTGTTATAAGACGATTACTGGTCCCAGCTATTTAACCATAAAAGACTTTAAAGTACCATCAAACTAAGAGGTGACTTCATAGAATTAGTTTTCTGTCCCCCAGTAAAAGGCTGGGGGACAGAAAACTAATTCCATGAAGTCACCTCCTTAGTGACTGCTTATGGAGACCAACAGGTGACAAGAAGCAACAAGTTGGCCTCACCCTCAGTTTGAAATGTTGCCGAGTGGCTGAAGGGCAGCTGAAGAGCAGTAGCAGCCTGAGGGCACCTGATGGCAGTGCTCGACTATCCTGTTCCTTCACACACACCTGAGCACAACACCTGGCAATAAAAGGTTTTGTACTTGCTTCAGATCTGCAGGCAAACACAGCTGCTGCCGTCACAGAGCCTCGCTGTGCTTAAAAACACCAATCTGAATGATCAAAAGGGGTGTGTTTCTGAACTGAAGTTACCTCCTTTTGATTTCTTTTGTTCCCTTTTCAGCTTCTGAGTTGCTGTTCACCCCCTTCAAACTCTGCAAAGTGACTTTTGTTTTAGTTAAGAGGATTAAAACTACTTTTAGCCCACCACTTTGAAGACTTCTTTGATTAAAGTTCAAGAGGAGTCTGCTTTAATTTTACAAGTAGATGATTTTTAAATGATCAGACACTTAAAAAAATTCACCAGGAGGCAAAATTAGAAAAGTCTGGGTAAAAAGAGAAGAAAGTTTGATCTCTAGAAGGCTGTTTTTCCTCTCAGAACACTTACAGATGAGCTCTTGCATTAAAACAAAAGTCCAATTGTGCTAATTTGTGTTTTTTGTCCTCTAAACGGATCATTTTAAACAGAGTTTTAACATTTTGGAGTATTTAGTTTTAATACAGATGTTCCCATGAACATCTGAAACAGATTTCCTGATAAGAAAACTTTCCTATGGAAACACACAAACCTGCCAGGAGTCAAATATTTCTTCCAAAACAAAGAGAGAAAGAGTAAATTCAGTATATAATCAAATACAAACACACTGTGGCACGCTCAAGAAGCCAGAGCACGTGGGTATTGTTGTGTGCTTGCAGCCTTGATCTGGTCATTAATGAAGAACGGCCTGGAAAGCAAAGATTCCCTCCTGAGAGTGCTTGCTTTTTGTAAAATTTACAAGCTTTGGTTTGCTAGCCAAGCATTTTTGGGCTTAAATTGCAGAAAAGATTAAGGATATAATATCTTTTAGAAACCAAACAAATACCTCTGGCAGCTGCTGCTTCAGTGAGAATTCAGTTATTTTAGACAGAGCATCTTGCAGGGCAAAGGCTGTCTTAAAAATTATACATCACCATGGAATTAGGCTACTTCACGGGAGAAAAAATCTTGCTTTAGTCTCGTTAGTTCTGGAAGATTTTGCATGTTATGTGTTTACATACAGGAAACAAAAAGAAGCTTCCAATTTCAGTGGTGGTCAATTACTGGAATATCTTTTCTGGCCAAAAAGGAAAAACAGGTCCCTTTCACTGATTTGTTCACAAGTTTCCCACATGAGGTGAAACTAAATTGTTCAAATATCACGGCATTTGTGTAAAATGTGCAAGATGTTTGCAGTAAATGTCAAAAGCATGCATTATTTTACTTTGCCTGAATTTCATCACAATGATAACCTAACAACAGTTTCTCTTTTCAAAGGCTGACTGCAGCTTTAAAACTGTGTAGCTTGGGTTTGCTGGATGTAAAAATGGGATAAAATGCCAGCTATTACCATTTTGTTTTCAAACCGGTTTTCTACAAGGACGATAAATGTTCTTCTCACAGGAAAGTTTATTTTAGAGTCTTGACTGATTGTCAAAGCTGGGATTTAAGAGTAGGTGTGTGGCTTTCATCCTCCTCGTGGAACAGACTTTTACCCTTGCAGAGATGCTCAGGGGGTGAAAGGAGTTTAGTCGTCTAGCTCACGTGTTTTGTGGACTTAGAGAAGGTTACGCTAAGGTATTCTGTGGGGGTGCCGTGAAAGAAGGGAGTGCCAGGGTCACTTGTGAGGGCAAAAGCTGCGTCTGCATTCTCAGCACTAAGTCAAGCCTGGTCCCGGTGAGGTTGGCATCTGCTGGGCCTGCCACTCGTCTCCAATCCTGCTCAAGGTGTAGTCTTCAAGAGGAGGGTGTTCAGTTCGGGAATCTCAGGGTCTCATCTGTTTTTTGCAGATGATGCGGTTTTGTTGTCGACTTCAAGTCATGACTTTCAATGTGCACCTAGGTGGTTCACAGCCAAAGGGGAAGCAGCCAGGATGAGAATAAGCTCCTCCAAGTCTGAGGTCATGGTTCCTGACTGGTGGAATGTTCCTTCCCAGTTGGAAGTGAGTTCCTACCTCAAGTGGAGGAGTTTAAGCATCCTTACTCATAAGTGATGGTAAAAGTGGGAGCTGGAGTGCCGGATCAGGGCTTCGTCTGCAGTAATAGGTGTGTTGATCCAGTCTGTCATGCTGAACTGAACGACTATGTTTCTGATTTACTGTTTCATTTATGTTCTAACCTTCACCTTTTAGTCACGAGATTTGGATCATGACCAAATAAACAAGATCCTGGGTACAAACGGCTGAAAACAGCTTCCTCTGTAGAAAACAGAAAGACCAAAAGAAAGATGGATGGATGGGCGAATGGTTAATGTACATTGATCAGATTTGTTGTGATCATCTTATGCTTTTATATTCTAAACCAACCTCATCCCAACAAAACAAGAATGTTAGCTGAATTTTGATTTTCACGCTGACCTTAAACGAGGCCAAATTCAAGCCCTGAGCAATAAAGTTGGAAGATTTATCAAACAAACATGCAGCAAATCCAGGAAACCAAAGTTATCCTTCATCCAGACTGTAGGGAAAGAAGCCATCCTCTATTATATATTACAAAAAAGAAAACATTCTTAGTGATTTATTAAAAACAGTGCCGGATGCTGCTGCCGTACAGCCAGATGTAACATTTTGTCAGCTTTGATTCATCCCTGCTATCTCTCTGGTCGAACATGCGCGACACTAAAAAGCATCAAACTCACGCCAAATGTAAAATCTGCTCGATATTAAATGGCGTGAAAACTGGCCAAATTTAAAGTAGCTCATAATATCAGGTCCTCCGCTCCCATTTGGGCCTCATCTCGCATGACAGCCCACATGGTTGAACCCATATGTGGAATTCATGGAAGCAGCTCCTCCAAACAAACAGACGGAGTACCATCTACCCACCGCACAGCACCGCACAGCTGGAGAGAGCCCCAGGGACTACTGTAGCTATGACTGACGCAGCTTAGAATGGAAACAACAATGAGCAGAACACATGGAGAACACTTCTATTTAAAGCCGACATCTGCCAACCTATTCTCTGAGCAATACCATTCCCCCAATTTAATTTCTCTTCATGATGCGTCCTGTTGAGAGAAGGATCATTCCAGATGAAAGGGATGAAAAAAGGCAGGCAGATACACACAAAAACCTATTTCTGTTTGACTTCCTACGTCGTGAATGGCATGAGCGGTAGGACACATGTTGGTTTCTGACAGCATCCATTTATAACAGCTCTTTAAAAAAAACATTACTTCAACGAGACATTCCCAAACCATTTGGTACCATTTAGGACCAAAGACGTGGGGTGTTTACAGTTCTGAGTGTCTTTCTCCTCTTTTATATAATTACAGACAGTTCAGAGGCTTGACACCATAAACGTGGGATGCTGAGATGAGCTGGAGGCAGATGTTCCGTCTGAGTCTGGCTTGAGCCAAGAGGGAAAAAGGGACTGTAACCATTTATAAATCAACAGATGGGATGTTGATCTCTGGAAACCTTTGAAACGATCAAAACAAACTGAGGAACAAGTACGGCGTATAAAGTTTAAAAACTATAAAAAAGAAATATGAAACCCTCACATCAACTGAGAGTCAAAAATGTGAGCTGTTCTAAGTATATGTAACCTACACTGCCTGTCCAAAAAAATGTTGTCACCTGAATTTAACTAAGCAAACAGGTAGGAACCTCCTAATTACTGCTTCAGCGGCAACAAGTTATTTAACCCCAACTAGTGCAATGAGTTGCTTCTCATTTCTTCAACAACCATGTGGAAAGACACATCTGGTGGTCGTGGAATGGGTGTTAGTCTGTTTGAGAAGGGTCACATCATTGGCATGCATCAAGCAGAGAAAACATCTAAGGAGATTGCAGAAACGTCTTAAACTGGGTTCAGAACTGTCCAACGCATTATTAAAAACTGGAAGGACAGTGGGGACCCATCGTCTTACAGGAAGAAATCTGGCCGGAAAAAAATTCTGAATGATCGTGATCACTTAAATGTTTTTGGTGAAATCAAATTGAAGAAAAACAACAGTAGAACTCAGGGCTATGTTTAATAGTGAAAGTAAGAACATCTCCACACGCACAATGCGAAGGGAACTCAAGAGATTGGGACTGAACAGCTGTGTAGACGTAAGAAAATCACTAATCAGTGAGGCAAATCGGGAAAAAGGCTTAAATTTGCTTGGGAGCATAAAGATTGGACTCTGGAGCAATGGAAGGTCATGTGTTCTGATGAGTCCAGATGGACCCTGCTCCAGAGTGATGGGTGCATCAGGGTAAGAAGAGAGGCAGATGAAGTGATGCACCCATCATGCCTAGTGCCTACTGTACAAGCCTGTGGGGGCAGTGCTATGATCTGGGGTTGCTGCAGCTGGTCAGGTCTAGGTTCAGCGACAGGATGTGCTCCAAGAATGAGGTCAGCTGACTACCTGAATATACTGAATGACCAGGTTATTCCATCAATGGATTTGTTCTTCCCTGATGGCACGGCCATATTCCAAGATGACAATGCCAAGATTCATCGGGCTCAAATTGTGAAAGAGTGGTTCAGGGAGCATGAGACGTGCCTGGAAAACCACACCAAGGAGGTGTCCAGGAGGCATCCTAACCAGATGCCCAAGCCACCTCAACTGGCTCCTCTTGATGTGGAGGAGCAGAAGATCTACTCCGAGCCCCTCCTGGATGATGAAGCTTCTCACCTTAGGTGCGTTTCCTTTATCAGAACTTCAGGGTAAATCCTTGAGTGTGAAATTGACCGGGAGACCGAATATATATTTATTTAATATATATATATATATTTGGCCCTGTAAGGAATTTGAAGAAACGTCAGCACATCGCGACCGCTGGGCAGTGAGTTACGTCATCGATCAGCGCAAAACGCGCGAAAAGCAGTAAACAAAGATCGACACAATGGAGGACGCAGCAATAGTCGTCAAGTTTATGTTTGCTATGCTGTTAAATGCAACAATGGCTTCCATCGCTCGTCTCTCTAACAACTTCTGTTTTCCTAAATAACGGTTCCCGCCACATATATGCATTTCCAATTTGCTCCTGAAATGACATCATTTCTGACTAAGTTACAACCAATCGTTAGCGTTCCCACCCAGCGTCTTCACCGGGCCTTTTATCAGGCCATTCCGAGTACCTACCCCTGATCAGGTACTCAGAAGGTTCCGAAAAACGGCCGTTCAGTTAGCCCGGTCAAGTGGAGACAAGCTCACGTCGGAAACTTCCTGTAAATTTACCCCGAAGTTCCGATAAAGGAAACGCACCCTCTAGGAGAGAGCCCAGCCACCCTACGGAGAAAACTAATTTCGGCCGCTTGTATTCACGATCTTGTTCTTTCGGTCACTACCCAAAGCTCGTGACCATAAATGAGGGTAGGAACGTAGATCGACTGGTAAATTGAGAGCTTCGTCTTCCAGCTCAGCTCTCTTTTCACCACGACAGACCGCTACAACGCCCGCATCACTGCAGATGTTTTTGTCAAATACAAAATGTATTAATTTTTAGTAGTTTTGGCTAAATTACTGCTCCGTGTTGGTTCATATATTTTGTCGTTTAGTTTTATGATTCAGTAGCTCTTTTTTGAACACCTTGCACTACCTTGTAGCTTTTTTGGTGCCATTTCAAATGGTTTTCATCACTCGCTGTATTATTTTTTACTTTCAATAGTGCCGTTACCTTTTACCTGTTCATTCTGTTAGTTTTTAGTAGGAATTTTTATCCTTGATTATTTATGCTATGTTTTTATGTATTTCACCTGATTTCCATGCTTTCATTATGTTTTGTTGATATGTTTGAGCATTTGGCTCTTTTATGTACAGCACTTTGGTTAGCTGCCATGCTGTTTTTAAATGGTGCTTTATAAATAAATTGGTATGGTATGTCTGAATTTAATTGTTTTTCTTTTATATTTGCAAAGTTCAGTGCATGCTCCAATAGAATGTAGACCCTAAACTGTCCTCTATGTGGCTGACCTTTTGGTCAAAGGGTTAAAAAGCCAAAACGTAACAAATTTGAGAGGAAAAATAACAGCTTTTTCCCTTTTCAGTTCATTATTTCTACATAATGCAAAAAAAATTTAGTAAAGAAAGTTGACCAGGTTACTTGAGTTCATACGTAAAAGTTAAGAAGCTAATTTAGTTTTGACAGCTCTCAGGAACACAGCGTAGGTAGGTAGGTGTTCAATCCAAGAGAGGGTTCACATTTTTTTCTATTTCTTCCAGAATAAATAAATGAAACATAAGCCCTTCATTAAAACAGGTGAATGTAAATCTGAAGCTCTAAGATTTTAAAGGAAAGGGTCATCGGTGTGAAAACGTTCCACTAGTCAGTAGCGAGCCAGGATCAGGTATCAGAGGAATTTCAATGAAGTGCAAGTTGATCCCTCGAGCCAGAGCAGAGAGACGTTCATCACGTTTCTGTGAGTTTGCTTTGGCAGGTTACGCCACATTCTGTCCAGAGCCGATTCTTCTCGCTAGCAAAGATGAGTAGCAGACACTTGGGAAAATAATCTTTTTTCCTCCCTTTGTGTGGCTGCAGAACACGAAACTTTCATCTGGAGGGATGATTAAACTTGTGTGGCCGCTGACCGCTCGGGCCAAACCAGACATGCTATTCAACTGCACAAGTCCGTGTAAGTAGTATAAAATACAAAGTGCTGCTTCCAACACGCAGCATAAACCAAAACCTCTAAAGATACTGTTGACTTTGCGCAGCAAGGATCACAAAGATTAATTTGACAAGACTGGCTGCTGGTCCTTGAACCCAGCTAGTGATCAAAAAAGTAGATATTATCCAACGATTCTCAATAAACAGACTTTGACATGAGCCTCATTTCACCGGTAGGTAACAGACGGAAACAGGCGCATTTCAAAACCCAAAACAGCAGAGAAGATGAAACAGAGTTAGTGTTTGCTATTCTGATGTCATGTAATCTGGACCCTGCTACAATGAAATAACCTGGTAATCACTCAAATGTATGTTAATGAGAGAAAGACATTTATGAGTGGAATACCATAAATGTGTCAAGAAACAGGTTGTCTCATAATTGTACAGAATCTAAATATTGGGTTTCCAAAACTGGTGCTGAATGTGTTTAAGGAATAACTTCAAAAAAGCAAAATTTTCAAGTTTTATTGGTCATTCAGCCACAAATTGGCATCAGAAATAAGCAAAACAGTCTGCACTAATCTGTTATGAAACTTTGAGCATCTGTCTAACCACATAATCCCACTGGTTCCATATTTCTGTTTGGTCGTTCCATGTGTGGCTCTTTGATTAACCTCTTTGATTTTCAAGGTAACCGTTTTGTTTCTTCACAATTCATCAATTTTCTTAGCACAGAATGATGCCACACAGCTAAACCTAGGGTCCAAGTACGCTGTTACCACAATAATAAACGTCTCCAGCCTCATTGCATAAAAAGAGAAACCGCACCCACTGCTCACAATGACCTTGCCAGACCCTGTGAAGATTGTCAATGTTCATAGCACATCATAGCAAAACTTTACTTTGTGCACAAAGGGCCTAAGCATCAAAACTCACCAATTTATTGTGCACAAAGTTAAGACAAATGAAGTTTAGTGAACTTGTAATTTGCAGACTTGTGAACTTACACTGGGATAGCAAATGCCACAATGAACACATGGTACTGCATCAATTAAAGCTCTTTAAGAATGAGTAATGGAAGCCAAATGTGTGTGCGTGTGTGCATTTGTGTGTTTTTGTAATTTCCACTTGATGTAACAATAGCCTCCCTCTTCCTCTCTCTCTACAATGATTACATCCTTCACTGCATTAATGAGGTCAAAAAGGGCCCTTATCTTTTGGGGGCCTGTTTTCCTCGCAGGGTAAGTTTGCGTATGGCCTCCTTACGCATCATTTAAGTAAAAAGTCAGAGAAAAATGTGAAGCCTAATCTACTCTCCTCTAGGAAAACTCTAAATCAGTGGTTCTCAAACGTTTAATAAAGACTACCGCCTCAGAAGAACATACTTGTCTCGGAGTACCACCATTATGATGGATATTCAAATATCCTTTACCAATGGCACAGTTTACATGTGAAGCCAATTAAAAATACATTTTTGTGAGTATCAGATTTTGTTGAATTGTTTAAAATTACTTATCAAAACATACACATCTTTTGGTAAAAATCATGGGGTAATCTTATTTAAAGCAACTATCCGGAGTTTTCCCCTTTCAGGAATTATGTATGATTTTTCAGAAATCCGTAAAAGTGATTGTCTTATGTACTGTGATATAATGTAAGCAATAAGTCTTTTTTTTTTTTGCTAAGCCCGCCTCCTGCCCCGTAGAGCTCTGCAATATGAACTGAGCGCCGGTCAGAACTAACCAATAGCGTTAGACTACCGCTTACGTGCTTCAGCATTAAGGAAGTACCTTGGCTGAAGCAGAGTTGATGAACTTTGACGGACAAGTAAGTCTTTAAAATATAAATATATGAAAACACAACATGACATGAGAATAATACTTGTAAAACAACGTGTTTTAGCTCAGTTTGTCGGCTACAGAAGCACATTCATAAACAAGAACCGTGCGGTCGCCATCTTAAATTACCGAATCCAATGACTCTTGGTGTGATACGCTTGTCAGCCACTAGATGGTGCCATCAGATAAAAGAAATACTCCGGACAGCGTCTTTAAGTCTAATTTTATTTATAAGTAAACAACAGGAACTAAGCCAAGTCTTCCCTTCCTGTTTGCTAACAGTTACCAATGCTACCGAATGAATGTCACCGTTAAAGACACATTCCGCAACTTTTACACCTTAAAATAATGTTTTTTGTAAAGTTTTGGTGGCATACTATCATCTATTATGTTCATTTTCGGAGCTGTGATGGTGTTAGGGGCCCCACGTCTGTTTACCGCACTATACAGTTTTTGACTCGCAGTCCGCCGCCAGAAGTACTGACTGCTTGTTGCGTTACATCACTATATGACAAGCCAAAGAGGGCAAAAAAATTGTCTAAAATCATACATTCTAAACACACATTATGTCTGCCAAAACGCGCGTTTTGGCGGACATAATGCAAGTTTAGAACGCGCGCTTTTTTGATCCCTTTGGCTTGCCATAGTGGTATAACGTTGACCCGAGGTTTACAGACTTGAGCAACGGCAGATCGACCAAAGCAAGCTAGAAATCCCGTATCAGAGGAATCTAGGAAAAGAAAAAGAGAACGCGATAGAGCAAGAACAAAGAGTTAATATTGGGCCGTCTTTTCCTCGCTGGAGAGCTCTTTTAGAAAGAACAGCATGAACTACAGACTCTGACCTAGCCGTGCTGCTAATGGATAGGTAAGTAATACATTTTTTTTTACCAGGGTTATTGTGTTTGGTCGGGCATAAAGTTGTTATACAGTCCTGATAAAACTATTTATTCAATGTGTGGAGGTGGAAAAGTTTGTTTTCATTGTTTTAACTGACATTAGTAATGTAAACATGCCTCTTATGCGCGCGAGAGAGTTTTGATTTTACGACAGTGACGTTACACAGCAAGCCTTGAGAGGGTGACAAAGAGCATATATCAGCAAAGTTTAGGAGTGTGGTTTTAAAGCATAACACCGGTTCACTCACGTCTGCTTCATGCTCTACTAAACATTTTCCACGGTTACCATTTGGAGCCAGAATGATAACATACTGGAAACGCTTGATTTCTTGACTAGCCCCACTTATTAGCTTTCCATCGTGGTTCTGTTTAGGGTCAGTAACTGGCCTATCTACATTTTTTCTGTATAACACGAGAGAGAATGTGTGTCTTCGTTTGAGAATGACTCCTCTAAATCCAACCCCTGCATTTTCAATTATAAAACATTTGTAAATTCATCTTCCTGTGGGAAAAACTAAATTTATACTGTAAAAGTAAATAGCGCTAAGCTAGCTTGGGCCATTCTCCACCACACACATCACAAAATCCTCAACAAATTTGACAAATTGACAAAGTTGATCACCGTTAATAGTGACAGGAAGAATAAAAGCTTCTTGAATTTTTTTTTTAAGGGTTTCTTATTGAAACATTTAAAAATGAATAAGTTTAGTGTCTGAAAAGCAGCTTTGTTTCACCAGTGAGCTTTTCTGCAGGGTGCTTTAATCGCTCGTGCTCTAGTTGCTTTAATTGTGCGCTACATAATGACACAAATTTATTGTCTGTCTTTTTACGGGGGCTGTAAAAGTCTAACTGTGCTGGAAACAGACGGAGATGAAATGCCCTGCATGGAAGAGAAAAGGCAAACAGTCATTAGAGCAAACTGGCATATGAGTGGCAGAAAACTCCACTTAAATAAACCCGAGGCCTGAACTTCAGTCCCCACCCTTCCCCCTCTGGCACCAACAGTTTCTGTCTAGTGGGAACAACAAACACTTTTCTTGATATCTTAGATTTTTCTCTCCTGTCAGACTGTACACGAGCTGCAGCAGACTTTGTCTCCACAGAAACAGCTGCTGCACTATTCACCTCTGGTTTCTTCACTGTATCGCACAACGTTCACTACCAGAGTATGTAAGTCAAAACGGAAAAAAATATAATAAGAGCAGAAAATTATGCAAAGATCTGCCTTCAGTAAGAAAATGAAAGAAAGAAAATGGCTTTAAACTCACAAAGGAATAAATAACCTGAATAACAAGCTGTTCCAAGCCTAAATCCTTCCTAATTTGATACCACGATTATCTTGTTGCTAGCTGCATTTGAGCAAGAACCACTTACCTCGCATTAACCCAAAATTGAAATAAGTGCTTTGATTTCATGCTTGTACTTAAGCTGGTGGTTAGCGGTGAGCGATGTGAAAATGATAGTGAAACAGAAATCTAGAAAATGGTGAACAGGACATCTCAGGTGTGGACAAACATCAGTAGAAGAAGAATTTAAACTAAGAGCCTAGAATTAAAGGAATTCATGTGACTCACCTCCTTTAATGTCAGAGTTTCAAACTAAGATCATCTTAAGTAATGAAAGCGTTAGCTGTGATTGGGTCGAACCTGACAATATCATGAATAATATTGCTGTTAGCGCTATGGGTGTGTTATGAATTACTCTTAGCTAATAACACGTCAGATTTAATTTAAAAAATCGAGTTACAACCTGTTTAGTGTTCACTTATGCTGATTGGTTGTGGCAAGCATCTAACTTGATGGACTCACCCCTCCTTTCCACCGGGCGTGAATTTGCTGCAATTAGCCGCCGTTACAGTGGACGTGTACCTTTCCAACGGCTGCGAAGTGTCACATTTTGGACGCCTCCCAGAAGCATAAAGACGCATTTCTTATGTTTCCAGTCTATTTTTTACACGCCACGCTTCCAGAACACGCTAAACTCTGCAGTTCAGATCAGGCCAGACAGGAAGTGAAACACAAAACCAGTGTAAAACATCCGTAAACTTTCAAAATAAAAGTCACATGCAGACTTTCAGTTGCTTAACTAGTAAAAAATGTACGTCATTTCCTGTGAAACCTCCGTAGCCGAGGTAAACAGAACAGACCTTTTTGGATACATGCAGCTGTCTTTCTCTTTGTTATCGTGTGATCTTCCGAAATCACGCGTGGTGTTGCAATTCTCCTGTGATCTTGTGACCTCATGAGACCAGCTGCGTGGAACGCTTTGCTTCTGTTTCCAGGGGTGGAAATCCCATTTCATTTTTGGGGGGGACGTGTCCCCCCTGTGATTTCCACCTATGCCTGTTTCGCGTCTGAAAGACTCCCGGTTGGAGGGGGACGCCTCTCTTACGTTACACACTGCTCACACGTCTGGTGGAAAGCCGGGGTTACGTTAATCAGTGACTGAGCAAAATCAATCTTATGGTTCATTCTGCTGATAGAAACAGGCAAAAACACTATAGCCTGCCTTTTACCAGCAAGAATCAATATTATTTTGGTTCAATATGAAAGAAATTATCATGAAGTTTAAAACATTTTCTTCTTGAGCTAATTTAGATTGTTTACCACCGTTTGTTTATTGTACTGCTACTATGCTGCTATGCAGTGATTATAATACATGGTTTACACCAAGTTTAACTTTAAGAACACAGGTGTCTTTAAATGCAGAGACTGTTAAACATCGAGTCAGACTCTGGACAAAAGTGAATTCTCCGTCACTCAACGTTATCGGAGCTGTAATCTGACACGCCTTGTACATCCTGGTAATTTGTTGGGGGAAAAAAGGACAGTGAACCGGACTCAGTGCAGCATGTTCCAGACAACGCTTTAATCATGTGAGCGTCTCAGCTGTCGGTTTGTTTTGACACCTGAAACAATCCAGGAAGTGAAGGTTGAGATTCTTTAAAGGTTTAGGAGAAGGCGGGAGGTGAATCAGGAGGAAGATGGGGAGACGTACAGGTGTTCTGTAGGCTGACCTGTGCATGTTAAAGGGTAAACAGCAGCAGTAACCAACACCCTTTACAGATGAGTTCCAGCTGAGCAGGTTTCTGATCTGACTGCATGTTTTCTTTAGAGCACGTGACACCATCAGGAGGAGAAAAGAGTTTCTGAGCTGGCAAAAACAACAAACAGTCCCATTAGTCACAATCAGCAACTGACGAGGAAAATCATTTAGTTTCTACACTGGAAATATTTTGCAACAGAACTTCCCAGAACTTTTTTTTATTAAAAGCTCTGATGAGTTTTTCACCGCTTGTTAATCAGTATTTTACCAGCTATGCTGTTATTCAAGCTGGAAGCGAAGCGACAAATTCTTACTTTGTTTTTTAATACAGAAACACTTGCTGGTGGAAATCTGGTCAATAATCCATTTTAAATTAAAAAAATTCCACAAATTTCTGCAAAGTGTAGAATCAGGCAGGAACAAAAAGAATCAAACGGAAAAAAAAATCAAAGAAGAATAAAAAAATAGAAAAAATTTTAAACAAAAAAAATCAAACAAAAAAACTCAAATAAAAATAAAAAATCAAACAAGAATAAAAACATCAAACAAGAACAAGTTTAGTCGTTGATTCTCTTCATAATGAAAGAAATATGCAAATAAATCCAAAATAATTGGCTTGCTGTCAGACCAATCAATAATTAAATATGATTAATCGCCCTCAAGCAAAACTATTCAGATTTTTTATTTTTGCACTTCAAACTCTCCTGCCTTCTTTCTGCTGCTGATCTTCATTTTCAAATAATCTCCAAACCACACAGAAGGGAAATAAGGCAACACTAATAAAAAAATGGGCGCTGTGCTGCAGGCTAAACCATCAAACTAGATTTATATTTGTAAAAACAGAACCGGGTCTGCAGTAAAGGTTTATTGCAGGAAAACCGAACACAGCAAGTTCTTGGAAGCTAAATGCTCCAGCTGAGAATAAATCTCTTTGCAATGTGTATTGTGTAACCTCTATGCTGTGAATTTTATTGTTTTATAAACGTCTAAGTAAACGCCAAAGTCCTGCTGAAGACACGGCTACTGTGTGCATGTTGCAGGATGGTTAACCACATTTTAATAATGACGTGTTTAAGCTAAAATCTTACAAATGCTGCTGATAAACGAGCATGTTTTCCAAAACGTAGGACTCATTGTTCTCTGCGGTACAGCTCATCCTGGATTACCGACCATGTCACAACATCCTCGTCACTGCAGGAGCAGAAGAAACACCTTCCTGGAAGACTAAACACTTCCTTAAGGTACTTTCTTTACATCAGAATCTCTGGAGAAAAGGAGGAACGGTAGCCTAGTGAACTAGACCAATTCTTGCTTTGCAGAGTTTGGTCTAGGCACGCTTCATTGGAACCCTCACAGCCCAAACCACTGCTGTGTCTATCCAATCACAACTCGCTATAGTTTTGGTTGGGCCAATCACAGCGCTCTATATCATGGGCCAATCACAGAGCGGGAGTAGCCGATGACGTCAGCGCTGCGGCTGCGAACGCCGCGAACCCAAGCAACATGGCGGCAACTCGGAAAACACGTTCGTTTGAAACGGCTTTGTCATCAACATTGGATTATTTAGACTCCAACGTTACGTGCGTAAGTCTGTCTGATATACTTAGCAGCTTCTTATTTTTATCAAACAAAGTAGTGCAATGTCCCAGTACACCTGATATTCGCGTGTTTTTCATACAAAAACGACAGAAATCATTGAAGCTAGACGCTACTAAAGCCTCCCGCTTTTCCGTCGCC
The DNA here is from genome assembly GCA_006937985.1 of Aphyosemion australe. Lineage (NCBI taxonomy): Eukaryota > Metazoa > Chordata > Actinopteri > Cyprinodontiformes > Nothobranchiidae > Aphyosemion > Aphyosemion australe. The sequence continues at coordinate 913,741 of SSNS01000099.1, forward strand.
GTGATTACGTCATGTTGTTCGTCACTCTGATTGGTCCTAGCGCTATCCAATTGCGTGCTGACATTTTGAAAGACAACCGTAGATCCCGCCTCACGACTGAGAGCCGTCAGTGGTTCGTGGCCAGACTATATATTCACATATATAGGATGGCTTGCCAGGCTAGAGGAACGGTTGTTTTCTGTTTTAAATGGGAGAAAGGAGGCAGGCTGGTGCAGATGCATGAGTGCATTCCTCACAGCAAGAGGACAAGTTAAAAGCAACAATGACATTTCTCCTCTGTTCCTGGTAGCTCTCGCTGCTGATTCAATGCTTCACTGCATTCCTGCATTTACATACGAATAGGAGGAATAATGGGGGATAATTATCGCTGCCCAGTCGCTCTCAGAGCACCTGCAAGTTTCTCCTCAAAAAGCTGCAACGATGTTTGAGCTTATGTTGGTCTGAGGATGGAGGAGAAAATGTTTCCACGTCAGATTTTCCTCTTTCCTCTAGGAAATGAATCAAGGCTGCACCTTGAGGCAGAACGATCCCATTGCTGTTAGATTTGTTGCTCTAGAGGCAGGTAAAACTTCCTCCTCGGGTTAAATCTAGTCCTCAGAGGGGATCGGCCAAGAAACTCTTCAGGGCTTTTAGAGGAATCCTGAAGGTCTGAGGTTAGAAAGCGGTGCTCTCGAGCAAATCTGTTTGTTATTCGTGAGAAAACTGCCTCTCCTTGTGAGGAAATTATGGACGGGGAGAATAAACCGCTGCCTGGATCCACCACCCCTCCACGACCCTGCGCCCTACTGCAGCTTATCTTACCCAGCAGAGTAAAAACACACAAGGAGAGGGGTGGATTTGTGAGGAGGAGGAGGGTGAAGCAACACGCTGATTAGGGGAATTAGTTCAGAATTTCGATAATGAACATCCTTGGGAAAAAGCCCAAAGGACCCTCGCTGAACGTGGAGAGGAAGCATTCACAGGAGGAGGAAACAAAACAAGTGGATATCCATTCAAATCTGAGCTCTCTTGGCTAAAATGGACAAATAAAGGCAGAATATCAACAATTGTCAGTTTTCAGGTGCAGCAGCAGTACAGGACGCCGTGCAAACACAACTCTCAATCTGGTAGAAAAAGGTCAAATCAATGCTGGGTGTCACCAGATTCCTCTTCCAGCATCACATAATACACAGCTACTGACGGGAGATAGGAACCTCTTACTTTTCCACGACTAAAGCTCTTTATCTGTTCTTTGAAGTGTCACTTGAAGAGAGAAGGGCAGTCCTGACATTAAAAGAGAAAGAGAGAAGAAAAGCTTTGCATACAAATGAGAAAACTGGCTGAAAAACAGATTAATGGAAAGCTCCCCGGACGAGACGGCACACAGCAGGTCCGGGCATTAAGACATGTCAATGTTTGGGACTCCTGCTGGAAATAAAAATCCAGATTTGAGAGAGACAGAGAGAGAGAGAGAGAGAGAGAGAGAGAGAGAGAGCGATCGTGAGAGACAGAGATAGATGGAGAGACAGAGAGAGAAAGAGACTCCTCCCACCCATTAAAGGATGTTGCCTTTCTGATAAACAACCAGAAGTGTCTCAGAAAAACTCCCTAGTAAGAATTCTTTAACAGATCTGCACCTGTTAAAATGTACATTCAGCGAGACACACACACACACACACACACACAGAGAGAGAGAGAAACAGAAAGAGACAGAGATAGAAATAGAGACAGACAGAAACAGCGAGAGAGAGAGAGACAGATAGAAACAGACAGAGAGAGAGAGACACAGAGAGACAGACAGAAGCCCTTTTTATAAGACACACCATGCCGGCAAATCAGCGTAATATTACTGCAACAGTGTGTCTTATGAACGCACCATGGTGGCATTTGTGCCGCCACGCTTGGTAGTAATATAGCCGCAATGCCGGACTTGTGTATGCACATTGCGCCTTGGCGCAACAGAGGGAGGTGTCATGATCACATGGGGAGTTACTGCCGAGCTCCGGTCAGCAACTACATTGAAAATGAAAGTAAACACAGGCATAAGTTTCACTTTTGTAAACAGAACCAGCTGAGATGGTAAACTGGAGCGATGCAGAGCTCCAGGAGCTTCTCTCCGTTAGATCTGGAGCTCAGATCACTAGAGGCTGCACGGGGACTGTGGAGGACACACACCGTTAGGAGTGGATTGTCAAAAAAAAACGTAATGATCACGACTTAGATCGCAATTAAAAGCAAGTTATGTCCAAGATACACAGAAGTCCGCGACAGCGCAGAGACTGCCCCCATACCCCCTTTATGCAGCCATTACGTAATCTTTTGTAAAAAGGACACGATTGCCATTAAACCCATTAAAGGATGTTTCCTTTCTGATAAACGACTAGAAGTGTCTCAGAAAAACTCCCTGGTAAGAATTCCTCACCAGATCTCTTCCAGTTAAAATTTACATTCAGAGATGCAAACAAAGACAAAACCTTCCTCCAAGATGCCGTTAGATGTTGGATTCCTACTTAGACACCAGGATAGACACTTTCCTAACAAGTAAACATGTGAAAAGGGAAGTTAACAGCTACCAAAAGTGGCTTGACCACTTGAGAAAGACGTGTTAATTCTGTGCATCCTCCTCAGCTGCAGCATCTGTGTGAGCGCTAGGTTAGCAGGATTTAAGGATAAGCCTCCCGTCCACACGGGACCAGCTGTTTGTAGAAGCTTCACTCCATAAATTATCACACTAAATGTTCGTAAGTGTGCCGCAGGTCCCAGAGGATCCCGGCTTCCAAGCACTGAAATCAGAAGCTCTATTCTCTCGTGTCGGCGCTTCCTGTTTAAGCCAAGTTTCCTGTCCTCGCAGCAGCAATAAAAACGATGCATTAGTTTTAGTTTTGACAGAAACAGGCTCTTTCTCATGTGAGCCGCCTGTGCAGACCATGCAGAAACTTTACAACGCCATAGACCTGGACGGAAGTTAAAAGGATAAAAGAAGGGCCGTCGGTTGGACGGTACTTTACTTTTCTTGCCATGTAACAAAATCTTCAGATATACGGTATCGGAAACCGTTACAGCATGCTTTGCATTCCAGCCGAGCAGGGGCAGGTCTATTGTGTACAGAGACCATTGTGTTTGTCCACTGGCAGACACCAAACCAGACCGTGAGTCATGCTAGGCACAGCCGGGACTCCCCACCAGCAGCTAAGAGAGGTTGCTGCCTTTGAATCAGCTCGACGTTCAAGCCTGGCTCACTTTTACAACTGAAAGCGTGCTACACTGCAGAAAGAACAGCAGAGTGTAAACAGCGGTTCTGACAGAATTATACGACTGTGAAACAAAAGAACGGAGCAGAGGAGAAATTGAATTTCACAAGAGCTACATCAGAGGGGGTGTGCTCTCTTCCAGTGAGAGAAGTGATTGAAATATGAGGTTGTTTCTGAGCAGCTGCCTGCAGCTTTTAGTGAAAAATACCAAGATACAACATCTGACATGAGGTGGCTTATCTTTGATTTTATAGTCTGCTGTTTTATGTTGTCGCTCTGATTTTAATGTTTTATCTTCTTGCTCCTGGAAAGCACGTTGAATTGCTTCTGTGTGTGAGCTGTGCTATGTAAATAAAGCTGCCTTGCCTTTACCATGCACTTGGTTGGTTTAGGAGGGGGGAAACTTTAAAAACAAAGGGTTAAACGTTTCTCCTGATTACAAATATGTTTCAAGCTTTATTCAAAATATGGAATAATATTATAAATACACACTTTTATAGCCAGAAAAGGCTGTATCTGATGAAGATGTACAAAATCACTCAGGTTAAAGGTCAACTTTAGTTTTAATACATTTGCAGTAGTGTCTAGTAGAAATGAATGCCTTGTAAGTCGTTTCTCTAGGGAAAAAAAGCTCTGGTGCGCCTGTTTCAGGACGAAGAAGTCAGCTGGAGGAGAAAGTAGCTTCAGGCGACAGGATCTGGAGTTTTATTTCCTGATATGTGGACATCTCTCCTCTGATTGGTTAACAGCAACATGACTCTACCACTGACTCTGTTTGCTCTGCAACGTTGATGTTTTATCTCCACAAATAACACAAGCCTGGAGGAGTTCTGCTGTGTGGTGGAGTTGCTAATGCTAACGGTTAGCTTCTACTAGCCCAGACGTTCTCTGCTGTTTCCTGGACGCTAAACCAACAACAGCCTTCCCCGTCGTGAGTCAAGATGGGTGAGTCCATGAATGTTCAGTGACAGTGTGACGTAGATCTGTCAGGATTTTCTAATCCTAGAGTTTCACCTAGAGTCTATTTTCTATCAGAAGCTAATGCAGGAGATAGGTGGAGGAGACTAGTTTCATGTTCAGCCTCAGACTGACTGATCATTTTGGTTTCTCAGTGAAGCAACAAAATGAATTTTGGAGCTACAGTAGATCAAGAAGAACAACTGACCATTTAGGAGTTTTTAAGACTCAAATACATTTGATATGTTGTAGAAATACTGTTGCACCTTTTTCATTCTCAGCTGACTTCACAGATAAACGTGATGATCTCTCTAGATAACGCTGAAGCAACAACGGTTCACGTCTCATTGTACGATCTTTATCGCCGATGTGGGGAAGACAAATCCAGCCCCATGGTCATCGTGCCTTTGACAGATCTACGTCTGGCTACTGGATCAGCTGCAGAAGAGGAGGTTTGTGTAGAAAAACAAGAGGCCACACACACTGACGTGTCTCATGTTTACTTATGAGCTTAAAGCCTGAAGTCTGCAGATGCAAACAAATTGCTATGCATGCATGCAGACTCCAGGACAGATTTACTAATGAGTTGTTTGAGGAGGAGGCAGAGGACAGCAGGGTTTTATTTAAACTGTAGAAGGATGGAACAAATGGAGGGGGGGGGGGGGTAATCCATTAGCAAGCACAGGCAAAATATCAAAAAAGAAATGAAATACAGACGGAGAGGGCACAGACAAAAATACAAACAAGGCGCTGGTGGAAAAGTGGAATTCAAACATATCTCGCAGTCAAACTGGAGCGGCTTGTGATGAAAATCCAATCAGTCACGCTGAGGGGAGACGTTTCATTGGCTATAAATCTTTTAGAAGGCTGTTGGTGCCGCAGGCAAAGGTTGGTGGAGGCTATAAGACACCACAATACCAAAAAAATGACCACTCTGCGTTGCTTTCTGTGTGCATCAGAGCATGACTGGATCTGTGTTTGTCTCTGTGATGCTGCCGCAGAGCAACAGGTAGAAGCCAGATAGATGCATTGCTTCTGTCTAAATAAATAAAGAACAAATAAAACGGAGCACAACGGGAGACTGGAGTATTGAAGGCTGCAATGCTATAAACAGTTCAGGGGAGAGCCTACAGTGCAGAGCAAAATTAAAGGAGTGAGTGAACCGACCCCGAGGAAACCATCACAGAGGAAATTATACGCTCCGTCTCTCACTGGATATTTGTAGGAAGTCGTTCTCGTCGAATCCACGTCGGCGTGTCGCCACGTTTTACTCACTGCTGTAAAAATGGGAAAAACTACATTTCCTGTCTGCAGGTTTTTCTGATCGTTTCTGAAAGCTTTGGTTTGTTTAGCAGCAAGTTTCACATAGAATAACCACAGCTGACCCAGAGGTGAGGGCGAGGCAACGCCCCAAATCAAAACAACAATAAAATCAACAAGTTGTTTTTAAAACACACTGAAACTATAAAGATGCATTCTGTTGAATAGTAAAGAGCAGAAAAACAAAGTCATCCTTAGAAAAGACTAAATCCCCTTTATATCTTTAATGGTTCTGATTCTTTGTTGTGCCACATGTGCACACCCAGGTGTGCAAAAGTTACAACCTGATATGTGGAACAATAAAACTAAATTTAGCTTCAGTAAACCTGAATATTTCTTCAGCAAATCAAGTGGCCAACTTCAAAACCATCCTCGGCCTGAGTGATGCTGAGATGAAGTTAGAACAAACCACCTGTGCAAAACAACAATAATCAGGCCTTTATGATGGAAACCAGGACTCTTCTACTACTGGTAATCTCATCTAAATCTTCTAATAGGAGCCGAGTCATCTCTTTCTACAATTAATGGCTTAGTAGAGCAAAAAAACACACTTTGGCAAAACCCTCCATAAGAAATTGAGTAATTAAATGACTTGTCATGTCTTGCAAGCTGCATGACAGAATTTCCCTTTAATTTGTAAAAATTCTACAGTGAAATAATCACACAACAGTCTAATGGCTCAATCATGTAGGAAGGAAGGTTTTACTGAAACACATTTCGTTCTCAGCTAGGAGGTTGTCAGTTTTTCTCCTTTCCAAAAAGCAAAGCGGGACGTAGTTACTGTGTACACTCTGAGCTTGTGAAGTTGCCGAATCTGCAGCGAGCTAACGCAGCAGCGCTGGCGTGTGTAATTCGACTCCGGCAGGCAAAAAAGCTCCAGAGTTGTTTAAAGAACTAAAGCCAGTATACAGGAGCGACCCAGAAGTTATTTCTTGTACCCCTGAGAAGCGACGGCATCTTTCTTTTTCCTCTAATATTGGGTGAAGCAGGCTAGAGGCTAACGTTGAGCTAACAATGCTAACGATGAATTAGAAGAAAACATTTGACTCTAAAAATATCTCAAGCTACCTTTTCAATAACCAACAACTCAATATTACATTGAAATGTGTGTGAAGTGAATGAGTCAATCGTGGAGTTTTACTTCCTTTAATGAGTCGTTCAGAACTATAGCAGCAAGCTAACAGCAAGACGGCTAACAACCACACTTCCTGTAATGCCGGAGACAAACTACCGTAATAAGCGTAAGTGCTCCCTACTGTAGTAGCTAACACCAGATATGACGATGTATTTATCTACTTATCAACTTACTGTGTATGACTCATCATCACTCACCATCTAGAATCTTCTGGCGCTGACCCTGACAACAGCCACAAAACTCACGGAACGGCACTGAGAGAGTCATTTTTTTACTTGAAAAAATGGACTGCAGTACCCACATTTGACCACAGGATGTCAGTCTTACAAACTGCACCTTTAAAGGTTGTATACAATTTAAATATACATATTAAATTATTTAACAAAAAGGCCACAAGTATATTTATAGAGAGGAATTGAGAATCCCTACCTCAAATCTGGCCCTGTCCCAGTAAACACAACTGTATAAACACATTCAAAGGAGCATCTATGGACTCAAATGCCGTATTTCCATCGGAAAAACTGGCATGGATCGGGGTGGATCGGACCGCTATATTTTTTGTTTCGATTATTAAACCAGTCCAGAATACCTACCCGGACCGGGCCAGACAAGGAAATTTTTATCCCCCCTTCTGTTGTAGGTCCAGGAATTCCTGGATCGGGACGGCAAGGGTGGAGCCACGGCTGGAGTCCACTGATTGGGGGAGAGAAATTACGTAACTACCCGCGACAACTCCATAGTTCCGTTGCTTGGTTTTGTTTGTACCAGTTTTGCGAAAATGCCGGCAAGTAGCAGCTTTTGGTCAACTGCGGAGCTCCAAACGTTCCTCACCATCGTCGGAGATAGCAAAATTCAGGCTGAGCTTGATGGAATGATAAGGAATGAGAGAATTTTTAAAGAAGTCTCTGAACGAATGGCAGCTGAAGGATTCCAGCGCACCTCAGAACAGTGTCGGGCGAAGCTGAAGAAATTAAAAGCCCAGTACAGAAAAGTGAAAGATAGCAACGGCCGTAGTGGAAATGGGCGAACTACCTGGAAGTGGTATGATGTACTGGACGCTATTTATGGCCACAGACCGGCAAACCAAGGCAGCGAAGGAGGGCTGGACTCGGCGACCACACTTCTGGAGTCACTCATAAACCCTGTTGGTAAGCAGCATTTGCTTTTGTTGTCTTTAGCTCTGCTGTGGCGGCAAACTCTGCACTGACCATTCATTGCAGCACCTATTTATGAAATGCCTAGTAAGAGAGAAGGATGTAGCGGCAGCCCCTCGTGTTAACTAGCTTAGCATCCCCTCGTGTTTGTGTTAACTTGATTAGCATCCCCTCGTGTTTGAAACACGCTATCAGACAACTGCCTTTCATGTTTAGCATGTCCTTGTTTATTACACGAGGCTTGAGCGGAGTTAGCCTTTCATATTTGCGTTCTATTGTTTAATACACGTGGCTAGAGCAGTTAGCCTTCCACGTTAGCATCTCATTGTTTGGATACAGCAGAGCACCCACAGTAAGGAGCTGCAAGCTGATCTGAAGATCCCAAAAGTCACGGCAGCAGTTTTTAGCCTAGAGTGCGCTTTCAAAATGTGCTGTTCGAATGAACAAGAATACAACATTAAAATAAAATTAAAATTACACTTAATCTATACATCACCAGCGAATTACTGCCATCTAGTGGACACATTAAAGCATGACATAATGGCTGAACTCAGAGTGCTTTTGTCCAGTTTACTATATGCCTATATTATTTTTAACTGTGAATATTGTGCTTGTGTAACTAATTATTTTGTGCTCTGTGTTTTTGTGATGAATCTGTAGAAGATAGCAGCACTCCCTCCTCTGAGGATGCATCCACCTACTCAAGTAGCCCTCCAGGACCATCTGTTACACCATCACCTCGGCCAGTCCCTTCGCCATCACCATCACCTCGGCCAGTCCCTTCGCCATCACCATCACCTCGGCCAGTCCCTTCGCCATCACCATCA